>JAGGNK010002669.1:467560-540988 GCA_017590115.1 Montifringilla adamsi
AAAGGGGCTAAATTAAACAAACACCTTAAAAAAAAAAAAAAAAAAAAAAAAAAAAAAAAAAAAAAAAAAAAAGAAAAACGGGCATAAATCCACTCCTTTCCAGCTGTAAAAACAATCAAGGCTTAACCACTTCCAATCCCCACCATTGCTCATGGATTTACAGATGGGGCATGAGCAAAGAGGGTAGGGGAGGAAATTTTTTCTGCGTTTCCCCTCACTAAAAAAAAAAAAACAAACAACAATCCAGAAATTGCCGTCTGCCAGAATGAAATAATTTTTCACTCCCTGCTCGGGGTCTTTCCCATTTTTATTCTACTTCCAGTGTAGGAGGGTGCCCCCTAATGACAGAGGGGCAAAGCTAGCCTTTGTCCCCCAAAAGAGGAAAGAAGCCCAGAAGTTTCTCTCAACGATTAGGTGAAAAGCCACCTCATAGGACCTCAGGGACTTCACCAAAACTTGAGGACAGCTAATTGGACAGAAGCCAAAAAGTCCCACCTGAACCATCAGGTAGAAAAAGAAGAGAACAAAAGAGCAAAAGGCTTTTGTGAGGTGTTTTTAGCAGGAGCAGACCTCTGCACCTGGCTCGGGTTTTTCTGTTTGTTATTTTGCCTTTTATTAAACCTTTTTGTTTCTAACATTGCAGCAGAAGTCATCCTGCTTATTTTATGCCCCCAAAATAATAGCTGAGCTATCCTTGGGTGTATTATATTTCTTTTGAGAGCTTATGAGACCTGGCTCAAGAAAAAGAAATATAATATCCCACATCCAAACAGGAGCTGCCTGGGCAGGAGGCAAAGCTGAGGCCCAAGGCTGAGCCCGGGCTGTTGATTTGAGGCAGATTTGGCTCAAATCAATGAATTTGCTGCGAGTTTGAGCTTCTCGAGCCTGACTCAGTTTCTGAGCTATGCCTGAGTCACTCCCTGGGATGTTTACACTCTGCTGTTCACAGACTGGAAAGATTGAAGAGGGATGGAGTTCATCCCTGTCCCTCTAAACTGGTTCCAGTTTGGAGCACAGATGGCTCCCGGCCTCTTGCTCACCCTTTCCCACCCCACCTCCCTTCCACCGTGTCCAAAATTGGTCCAAGTTCCCCCTTTTTCAGTGCTACCTGCACATCTCAGCTCTTTGGGAAAATTATTAAAATTATTTGATTAAAAAATTATTAAAGATTATTTTAAATTCTACAATTTAAAATTTACCACTCTGGTGTTTTTCTCAGTTTTTTAAACAGGACAGGAGGTGTGCATGGAGTTATTTCACTGCTTTTTACCTCAAATTAGGGAAAAATCCACCTTGTACCAGTCCACATTTCACACCAAAGCAACTGGATGGCCTCCAGATCCCTTTACCCCCCAGCTTACCCAAAACTGTCTTAATTCCTTGAAAAATGATGCATTTATGGGAAGAATTTTGTCAAATATAAGCTCAAAACCACCTCCCAGCTGCTGACAGTTTTAGTGGGGTTGAGATGCATAAAAAATGCAGCATTCCAGCATTTTTGTCCTTTTCCAGGTGAGAAACTGCTCAGGTAATCTGCATGTGGTGAGTGCAGAGTTCCCACATCCAGTCTGTGCAAACTCAGCTCCCAGGTGTCAGAAAATCACCTCTCCAGTGCCAGTGGCTGTTTTTGGACCCAGACAATTCCTCCCACTCCACCCACGGGCACAGACTGGAGGCCTGGCCCGAATTCCTACAAAAATCCCACAAATGGCAGCTGGGAATGCCTATCCCAGCCCTGGAGCCCTGCACTGAGACCCAGCAGCGCCTGTCTGCAAAGCTCAGCTCAGAGGGAGGCACAGACCGCGCCTAATTCCAAATTGCTTAAGAACTGAATGAAGAAAGAACCGAATGAAGCAAGAATTCCCAAAACCCAGGGAATGTTGCTTCCAACCACCAAAATGAGGGGCAAACCGGGACAAAGCTGGGACAAAACCAGGACAAAACTGGGACAAAACCAGGACAAAACCAGGACAAAACTGGGACAAAACCAGGACAAAACCAGGACAAAACCGGGACAAAACCGGGACAAAACTGGGGCAGAAGTTCCCCGTGGCAGCAGGAGGGGCTGGCGGGTGGCAGTGACCCCTGGGGGGTGACACCCACCGGTGGCAGTCGTGCCACACCCAGGCGTGGCGGCCGTTCTTGGGCCGGAAGTCGGACTGGCCGTTGTTGTGGATCTGCGAGGAGAAGCGCAGCAGGCGCCGGTAGCCCGAGGTCAGCGAGGTGTTGTGGGCTGAGCTGGCCAGGCAGTTCTCCTCCAGGGCACACTGCAGCAGGAACATGGGCCTGTCCTCCAGGTAGGCCGTCTGCTCCACCAGCTCCGCGTTCAGCACCAGGTCAGGGGCGGCTGGAGTGAGGAATGAGTGGTTTCAATGAAATAAAATCACCCCAGAGTGGCTGCTGGAGGTGCAGGATGGTCCTGCCACTGAGCTCCTCAGACTCACTCAATGCTAGTCAGAGGGCCATGGAATGACATGACATGGGATGTCAATCAGAGGGCCATGGAATGACATGACATGGGATGTCAGTCAGAGGGCCATGGAATGGTGTGGCTGGGAAGGGGTTTTAAGGATCAGCCACTTCCAGCCCCAACATCTCCCACTATCCCAGGTTGCTCCAAGTCCTGTCCAACCTGGCCTTGGACATTTCCAGGGACGGGGAAGCCACAGCTTCTATGGAGAATCCATTCCAGCCCCTCCCCACCTCCCCAGGGAAGGATTTCTCCTGAATATCCAATCTAATCCTACTCTGACTTTCAGCAGGAAAAGCCTGGTGGGGAACAATTCACCCTACAGGAATATGGACCTTAAATCCCATCCCATTCCACCCCCTGCCATGGGCAGGGACATCTTCTGCTATCCCAGGTTGCTCCAAGCTGGCCTTGGACACTTCCAGGAATGGAGCAGCCACAGCTTCTCTGGGAATTCCATCCCAGGACCTCACCACAGGACCCAGGGCAGAATTTATTCCCAGTATTCCATCCAACCCTGCCCTCTGGCATTAGGAAGCCATTCCCCCTTATCCCATCATTCCAATTCCTGATGAAGCTCCCTCACCACTCTCAAAAAGAACAACTTCTCCTGAATATCCAGATTAATCCTACTCTGAGTTTGAGTAGGAAAAGCCTGGGGAGGGAACCATTCACCATATGGGAGTAGTTGACCTTAAATCCCATCCCATCCCATCCCATCCCATCCCATCCCATCCCATCCCATCCCATCCCATCCCACCATGGGCAAGGACACCTTCCACAATCCCAGCTCACTCCAAGCTGGCCTTGGACACTTCCAGGGATGGAGCAGCCACAGCCAGAACCTCTCTGGGAGTTAGAATTTAGCGCTGTTTTGACGTATCCAGGTCATGCCATTCCTCCAAGAACAAACAAATCCCGAGTCACTCACTCTCCGAGCAGGACACGCCGGCCCCGAAGCGTCCCCCTCCCCTGGGGCAGGACACGTGGGCCCCGTCGTGCCGGCAGTGCGACAGGGACATCTCTGTCCCCGAGCACTTGACCCCGCTCATCACCACGTCGTCGGCGCTGACGTCCCCGTGCCAGTACCACGTTTCCTGGGCAAAAAAAGGCAGGAAAAGGCATTTCACACATTCCTTGGGCTCTTAGGGGAATATTTACCTGCTGAAGTGTGGATTCTCCCACCAGGGAAGATCAGGGCAAGACCCCACATTATCCAGGAGGATCTTGCCAAAGGATGCTGGAACAGGGGACTCAGAGAAGCTGAAGTTTTGTCACCAAATCCTTAAAAACTTTGAATCCCATCCAGTCCCACCCCATGCCATGGAGAGGGGCACCTTCCACTATCCCAGGTTGTTTAAACCTGGTCTTGGACACTTCCAGGGATCCAGGGGCAGCAATAGCTTCTCTGGGAATTCCAACCCAGGACCTCATCACTGTTCCAGAGAAGAACTAATTCCCAATATTCCATCTAACTCTGTCCTCTGGCAGTGGGAAGGCATTCCCCCTTGTCCCATGATTCCAGTTCCTGATCAAATTTCCTCTCCTCTCATCCCCCAGTTTTACAAAACTCATGGGAATGACCCAACGTCAACTCCCAAAACTTGGGAGAAGGGGAGGGGAGAAAGAACCTAAAAAAATCCGATGAGATCTGTCCGTGCCCAAGCTGGGAGCAGTTTCCAGGAACTGAAACCCCTGGTGTCCCATGGCTCCCGTTGCCCCTGGCTGTTTGGGAAGGCTGGGAGCACACAGGGCTGCCCTGTTCTGCACACTGGGGCTTTATGCTCCTGGAGCTGGGGCAGCATAAGAGCCTTTTCTGTTCCAAATTCCAGCAGCCTCAGCTCAGGGAAAAAATGCCTTTTCCTCGCTGGACTCTCAGGGCTGTGTCAACAGAGCCAGGCAGTCGGAAAGGCCACGCTCAGGGGTGTGGAGATCCTCAGCTCCCGGGTTTGATGGGGGGGAAATCAGCTGGAGGAAGCAGTTGGAGCAGGGAATGGCTCCAGCAGCATGTGGGCAGCTCCAGCTGGGTGTCCAAGCCCTGAGTGTCCCCTGAGGACCTGCAGATCCCTCCCTGGCCATGGAGAATGGTTGGGATGTGTCCATGAGCCCAGGGTGGCAGAGGTCATGGAATGGTTTGGATTGCTCATCCCATGGGCAGGGACACTTTCCACCATCCCAGCTTGCTCCAAGCCCTGTCCAGCCTGGACTTGGGCACTCCCAGGGGTGGGGCAGAACTGAGGTATCATTCCTGGCCATGCAGGAGGGTTTGTGGCAGGAGAGGAGCAGGGAATACCAACAATTCATGGAGCTGGATCCAGCCCCGCTGCTCAGGGCTGCACCTGAGCAACTCCAGGGGTAAAATCCAATTTTTTCAGGAGACTTAACACCAGTCTGAACCTGACCTCTGCATTTCAGGGAGGGACAAGAACCTGCATGCAGCCACCAGCCCAAGCAGGGTTTGGGGAATGTTGGGAAACCTGAGCTGTGAGAAAACAACAGAGAACTCAGGGAAGCAGGATGTTTGTCACCAAATCCTTAAAAACCTTAAAACTCATTCAGTCCTACCCAGGCAGGGACACCTTCCACTATCCCAGGTTGCTCCAAGATGGCCTTGGACACTTCCAGGGATTGGACAAGCACAGCTCCTCTGGGAATTCCATCCCAGGACCTCACCATAGCCCCAGGGCAGAATTTATTCCAAATATTCCATCCAACCCTGCCCTCTGGCACTAGGAAGCCATCCCCTTTATCCCATCATTCCAGTTCCTGATGAAGTTCCCTCACTTCTCATCATTCACAGCTCCTTCTGCTCCAAATCCCCCCCACCTCCATGGCCATTGTACAACAAGATTTCACCCTCAAGGCCTTTCCAGCTCCACCCTTGAAGCTCCTTTTGGGGTCACCCTTCCTCCTTCTCCAGCACCCCCACCCCTCCCACCCGGATACGAAGGCCAGGCAGGGGTGGGAAGGGGCTCACCTGGAAGGCGTGGCTGGCAAAGCCCAGCCCCAGCTGCCGGCACACCACCATGGCCTCCACGGTGCCCCAGTTGTGGCTGCAGACCGTGCCCCACCTCAGGGTGCCGTTGCGCTCGGCCAGCACCTCCACACGGCCCTCGTAGGGGTTGCGGCCCCCGCTCAGGCGAAGCTGCAGGACACAGAACTCCTAAATCCACAGCAAACTTCCAAGGAGAAGGGCAACAGGTGGGGAAGAAGGTTTTGTTCCCTCAAAATTTTGGAAGCATTGGATGTACCCAGCTGGAAGTGACCTCGGTGCTGCACAATAGAAAACTCCCCCTTTAGCACAGAGCTGGAGAAACCCTGGTGAGGGATTTCCCTCCCACAGAGGGAATTCTGACTGGCAAAGAGGAGAGCTGTGGGGATTGAGCCGTAGGGATTCACAAATTATGACCTTTTGGCTGGGTCTTTGTGCTGGAATCTGCTTCCAGTCAAGGCCTGACATTCCTGACATAGAATTGGGACATCGACACGTTGGCTGTGAATAAAACACCCACAGGGTGGATGAGGAGTCAGGAAAAGATGAACACATCCCCAGATCTTTCATAGGGAAAATGACTCAGGGCACTCGGGTTGTGCAGCACCGTGTCCCATCTTTGTGTGGGGTCAGGAGGGGCTCCCCAAGGGAAAGGCACTGGGAAACCATCCAGGGATGGAGCAGCACTCGGAGTCTCCTCAGGGCTTGAGCTCAGGCAGTTCAACTCTTCTCCCCATTTTGGCAGGGGATGGTCCAGCCAAGCCCAGCAGTTCAGTGGGTTGGACCAGCTGCAGGAATTCCCTGGAAAAGCTTCCCTTCCCTGCTCCTTTAGACCTTTGGAAGGAGCACTCAGACGAATCTGTGTCTGCTTCGTGCAGTTAGCACACAATGGTTGGGTTGGAAAAGGTTGAAAATTGGGTTAAAAATCATCCAGTGCAACCCCTTCCCATGGGCAGGGACCTTCCACCAGTCCAGGTTGCTCCAAGCCCCGTCCAGCCTGACCTTCCTCATTTTCAGGCCTCTGAGATGAGTCCAGAGGAGCTCAAAACCCACATAAAATGGGACACTCATCCTCATTTCCCCTCCTTTTTTAGATAAAACCTGAATTAAATACTCATGGCTTGGGTGAAATGATTCCTGCCCAATTCCTGCCCAAAATTCCCACCCAAAATTCCCTCACACCTGGATCCCTCAGCTCCTCACCTGGTTCTGGAAGCCCATGGCTGGCACATTGCACCTCACAGCAGCATCTTCCTCGTGGTTGCAGCCCTGGGACTCGGTGTTGAACTTGCAGTCCGTGACCGACTTCTCAAAGCCCGTGCAGTCGATCTCGTTCAGGTGGATGGGACCCATTCCTTGGGGAAAAAATGGGGGAAAAAGTCCTTTTGTGTGGTGAGGGAATACCCCAGCAGGTTGTGAACACCACAGTGACCTCCAGCATTCAAAACTTGGAAAAAAAATCTGCTGATTTTTTGTAAAAATAAAACGAAAATCTGTAAAATTATTGTTAATAATTTCACCGTTAAATTTTTTTTCAGTATTCTCTGCGACTCATGCATGCAAGAATCCCAGGAAAAACCAAGTTTCCACTGTTTCATAATTTACAAACTTGAGCTGTAGGGATTCACAAGTTATGACCTTTTGGCTGGGTCTTTGTGCTGGAATCTGCTTCCAGTCAAGGCCTGACATTCCTGACATAGAATTGGGACATCGACACGTTGGCTGTGAATAAAACATCCACAGGGTGGAAGAGGAGTCAGGAAAAGAAATCTGGGGCAGGTCGAGGATCACTGAGGGAAACAGCAGAGAGCATGGGCTCGAGGTGCTGGCAGAAAAATGGAATAATTTGGGTCCTCCCAGGATGAGCAGCAGCAGCAAATTGGAATTTCCATCAGAAAAACATGGAAGGGAATGATCCTCCTGCAAAACTCAGCTCCTGCTTCCAAAACTGGTTAGAAAGAACAAGGCAGAGATGTGAATGTGTTGGGTTTAATTTCACCCACAGTTTATTAATGGGGTTTGGGCAACTTGGCCAGGCCTGTGTCCACCCCTCACACCACAGCTGGACAGGGTGGGAGGACATTCCTGGGGGAGGCAGCTGGGAATGGGAATCTTGTCCTTTTTTTTTGCCTCTCTCTCATTAAAATCCCGTTTGTGGTTCCCATCTGGAGCTGGCAGCACCTCCCTGTCATTCTGCAGCCACCAAAGGGCTGAGGGGGAGGAAAGCCCTGACCAGAACTGGAGGGAGAAGCTCCAGGAATGCAGGAGGGAGCCAGGCCAACATTCCCAGCCTGGCAAAGCCATTCCAGTGGGACGGCAAGGATGACAAAGATGACAAAAATGACAAATGCCAAGGGCAGGGCCTCTCTGAGCCAGAGAACCCTGGCAGGGCTACTCTTCCTGGGGAAATTATGGCACGTGGGGGCACAGAAATGGAGCCAAATGTTGAAATGTGAGGAAAACTGTATTTCCTCCCTGCCATTGCACTTAAAAACCCCAGGATTAGGCCTGTCTATCCAACATTTGCCTTCACCTACTCCTTGGAGTTTAATTCCATGTTCTCCCTCCCAGGATATCAACACATCCATGAGCTCTGGGCTCAGTGTCTCCTCCCCGTGTGGAAATAAGGGTGAATTGTTTAATCTGGGTCTGGGAATGGTGGGATAAATCCTCCTCCCACACCCTGAGCTCTGTGGAAGGCACTGTTCTCTCACTTTGTCTTAATTTTCTCTTTCTCCAGGCAGCACTGACAGAGGCAGAGGACACAGCCTCAAGCTGCACCAAGGGAAATTTAGGTTGGATATTAGGAAAAAGTTTTTTATGGAAAGAGTGATAAAGTTCTGGAATGGCTGCCCAGGGAGGTGGTGGAGTCACCATCCCGGGGTGTGTTTAAAAAAAACCTGGATGTGGCACTGGGTGCCAGGGTTGAGTTGAGGTGCTGGGGCTGGGTTTGATGATCTTTGAGGTCTCTTCCAACCCAGTGATTCTGGGAATTCTGGGAATTCTGTGAAATGGGACTCCCAGTTCAGCTACTGGGAGCTGATTTAGCCTGTGAAAACCAACCTCCCACAGCCACGGTGAGGCTGCTCCTTCTTCTACCCCAAGAAAACCCAAATTCCCTGGGATGCAGCTGGAACAGAATAAAGTGTAAACAGGGACACGGCGTGGAGAGCTTGGACAGCTCCCTGAGCATCCAGGGCTGGAAAAATCTCCTTTTCCAACCCAAACGTGACCCTCTGGCTGCTGGAGGGACATCACCCATCCCTAGGGACGCTCCAGACAGGGAGCACTGATGGATGAGCAGAAGGAAAAGGGGAAAAAAAAGGAAAGGTAAGCGTGTGAGAAGGCAGAGGAGAATCCTGGATCCAGCAGGAACAGCATGTTCCACGTTCTCCTTCCTCACGTGGCAGCCCCAGGGTGATGAAGCTGTTTCCTACATGCCCTTAAGCACATCAGCAAATTCCAGCCCACCACAAAGAGGATTTTTGGCAAATCCAGTGGATTTGGTCAAGTTTTAAAGCTTCCCAGACTCAGGACACCCACGTGTTTTTTCCTTCTCTCCCCTTCTCTAAGCTGAAGGAACTTCCCCCATTCCTTTATTCTCAAAATTTTCCCCATTCCTTTATTCTCACAACCAAGATTTGATTTGGTGTAATTTTTTTGTGGTTATTCTCACATCAAGGGCTTGGTGTAATGTTTTGGGGGTTTTTTTTGTTACTCTCAAAACAAGGGTTTGATGTCTTTTTTTTTTTTTTTAGTTATTCTCCCAAGGGTTTGGCTTTTTTCTTTTTTTTTTTTTTTTTTTTTTTTTTTTTCCAATTCTCACAACAAGGACTTCGTGTCTTTTTTTTTGTTATTCACACAAATTCATGGTGTCTTCTGTTTTTTGGGGTTTTTTTTGGTTATTTTCACAACAAGAGTTTGGTTTAAATTTTTTAAATTTTAATTTTTTTATTCTCACAACAAGGGTTTGCTGTCTTTTTTTTTTTTTTTTTTTTTTGTTTTTTTTTTTTCAGGCGTCGTCTTTTGGATTTCCACCCTGGGAACGGGGTGTGGGAATCACCAGGTGGTTTCAATTCACCTTTGACCACTTTTTTGGGATTTAAACCAACTCCCAAAGACAGGAAATCCAAACCCAAACCTGGCTCTGAGCTGCTCAAATGCCCTTCTATTTATAATGATCTAAATTACTGTCCTGCTCTTAAATTGGAGCATTTGAAGTCTGACTCCAGGACTTCTTTTTTTGCCAGGAACCTTCTAGTAATGCATTACATCATGGTGTGGTTCTGGAGAACTCAAAGGGAATTTCAGATCGGCAGATGAGATAATTAAGAATTAATTACTGGAACAATGATGAGTTGTTAAGAATTAATTACTGGGATGCTGAGTTTGACCTTTTGCTCTGGAACAGCTGCCTGAGCAAAAGGTCAAACTCATCATCCCCAGGTTTTTTTTCAGGGAATCTTTTTAAGTCACAGGATTCCAGTCTGGCCCCAAGAGACTTATTAAGGTTAGGGGAGAAATTCCTGGTCCTCAAATTGAACATCCCAACAAAAATCCACCATGCCCTGAATTATGGGATGTTCCTGGGGGTGGAACATTCCTTAATTCAGGGCACCAGTGAAAGGAAAGAGGGACTTGTCTTTACAAACAAACTGTGGGTCTGCTGATAAATAAAATTGGATACTGAGAGAGGAAAGGAACAATGGGAGGAACCATAAATTCCATAGGAATTCAACTGATGGACACAAGGAAAAGACAAAGGGGGATACATGAGGAGGGGGTCTGTAGTAGGTGATTTGGGAAGTCTGAACCTCTCAAGTACCTCAGCCAGTGGGGAATGAGAGAGGGAAATTAGGATAAAAAGGAGGCTGCATCCTCCAAAAATTTGAGACCCCATGGCCTTTCCCTTTATTTGAATAAAGTTCCAGGACTCCTCTGTCTCCTTTCTGGACATAAACCCCTGGTGTTTGGGGATGAATTTGGTGTTTGTGGATGAATTTCCCGAGCCCAGGGCTCCCTGGAGTCGTGGTGGAGCTCACCTTGGCCCAGCCTGGCTCCCGTGATGGCCTCCTTGGCGCTGCCAAAGCCCAGCTCCCGGCACACCACGCTGGCCGACACCAGGTTCCAGTTGTCGTCGCACACCGTGCCCCACTCGCCGTTCTTCAGCACCTCCACGCGGCCTTCCCCCGTGTTGGCTCCTCCTTTCAGCCTCACCAGGGGTTGCTGCAAGAGACAGACACAGGAGTGGTGATCCCTTGGGGTTTTGCCTTTGTTATAAGTGCAGAATTCACAGAATTCACAGAATGACCGGGTTGGAAGAGACCTTCAAGATCATCGAGTCCAACCCAGCCCCAACACCTCAACTCAACCCTGGCACCCAGTGACACATCCAGGCTTTGTTAAACACACCCAGGGATGGCAACTCCACCACCTCCCCCGGCAGAACATTCCAGAACTTTATCACTCTTTCCATAAAAAACTTTTTCCTAATATCCAGCCTATGACGTTGGAACCCTGGGTACTGAGAATTTTAAACTTTCTGTGCTGAAAGGCACAGACCCACAAGAGAACACTGCATTTGACCTGAGGCAGTGGAGAAGGTTTCCAAAGTTGATTAATAACACTGAGATTACGGGTGTGGAGTTGGTCACAAGTGTGTGACATCACAGGGTGGAAAACGTAGAGTTTGGGGTCTTAGAATACAGTAATAAATATGGAGCAAGATGGAGGTTTTAGGACAGAGGCAGGTTGTTCTTCTTTGCCTTCTTCTTCCTTCTTCTCCATGGGTTTGGGTGGTTTTTGTAACTGAACAGAAAATTCCACAGTGCGGACTTTGAGGGATCAATTATTGGGTTAAAAGTGAAAATAATTTAGGCGTAATTTCTTAATTGGATAATTTAACCTTAAAAGACCTTATAACAAGAGATAGTTAACCATTTTGTGCCTTGCTAATTAAAGAGTCCAAGACTCACTGCTGTGAGACTGTAACATTGATTAAAAACAATAAACACCTAAGTCTAAATGCAAACTATCATCTCAAATACTTAAATCCTAACCTCAATGAAAGTAGAAAAAGCAAACAGAGAACCCACACTATATTTCCCTTGGTGCAGCTTGAGACTGTGTCCTCTGCTTCTGTCAGTTCCTGGAGAAAGAGCTCAACCCCACCTGAGCACAGCCACCTTTCAGGAGCTGTGGAGAGTGATGAAGTCACCCCTGAGTCTCCTTTTCTCCAGGCTGAGCACCCCCAGCTCCCTCAGTTGTTCCTCACAGGGCTTACATATTATATTGTTGGCCTTTTGCAAATATTACAATGAATTCTATATGCATAATGTTAAAATAACTTTACTTTTATTTCTACTGCTATCTCTACAACTCCCTGAAAGGTGGCTGTGCTCAGGTGGGGTTGGTCTCCTTCTCCAGGCAGCACTGACAGAACCAGAGGACACAGCCTCAAGCTGCATCAAGGGAAATTTAGGTTGGATATTAGGAAAAAGTTTTTCATGGAAAGAGTGATAAAGTTCTGGAATATTCTGCCCGGGGAGGTGATGGAGTCACCATCCCTGGGTGTGTTTAACAAAGCCTGGATGTGTCACTGGGTGCCAGGGTTGAGTGGAGGTGTTGGGGCTGGGTTGGACTCCATGGTCTTAAAGGTCTCTTCCAACCCAGTGATTCTGTGAATTCTGTGAATTAACAAAAACTTAGACATAATAGCAGTAGTATCTGATATAGTTCTGAGTGAACTGTCTGTTTAGTCAAGATAACATCCAGTGAACACTTAATGAAGACCCTCCTATTGATATACCAACTATCAGGATCAAAAGAAAATACAGACCAAAGCCCAAACTAAAAGTAATAAAAAAACCAGACCAAACCCACAGCCAAGAAACACACATGCTCTAAAAAAACAAACCCAAGGAGGGGCCATGCAAATAGGTCCTAGAATATGTAAACTAGTTTATAGAAAAATATGAATATACATAAAAGTCTATGAATATACAACAAGCTAATATAATTTAAAAAAATATTTTAAAATTATCTCCAGAGATAACAGTAACTAAATACCAAACACCCAACAGTTTTTAACCCATTTCTTTATTTCTGCCTCCTACTGTCTTTTTATTAAACTTTTAAAATTTTACCAAGAAAGTAAACCTCCTTTTTCACACTTTTTTTTTCTTTGATCTGCTCTCTGTATTCTTCACACATCTATTTGGAGCTCTGTAGCCTATTGTATCAGTAGTTACTTCCCCAGTACTTTTCCATGGCCCTTCCCTAGGCAGAAAGACAAAACAAATTCCAGAGCTCCAAGCCCTGGGAGGTGCAGGGCCCCAGTTCTGTCTTGGTTTTTCCTGGGAACCAAGGCCCAGAACAACTCTTTGAGGCACATTTTTATGGACAAAACACAGCCAGTGCTGAAGGGAAGACTCCAGAGAAGGGGGGAAATTTCATCACCACTTGCCCTCTTAATTAGTGCTTTTGATCAATTATGCTAATTTCCTAAACCCTATAAATATGTACTATTTATAATTATGTACCCCCTATAAATATGTACTCATCCTTTTGGGGGTGAGTTTTGTGGACATCTTTCCATAACTGCTCCTGAAAGCCTTCAAATAAAGATCCTCTTGTATATTAACCCCTTACTGAAATTGTTTTGAGTTTCTTTCCAGGTTGGGAAAAAGGTAACACTGGGGTCACTTCCATCCTTTGCAGGGGTTATTTATGAAAATCTGGGCCTAAAAATTATCATAGAATCACCTGAGACCCCCTAAAAAATCCATCACACAATTCCAATGCCTGAAAGTGCTGGATGAAAGGAGATTTTTATCTGCAAAGATTTTGGTGAGCACGGATTTGTTTCTCACACCACATGTGTGGGCAGACAATAAAAAACCCTATGCCAGTTCTCTGCAGGTGCTTGGATTTAGGAGCCTTTCTCCATCCTGGAAAAACTGGAAAAAACCCAATTTCTCACATTTCTTGGGAGCCTTGAAGGAGGGTTGGGAATGGCCCTGTGCCCACCAGTGCCCAGCTCTCACCCCTGGCTGCTCTAAAAGAGGTTTATTTGCTGTTCACACCTCCAGCCCTGGCTTAATCCAGGACCAACGTTGAGCTCAAGCCCTATAAAACTTGCCTGAGTGCTCAGTTCTGACCAATAATAACATATAAACAATCTATAATAAATAATAATGAAAAAAGAAATCATAAATGAAAAGTGGAATGAAAAATCTGGCATTTGCAGTCAGAAACACCCAGCTGAGTGGCAGCTCCAGTTCCACTCATTTCTGGGTTTACAGCATTTAGTTGTTATCTGTTAATCACCCACTCCTCTCTCCAGTGCCAAGCAGGGAGCTGCCAATTCCTGCTGCACCCCAGAGCTGGCTTGAGGTGGTGAGAGCAAAGCTTTAGGTTTGGGAACACCAAAAATCCTTTGCTTTTCCAACTGGGATCCTGCCTGGAGCTTTTTCTCCAGGCTGGGGTCACACCAAGGACACGCAAAGCCTAAACAAAGGCTTAAGGAATTACTTGGCAGCGCGTGCGGCTGGGGAGATTAACAATGATTTACAAAACCTTTCACCTCCCGGGCCTAAATCCTGCAAGCTCTGGTGCAAGGAAGAGCCTGGGCAGGGATTGCATTATTCCCACCAATAATTATTCCTATTTTTGGCACCTGGGAAGAGCCCGGAGACCATCCCCCTCAAACTCACCCAGGAACAGCCACAAAATCCAAATTTTCACAATTTCACAAATCCACAAAGTTCTCCAGTGAGAAACCTCCGAGATTCCCCCTCTATCCCCAGGCTGCAGCTGGAAAATTTCCCCTGGCACCCACCTAGCCCATGTTTGCTGCTTGTTAAGCTGTCCTCTCCTAGCCCCTGACACTGGAATCGACCAATTCCAGCCTTGTTTTCCAACATTTTTGCATCTCCTGGGACTTTCATGCCCCACTCAGCACTCTCCTCCTCGCTAGACTAAACAAACCCAGCTTTCCAAGCTCCCTGTGTTTTCCCAGTCTCCCCCCAGGGCATTTCCTTGTGAGGACATGGAGGTAGAGGAAATGCCAGCTGATTTCCACAGAGTAATTCCACCAGAATTCCAGAGCCTGTGGAACAGCACAGCCGGGCACGAGTTCAGCTGGCTCAGACCAAGCAGCTCCAAGAGGAACGTGACCCAGGGATTTCCTCACTCCTCTCTCCCAGCTGTGCCAGCTGCCCTGGGAGCTGCTCTCCCACCCTTTGGAGGCAGGAGATGGAGGAAAGAACCTGGAATTTGGGAGGGTGGGAGCTCAGCTGGGGGTGCAGGGAGGTGGGACTTGCAGAGGGGACATTGTGGGAGTTGGTGGTGAAAATGCTACACCCCCAGGGGTTTCCTGCTCTAATTGGCAGCTGGATGGGACATTGGGAATATCCCCTGTGAGGGTGGTGAGGGGCTGGATGGAATTCCCAGAGAAGCTGTGGCTGCCCCAGTCCAGGAAATGTCCCAGGCCAGGATGGGCAGGACTTGGAGCACCCTGGGATAGTGGAAGGTATCCCTGCCCATGGCAGGGGTGGAATGGGATGGTCCCTTCCAACCCAAACCATCCCATAATTCTGTTTTCACATCTCTCAGCGGATGCTGCAGGAACTGCTCTGAACTCTGGAAATCTGCTGGGAAGGAAGGCCTGGTGGGACAGGACCCAGGGAATGGCTTCCCACTGCCAGAGGGAAGGGATAGATGAGATATTGGGAAGGAATTCTTCCCTGGAACAGTAGTGAGGTCCTGGGACGGAATTCCCAGAGAAGCTGTGGCTGCCTCATCCCTGGAAGCACCCAAGGCCAGGCTGGAACAAGCCCAGCAGAAGGTGTCCTGCCCATGGCTGGGGGCAGGATCAGACGGTTTTTAAGGCTTTTCCAACCCATTCTGGGGCTGCTCCCTGCTCACCTCCTGCCTGAAGGCCTTTCGGAAGCCGCTGTGGCTGCTGGGGGCGAAGGCGCGGCCGGGCACGCAGCTGACGACCGCGGGCATCCCGTTGTCACAGCTGCTGTTCTTCCCAGTGCCCGTCAGGTGGTTTCCCAGTTTGCAGCTGGAAATGTGAGCCTCGTTCCCGCTGCAGTCCATGGAGTAAGCCCAGTAGTGCTGCTTCCTTCTGCTGGCAAACATCCTGAAAGGAGTTAAGGAGAAGGGGGAAAGTTAGGGATCTGTAAACAAATGGATTTTGCTTGATTTTGGGAGGAAAAATGCCCTGGGGTGAAGTGAGGATTGGATAGGATTATTTGGAGGCTGATGTGTTCATCCACACCATGACTCTGTGGAGGTGTCACTTAAAAACTTGGAATCATTCAGCTTGGAAAAGACCTCCAAGATCATCAAATCCAACCACTTTAAAGGAAATAAATCTCTGCAAGAACTAAAAAGTCTGAGTAGGAATCAAAGGTGCAGCTCCAGCAAATGACACATTCCCAGGAGTGCAGATCCCATCCCAGGCAGGGACAGGGATCAGCTAATTCCAAATGGACCAAGAGAATTTGTGCAGATAACTGGGCTGGAGAGCCCCCAGAAAAACCTTCCCTTTGGCTGCCCAGCAGCTATCAGCTGGGATTGGGAAAAATCCAAATCCTCTGTGAGTCTGTGTTAACAACCTGAGAGCAATTTCCGAGAGCACGAGCAATTCCCCTGCCGAGTTGTTCACAGCAGAGCAGCTTGGCAGCAGCTCCTGCTTCTCACTCCCAAACTTCTTGGAGCTGCTCCAGGCACTCCTGAGGAGGAAGGGGCACGTGTGATAAACTGGGAAGGGAAGAGATCCAGCTCCATCCTAACTGGGAGGCTGCTGGAGTGGAGAGGAATGGAAATCTGGGTCAGGTCAGCCTCAGAAAGGAGTTGAAGACAGGGATGGCTCAGGGGAGCCCACGCCCTGCTGGGATCTCCACGTGGCTCTGTGTGATCCCGGTGCTGCTCCTCATTCCAGGAATCTCTGCCACGCAGAGCTGGGATCCAGGGATTGGCTGTGATAAATGGCATAGCAAGATGGGTGGAATTTGGGGAGAAAAAGTAGTTCTGCTTTGCTGCAGCATAGAGAGCCTGGGAGCAGCTGGAGAGGGGCAAAGAGCCTTTCTGAGGGGGCTTCTGGGGACTCCTCTGAGCAGGTCCAGGCTTTCCCAGCTGTTCCCTTTAGGATTTAGATTTTGCAGGGTCACAGATGTCTCAGGGGACTTTTCTCCCCAGTGCTCACTGAGCTCTGCTGCCCAGCTCAGCATTTCTCCAGGCTCTCCTGGCTGCCAGCCTCTCACTAATCCTTCCTGGAACCTGATCTCCCTGGGCTGAGGCTGGGGATAGATCCAGCCAGGCTGGAGAGGGAGCTGTGCCGGCATCTCATGATGCAGGAAAAGGATGAAGCAGGGCTGAGATCCATCCCAGGGAACAGCAGCAGGACCCTGCCTGCCCTGTGGGGAAAAGTGGCTGTCAGAACCCACCTCTGGCACAGCAGAGCTGTCAGGGACTCCCTGAATCAAGAAAAAAGGGATGGGAAAATAGGAATAGAGTTAAAATTTAAAAAATAAATGCAGGGAGGATGCAATACAAAGCAGCCACTTCCCAGCCATGTTCAGGACAGAAGGAAGGACCTGAAGGAGCTTTTTCATCCTTCACAGACAGGTCCAGAGAGCTCCATGAACTCCAGAGCAGACAAGAACCAGCCTGACTTAGGGAAGCAGGGATGGGGATGCCTTAGAATAGCAAACAATGACCTCATCCTGGAAATTTCATGAGGCATCAACATCTGGATGGTATTAACAGCCCTCGGGAGGCTGGGGAGAAATAAAGCCCCACCTCATGTCCCCAGACTGAATCTGTGTAAAAAAAGCAGAATTCAGCTGATCTTTACAGCCAGAAACTCGGGGCTTTGCTGATGTTTCGTTTTTAACACAAAAAGATCAGTGGGAGCCCAGGATCAGGGTGATGCTGCTCAGGTCAGAGGTGGGAATGAACATTCCTGCTGGGAGAGTTTGGCCAATTCAAGGTCAAGCTGGAATTCAAACCATTTCTACTTGTGTGGAGAGAGGGATTTTCATCCCAGAAAAGCTTTAAACAAAGCTCAAGTGGAGCTCTGTGGGAAGGGCTGAGGGGTTGGTTAAGGAGCACTCAGGATATTCCACGATTCCATGACTTGGGGAGCAGGGAACAAATCATTGCACACAAACTCCAGGAAAAATTCACACAAATCCCACTGAGCAGAGGCTGGGGAGCTCCTCCTCAGGGCTGTGAGCAGAGATTTCAGCCCTTGGGAAATTCCTGAAATTATCAAGGTGCTGCCTTCAGCCTCAGGGAGGAGGGAGGGAAGCCAGGCCCGTCAAAGCCCTTCAGATCCCGGATTTTCCAGGGAAAAACAAACCAGGAGGGTTCCTACTACAAATGCTGAAGTGATGAGCTGCCCAGCACCTCTGACTGGGTTTGTAATGGGGTGAGCAGACTGGTTCAGTTGGGAGTAGCTGCTTGATCCTGGAGCCATTTCTTTGTCAAGTCACAAAGACTTCAAAAAGGCATCAGGTCCATCTCTCTGATCCCAAATTTCTCCTCTCTCCATCAGCAAAATGCATTAAATTCTGCTTTCCCAGCCAGAGCAGGAACTGGGAGGAGGAGTTACAGCAATTCCTATATAAAAGCCACTGTGAGGAATGAACAAGACCAGGGACTCAACATTAGATTTGTTTCATTTCCGAACATAAATTGTGCTGTCAGCTCCAGAGGCCGAGTTACAGTCAGGAATAAACCCCTGGCAGTGGGACAACGATGAACTCACTTGTTTTCATTTGAGCAAGATCCATCTGCAAACCATTTCACCTCCCAGCACTGTGCAGGAGCAGAGCTGGGCAGGCAGGGCTGGGGGCAGTGGGATGGGGGGGATGTGGGAAGGGGCAGCCTTGGCCAGCAGAAAGCTGATCCCAGCTTTTCTCCTGGCTGTGGAGGAGGAGTGCGGAAAGATCTGCTCTGGGAAGAAGGGGATTCTCAAATTAAAGGGACGAATGAGGAGAAGGGACTTTTCTGCAGCTTCACATTCACAGGGAGAGGGGCTTTAGCTCCAGGATGAGCCTTTCCCTCTCCAAAACAAACCATGTGGGACAAGCATCCCCTGGCCCCGGTGAGAAGTGTCATTGTCATCATCCCAGTGCCCTGACCACAAATCCAGGGTCATTCCCAGCCCAGAACTGGGAGCTTTCCCAGTAACACCAGCTGAACACGATGCATCCGCCCATAACACAGAGGGAAGCAGCCCACGGCAGAATTCAGCTTTTAAACTCTGCTGACAAACAAAACTGTGCAGCTGCCAAAGCTTTACAAGCCTCTCCCATCCAATAAAATGCCATCCCCATTTTTTTTTCCAACCTGGGATAATGTCAGCATGTTTTCCAAAATATTTGTGGGTGCTGGAGCCCAGCAAGGCTGAAAACAAGGAAAGGGAGGGAGGTCTTGGGGCACTGAGGCTCTTCAGCAGCAGAGATCTCCTGGGCTGGGATTTGGGAGCACTTCATATTCCTAATTCCAGCTCAGTTCAATGGGATTTTCAGCAGTGCTGAGTTGCTGCTGAACAACCTTCTGTCAGTCTTTCCATTTCCATGTGTCCCAGAGACAGGACAACTCCTGAGCACCCGTTTATTTAAGGCAGATGGCTCCAGATGCTCCAGTTAATGCTTTTCTTGGAAAGGCCACAACTGGAAGCAGGAAAAATCTACTTTGTCTGTCTGGAGGTGATTTATTCCCTGCTCCTGCAGGGGATGGGAATCTCAGGGACGGGTTTGAGGGAAATGTGCTGCACTGGTGGAAGCAAACCCTCCTCAAACTGGCGTCCAGAGCAATGAATTCCCTGCTCATCTCTCTGGGAATCCTGCAGACTGAATTCCAGTGGTTTTTTTTTTTTTCAATTTTCCCTGTGTGGCTTTGGGCTATTCCAAGCCAAGGATCTCTCCAGCAGATCAGGATCTTGCTAATGAAAGAAACAAAACATGGCCAGGCTGATCCAGAGGGAATGTTCAGAAATAGCAATTCCATAGGCCAGAAGGAGCAGGCAGGAAAACCACGGCTCCTGCCTGGGGTGATCAGCCCTCCCTGGAGCAGCCGCTGCTTTCCCACTCCCCAGGTCACGGAGCAGCAAAGGAACGAGACAGAATTTTATCTAAACTCTTTTACATCTGCTTTAGGGTGTTTTTCCTAGGGAGCAGTGTGGGAAGAGCCCAGTCTGGGATGAGGGCTTGGTGACAAAAAGCAAACAGAAACAATGACAACAAAAAAGTCCAGAGCTCCTGGCTCCCAAGGAACAGGAAACGCAGCCTAAACCTTTCTGCTTGCAGCTCTGGAAAACACAATGTTCTCCCTATAAATCACTAGTTTCTTCCTTCATTTTAAAGGAATCTGCAAATCTAGGGAGGAAAAGCAGCACTGAGATCACAGAGAACCCTTTTCCCAGCACCTTCTGGGATGCACAGACAGGAATTGCACTTGGGGTGGGAAGGAGGAACCTGGGCACAAGGAAGCACAAAAAGGCTCGTTTTATTCCAAGATGACTTTTCTGGAGCTTCCAGCACATCCAGAACTGATCCCACCTCTGGATTTCTGCACAGGGATGGGGTGAGCAGTTGGAGACTTTACATTATGGAATGACAGGACACAGGGAATGGCTTCAAACTGACAGAGGGCAGGGAGAGCTGGGATATGGAGAAGGAATTCCTGCCTGGGAGGGTGGAGGGGCTGGGATGGAATTCCCAGAGAAGCTGTGGCTGCTCCTGGATCCCTGGAAGTGTCCAAGGCCAGCTTGGAGCAAATTGGTCTCATGGAAGGTTTGTCTGCCATGGCAGGGGTGGGACTGGATGGGATGTAAATCCCTTCCAACCCAAACCATTCCATGATTTTCTCATAGCTGATGGATTTACTGGCACAGAGGGAGCAGTTTGGTCCCATCCCTGCCCTGCCCACCACACAGAGCCCATTCCTGCTGGAGGAAATGTTCATCCTCGAGCTGGTATTATAAAATACAAATATTTTTTTGGGCCAAGTGTCCCATCTCCCATTCCAGGCCTCGTCAAACACCGATACTCATCTAAGTCTGCATCCCATGGATGAGGATCAAAGGCCTCCCCTGCCTGCACCAGGAAACGCTGGACATTCCAAACATTCGCACAAATGAAAAATCCCATCTGGAGGAACGAAGCAGTCAGAGCTTTTCCTCCCCCAGGGTCCCCGGTGCCACCTGCCAATCTGCCTTGGGAACAAGGCCCCGAGTGTTCCAAGGAATGTTTGTGGCTCCCACCAAGCCCTGCCCTTACTTGTAGACATTGGTGTTGTATTTCCTCTCGCTCGGGAAGCCAAACATCCCGCAGACCACCCGGGAATTCTTCATGGTCCAGTGCTTGTCACAGATCTGTTTCCAGGTGCCCTCGTCCTTCACCTCCACGTAGCCCTCGGTGACAGGGACCCGCTTGCGGTAGGTGGCCAGAATGGCGCGGATCCGGATGTCCTCCACCTGGATGTTCATGTTCTGTGGGTGGGAAATAAACGGGAATGATGTTGGATTGGAGGGAAATGGGCTGTGAGCTTCCAGGTGGGATCACAGCCCAATTGTGGTCAAGTTCTGTGGGTGAGAAATAAACAGGAATGATGCTGGATTGTAGGGAAATGGATTTTGGAAATTTCAGGTGGGGTCACAGACCTGCTGTGGTTCAGGCATGGCAGAAAGGATGAGGTGTTGAGGAAGGGACAGGGCAGGGAGGCAAAGGAGTGACAGGAAAAGAGAGATTCAGACTTCCAGAGGGCAGGGTTAGATGGGATATTTGGAATAAATGCTTCCCTGTGAGGTGCTGGGATGGAATTCCCAGAGAAGTCATGGCTGCCCCATACCTGGAAGATGGGGCCAGGTTGGAGCAACCTGGGATAGTGGAAGGTGTCCCTGCCAATGGCAGGGGGTGGAATGAGCTGATTTTTAAGCTCCCTTCCAACCCAAACCTTTCTGGGATTTTATGAAACAAACCTTTCCACCTTGTGAAAATTCATCCTCTAGAAGAAGACTCTTTTTCTCATTAAAATAACCCCTCTAATTTATTTTGTAAGTAGCCCTATAACAAATCTGCTTTGTCACTTCAATTCCAAGTGCTGTTTTCACCTTAATTTGGCCCCTGTTCCTGTGGAAATTAACCGAGCTCAGCTTCGTTAGGGCCAGCCTTACTCACAGAATCATTCCGGGTGCAGGGAGCAGGGAGCCCTGGCAGGGAAGGACTTTGGGGTTTTCATCCAAAGCCATGATTTCATGTGGAATCTGGGATTCCAAAGTGCTGACAGCAGCATTTCTCTGGCTCCTCCTCCACAGCCTGGGACAGTAAGTGAGTCATGGAAGGCAAATGGATTTCACATACGGCACCTACGTGAGGACACAGAGCAGTCCTGGAAGACTCCGGGGGCAAATCCTGGTGGGAGGGGGCAAATCCTGGCTGGAAAAATTCCCTGAGGGCAAAAACCAGACCTGAAGGGCCTCAGGGGCAAATCCTGGCTGGGAAAGATCCCTGAGGGCAAAAACCAGACCTGCAGGGCCTCAGGGGCAAATCCTGGCTGGAAAACACTTGTGAGGGCACAAACCAGCCCTGCAGGGGCAAATGCTCATTGGAGGGTGCAAATCCAGGCCGGGAAAGATCCCTGAGGGCAAAAAAACCAGATCTGCAGAGCCACAGAGGCAAATCCTGGCTAGAAAATACCTGTGAGGGCACAAACCAGCCCTGCAGGTCTCCATGGGCAAGTGTTTTCTGGAAAATACCCATGAGGGCAAAAACCAGCCCTGCAGGGCCTCAGGAGCAGCTCCAGGCTGGAAAAATTCCCTGAGGGCACAAAGCAGCCCTGCAGAGCCCCAGGGGCAAATCCTGCCTGGAACAGATCCCTGAGGGCACAAACCAGACCTGCACAGCCACAGAAGGAAATCCTGGATGGAAAACACCTGTGAGGGCACAAACCAACCCTGCAGGGCCCTAGGGGACAAATCCTGAACGGAACAGATCCCTGAGGGCACAAACCAGACCTGCACAGCCACAGAGGAAAATCCTGGCTGGAAAATACCTGTGAGGGCACAAACCAGGCCTGCAGGGCCTCAGGGGCAAATCCTGGCTAGAAAAGATCCTGAGGGAAAAAAAACCAGCCCTGCAGAGCCTCAGGAGAAAATCCTGGCTGAAGGGGACAAATCCTGGCTGGGAAAGGTTCCTGAGGGCACAAAGCAGCCCTGCAGGGCCCCAGGGGAAAATTCAGATTGGAAAAGATCCCTGAGGGCAAAAATCAGCCCTGCAGAGCCACAGAAGCAAATCCTGACTAGAACAAATCCCTGAGGGCAGAAAGCAGCCCTGCAGGGCCTCAGGGGCAAATCCAGGCTGGAAAAGATCCCTGAGGGCAAAAACCAGCCCTGAAGGACTCCAGGGGAAAATCCTGGCTAGAAAATATCCATGAGGGCACATACCAGCCCTGCAGAGCCCCAGGAAAAAATCCTGGCTGAAGGGGAAAAATCCTGGCTGGGAAAGGTTCCTGAGGGCACAAAGCAGCCCTGCAGGGCCTCAGGGGCAAATCCTGGCTGGAAAACACTTGTGAGGGCACAAACCACCCCTGCAGGGCCCCAGGGGAAAATTCAGGCTGGAAAAGATCCCTGAGGGCACAAACCAGTCCTGCAGGTCCTCAGGGGCAAATCCTGGCTGAAGGGGGCAAGTGCTGGCTAGAAAAGGTCCCC
The DNA here is from genome assembly GCA_017590115.1 of Montifringilla adamsi. Lineage (NCBI taxonomy): Eukaryota > Metazoa > Chordata > Aves > Passeriformes > Passeridae > Montifringilla > Montifringilla adamsi. The sequence goes on from JAGGNK010002669.1 coordinate 490,751, forward strand.
GAGGGCACAAAGCAGCCCTGCAGAGCCCCAGAGGCAAATCCTGGCTGGAAAAGGTCCTCTGTGGCAAGTGGTTACAAAAGAGCTTCTGAAAAATGGACAAATTCCCTTCCAGGAGCCCTTTGCTTGTCAAATATGTGCAAACCCACGTGGTCCAGCTCAGGGTTACATCAGAACTGAGGAATCCTCGGATTCAGCTACTCGGAAAAGAAAAATTGCCCGGAGCTTTAAAGGGCCACGGGCCTCTGGTCAGGGCTCGCAGCGAGATCAGAGCAGGACCTGCCGAGTCCTGCAGATTCCATGGCTCCTCCATTCTCCAGATGCTTTCACCAGTGCTGGCACAACAAACAGAGCCAGGGAAGGGCAAAGAAAGAGGCTGCTGGGGCAGGAAATGGGTCAGGGAGTGGTGCAAGGGGCAAGGAATGGGGTTGGCATCTCCTCCTCATCCTCAACTCTGCTCCTCTGCACACACCACCTTGGACAACTTAAGGCTTCCCCCCTCCTTTTCCTTATTCCCCCCCACTTTTCTGTCTTTTATTTGTCTATATTTACCACCCAGTTCTGCAAATCACTGATTCCCCCTCTCCCCCTCAGCTGCAGGAATTCAGTTCTCCAAAATCTGAGCTGGAACATCCCTCAACCCCTGGAGAACAGGATTTATCCAACAGTGCTACTCACATAGGGTTCATAGGCTGGGCTCCAGTTTTGAAAGCTCTTTAGCCCTCAAGAATTAAAAATAACCCCTGTGATACCCAAATTTGTCACATCTGAGGCAATTTCAGGTGTTCCAAGGGTCTGATGTAAGAGGGGATTTGAAACCTCTCCAGTGGAGCCTGAGAAATCCATTTGCAGCACGAAGTTTCTCCTCAGCTTGGCAGCTTCTCCTAAAATCTTGCAGTTTTTGACTACGTGCTGTCAGGAAGGTATTGGAGCCTCAGGGCATTCCAGGCCTCCCCAGGCTGCTTTCCAAACCCTGCAACTCGCTTTTCCCTGGTGCAATTTAGGAAATGTTTCCAGCTTTTGCCTTGATGGAGAAATTGTGTTTACCCAGGGCTGTCAGAGGGTACTTTGTTCCCCTGCTTCCCCTACCCTGCCTCATTTTCTTCACCAGGAAAAAAAGTAATCGAAGCCTTAAATCCACTCGGAAGAAGCTCTGAGTGCTGAAGATCTCCAAGTGTTTTTAATAAAAGCCTTTTAAAGCGATTAACCCAAAGGCCAGGGAGCCAACACTTCAAACTGTGCTGGAAAAACACCTGGGAAAAGATGGGAAACAGGAGGAAATTTGCACTGGCAGCTGGGAAAGTGGGAGAGGGAGTTTTCCATCTGTGACTGTGGGATTTTTCCATCCTGTAGGAAGCCCTGGGTAGGTTTGAGACCCTGAGCTAGGTGAGGATCAGCTCTGCTGCACATTAAAGTGGCAGAAATGGGACATTTTCCTTCTAGACCTGGCATCAGCAATGTGCTAAAGCCCACACATGGTTTTCAAAAGGGACACTCTTGTCCCTTTTCCTTGGATTTAGACCAGCTGGAGGCCACAGCCGGTCCTTGGAACGAGTTTACACCCGGGGTGCTGCTCCAGGTGTTGTGTTTTGTAAGGAAGGTGCTCCACAGCTCAGACTGCTTGAGTCCTGGGCCATTCCAGATGTTGAACATCTGTTTGGTGCTTCCCAGGATCAGCATTCCCATGTTCAACCTCTTCCTCATTATTGAGCATCCCTGTTCTTGCTGCTGGGAATCCAGGGAATGTCATCCAGGTGGGAAACCTGGAAAACCCCCAAGGCAAACAGAGGAGTCGCAGGACTCGGCTGGGCTCAATCTTGGAGGTCTTTTCCAGCCTTAAGGATTCCTGGGATGGAGCAGCAATTCCCAAACTCCTTCTGTGCAGGAATCAGGTTCAGAGAGAGCACACTGCTTCTTCAAAGGTCAAAAACCCAGGGAATCCTATCCAGGATCCTGAGGATTCAACTCCACCCTCCTCCTGAGGAACCCCATGCAGCAGGGAACACAACAGAGCCCCTAAAGCAGCCACATTCTCATCGAGAATATTTGGGTTTTCCTCTCCTGTTCCAAGAGATTTGGGATGTCCCTTTTCTTCCCACTCTTCCAGCCAGGCAGGAGCTCTGTTCCCCAAATCCCAACACATCCAGCCTGTCCCTGGCAGCTGCCAGAGGCTGAGGGGAGAACACTGAGCAGGGTAACAAGGAACAATCCTTTCCTGCTGCGTTCCTGTAGCTTCCAGGCACCTCCACCTCATGGATTTTCCAAGCCAGAGGCTGGATTTTAATGTTCCAAAGCCCTGGATGGATCTGGGAATGCTTTGCTGGGATTTATGGTATCAGAGCATCAGGCAGAGAAAGAAAAGAGCCCACTGAGGCTGAGAAGGAGAAAAGTCACAATGATGTTAAAAAAAACCAAACAAACTAACAACCTTTTAAAAATGGGAAGCTTGGGAATGTTGGCAGATACTTTGGGATTTGCCTGTTATTTTTGCAATTATTTCTGCAGCTTAACAAATCAAAAAAAGTTGTTCCAGCTGTTTCCAGAAGAGCTCTGAGCACAGCAGGAGTGGGATATCCATGACTCCAGAACTTGAGATCCCTATATTTCCCATTCCAGGACTCAAAATCCTGTATTTCCTACTCCAGAACTTGAGATCCTGGAATCTCCCACTCCAGCACTTGAGTATTTCCCACTCCAGCAATGAAAATCCCTGTATTTCCCAATCCAGCATTTAAAATCCCTGTATTTCCCAATCCAGAAGTCAAGATCCCTGTATTTCCCACTCCAGCTCTGGAGATCTCAGAATTTCCCACTCCAGGACCCAAAAGTTCTGTATTTCCCCGTTCCAAGCTGGGTATTTGGACATTCCTTCCCCCCTGACTGACTGGGCTGGCTCCTTGTTGGTTTTTTTACAGCAGTGAAAAATAAGGTGTAAATGGAATTTCTTGCTCTTGGATATGGAGAATGTCCCAGGTCCAATGTGCCACCTCAGGCTCTGGACAGAGCTCTCCCATCTCATCCCTCTCCCCCAGAGATGCTGACTCAGACACAAAAAGAAATCCTGCTCCAACCTGGGATTCTGTTTAGTGCATCCAATCCTTTTGTCATAGGTTTTTTTTGTTGTTGGTTTTTTTTTCTGGTTTTTTTTTTTGCCTGTGTTTGCCAAGGAGGATAAAAAAATGAGCAAAGCAGCAAAAATTGAGGCAACATTTCAATCCTGGAGGGAATTCATCTCCTGATAGTTCCAGCAGGCCACAGTGACATTTTTAGGGTCTGTCTGAGAGCAAAACCAACACAAATCCCATCCCCTTTTCACTTCCAGAGCTGGTTTAGAGCAGGGAATTTTGGAATTTTTTTTGGGAGAAAAACCTGTCCCAATCCTATTTTTCCCTCCCAGAGCTGGTTTAGAGCTCTGGAGCTCAGGGAATTTTGTCTGGGAGCAAAACCAACCCCAATCCTGTCCCCTTTTCCCTCACAGGCTGGTTTAGAGCTCTGGAGCTCAGGGAATTTTGTCTGGGAGCAAAACCAACCCCCAATCCTGTCCCCATTTCCCTCACAGGCTGGTTTAGAGCAGGGAATTTTTGATGGAGCAACTCAAAGGTTTGCTCTGGCTCTGAACAAAGAGCAAAAGCTCAGAGAGGAATTCAAGCCACTGCAGAGCTCGGCTTTGTATTGGAAAATTCAAGAACAAAGGATCAGAATAAGCACATTGAGGGTTCTACATGAGAAAGGACTGCCAGGAGCTTTTTCCCCAATAATTCTTTGGGGTTGGAATGGTTTCCTTTGACTGCAGAGGTTTTGTTACACCGGGGCTGTTCAATAATGCAAATCCAGGCAGAAATGTTTTATCCTCCAAGAGCAGCTGGGCTGATGGTGAAAACAGATCCCAGAGAAAAATTGAGAGCAAACAACACCTAATGGATAAAGCAGATTCCTAAAATCCCCCTCTCTGTGCTCCATGGACACGTGGAGAGTGATCCCACAACAAGGAAAACTCTGGGATCGAGAGAAAGCTGAGCCCTAACCCTGACCCTAAACCATGACTTGTTCTAGGGAGGCAAAGATGTGATGGAGAGGGATTTGGGAAAGGGAGGGACAGGATGGGGGGAATGGTTTGGGATAGAAAGAGGGCAGGGATAGGATGGGAGATTGGGAAGGAAAGGGCTGGGATGGAATTCCCAGAGCAGCTGTGGCTGCCTCTGGATCCCTGGAAGTGCCCAAGGAGAGGTTGGAGCACCCTGGGATAGTGGCAGGTGTCACCAAGGATGGGATTTAAGCTCCCTTCTCCCTTCTCACCCAAACCATTCCAGGATTCCACGACCTCAGCTGGGACTTCCAGCATCCTACAACACAGATAAGTAAAAACTGAGGGAAAAACGTGTGAAACTCTTCCATGCTGGGCCGTATTTCCCTCTATCCCAATCCTTTCCTTGCCAGGAGCCACATCCAGGGCCCCAGAGCTGCTCCTCTCCAGCAGGGACACAAAAGCCCTGGCAGAGGCTCCGAGCTCCGTTACGAAACCAGGGACTCGCAGCCTCGGCAGTCGGGGCCAGCCCAGAGAAAAGGGTTTGTTTTGAGCCCTCACAAAAGGATTCCTGGCTCGGAAAAGTTTTCACATGAACCCCGACTGCTTTTGTTTCCACCCTCTGAACCAAATGCTTCCTCACGGCTCCGGATCCGATGGCAAAATCCCACCCAACTTTGGGAACATTCCCCTGCACCGTTTGCCACGTGCTTTGTGCTGGCAGGTGATGCCCAGGACAAGTTTTTTGGGCCCTCTCCGTGCCCAAACCCAGCATTCCCTTTCCTTTTGAAGGGCCCTGAGGATGCTCAGGAATCAATCCAGGGAGAGGATCCTGTTCCTAGAAATCCCAGGCTGCAGACACTGCCTGGTGCTGAATCACCCTGGAGTTTGGATTTCTCTCTGCTCTGTCCTTGGGTGGTTTCATTTCCATTTTCATTCCTCTCCTGCTTTAAGATCTCCATGATCCACTCAAACTCCTCTTTCCTTCCCTAAGCCTGACCTGTTCCACTGCCCCTTAAAGAAAACCTATGTAAATAAGTTTTAATAATATAATAATGATTTGATAATATAATAATAGTGAAATCGTTTTCCACTCCCAACAGAGCTCCAGGATTCTCAGCTTCCGAACATCAGGAATTAAGGCTGAAACTTCAACAAGAAATTGGTTTTTTTTTCTCCAATCCACAACACAACACAAAAATCTTTCCACAGGGGCTTTGTCCATCATAAAAACCTTCACTTCCACTAAAACCTCAGCCACCAGAGGAAAAAGACTCTTTTTTCTTCACATCCATCAGAATGGGTGGAATCTGTTTGGGTTTAAACATCTGGAGCTGAGCCTCTGAGTCACCCCAAGGTCCTGGCTGTTAAATAAACACGGCAGGATGGGACAGAGCTGGGGGACAGCAGTGCCCTGGGGACAGGAGCTGGGCTGGGCCTGCACAAAAGGGTGAGGGAGCAGAGTTTGAGCCAGGCTTAGGGGCCAGGAGCAAACCTAGCACAGATTTGGGCTGACAAAAGCCTGGCTGAGCTGGGAAAGGCTCCGTGGAGCCTGGGCAGAGCGAGGGGACAGCCCTGGGAAAGGCTGGGGACACCAGGGAGAGGGCAGAGCAGGAGCAGGGGGGCCTGGACAGGCTTTGGATGGGGCAGGCTCAGCTTAGGGCAGGCTCAGCTTAGGGAGGACACGGCTCTGTCTTGGCAGCCCAGGGCTGGAGGGTTCCTGATGGGCAAAGCTTTGTCATCCCCTGTGTCCTTCCTGCAGAGCTGCATTAAAGTGTTTGGATCAGGCACTGAGAGCTGGGAAAATTTATTGCCAAGACACAACAAGGTCAGGAACACAGAATTAATTGCATTAAATCTCTGCAAAAGACCTCCAAACTCATTAAGCCCAACCTCTGACCAATCAGCACTTTCTCACCCAGACCACCCCACTCTATCCTTAGGAGAAGTTCAATATTTGAACAGAAAAATGATCTTTAAAGGCCTTTCCAACCCAAACCCTTCCACGATTCCCTGATTCCAGCAGCCTGACCTGCCACAAAGGAGCCACTGAGGCAAATGATCACAGTCACTTTGAATTTACAGCACCAAAACACGGTGGAGTGCCCCAAAATGAGGTTATTTAACATTTTCCTGAGGTGAGGAGATGCTGAAGACCCTCCCAGACACAGAAAGCAGCAGAATTTTGCTGCACTTGGGCTTTGGTTTGGAGGATTAAACATTTACAGCAAAGGGAAACTCAAACCCTGTTGTCACAACAAACAGGCAAATAAAACTTTTCTAATTAAACACTGAGGGCTGCAGGACACACAGATGGGGTGGGGATGACCTGTGTGACAAATCCCCACAGCGGGGACAGAGATTCCAGAGATTTTCATGGCAAAAAGCTGGAAAAGGGTGAGATTTACCTGGGGACAAGGCACAAACTTCTCCCCCTTCCCTCCCTGCACCCGCAGCTCAGTTTGGCCTCAGACAGAGCCTGATTTGACAGAAATCCCCCGAGCAGGACCCGGCAGAGCCTTTTCCCACTCCTTAAAAATCTGGAATCAACCAGAATAATGGAATGGCTCGTGTTGGAAGGGACCTTAACCCCATCTCATCCCACCCCTGGGACACCTTCCACCATTCCAGGCTGCTCCAAACCCCGTCCAGCCGAGCCTTGGACACTTCCAGCCATGGCTGAACCCCCTTTTAACCCAGCACAACCAAAGCCTTTGAGGCACTGGGCTTTGAAGGGAGATTTTTCTGCCTCACAAGTACCCAGAGGGGAAATGAAGGCCAGAAATAGCAGCCAGACCTGTCTGGCCACCGTCTGGCCAAAGCCCTGGGCTGGCCTCAGGTACCAGAACTATTTGGGAGCTGGAGAAATTCGATATATTTAGAGCCTGGCCTATTTGAAGGCTGTGTGGGCACACGCAGAGGAAGGAGGTGGACAGCAAATATTTTGTTCAGGATGTTTTGGGGCGTGCATTAAATAAAATCCCTCTGGTGCATTGATTTAAGGAATATATTAAGGTAGAAATCAGTCACTGTGGCCTTGAAATGGCTGGAAAAGCCAGGCAAGCAGCTGCAGGTGGGTCTGGAATGAGTTGGGATAACACAGAGTGACTGCAGGCACTGTTGGAAAAGCAGGGATGGCGTTCCCAGCTCGGGGAGCACACAGGGAATTTGGATTTCAGAGCCCCTGACGCCCAGCAAAGGCTCTGCAGCTCCATCACCCTCCAAGAAATCCTCTAAAATCTGCAGTGGAAGTGGAAAACAGCAAAAAAAAAATAAAAAAATAGGAATTTTAACAAGGGAGGGTTGGAATTCTGGTGTTGCCAGAAGGATTAACTCCTTCCTGCCTGTCTCCCTCCTCCTTATCACAACTCTCCCACCATTCGCCCTCCCCCAAAACACTTCAGGGTTTGTGTTGGAAAGGCCTTTAAAGATCATTTTTCTGTTCAAATATTGAACTTCTCCTAAGGATAGAGTGGGGTGGTCTGGGTGAGAAAGTGCTGATTGGTCAGAGGTTGGGCTTAATGAGTTTGGAGGTCTTTTGCAGAGATTTAATGCAATTAATTCTGTGTTCCTGACCTTGTTGTGTCTTGGCAATAAATTTTCCCAGATTTCAGAGGTCAAGCACTGCCCCTTCCCAGCAGGAAAAGGATGGAAGAGCTCAGGGATGGGAAGAGGTGTGACATAACCCTCCAAACATGAGCTGTGATGGGAAGGGATCTGTCTGAGCACATCCATATGGAATGGCAGAGTGATTTATAGCCATGGAAAATTTCATCCTATCCCACTTATCTACAGCTTTTCCAAACTGGGAAGCAGAGCTGCGCCAGTGTCCAATGAAAACAAGCTCAGCTCAAGGGTTATCAAATTGCTTCTGAAGGAGTGGGGGCTCCCTGTGGGGCAGAGCTGAGCCAGCCAGGCCAGATTTGGGCAAAACGTCCCCAGGCAGGGCCCTGTCACCGTGGGGTCACCGGTGGATTTCCACCCCTGGTTTTCCATGCTCCCAGCACTTCCCAGCCCCAGGGCATTTGCACCTAAGGGGCTTTAAGTCTTTCTAAATTATGAGGAAAGGCTGGGGGAATTTGGATTGTTCAGAAGTTTTGGGGTGACCTCATTATAGCCTTCCAGTGCCTGAAGGAGCTACAGAAACATGGAGAGGGATTTGGGACAGGACACGGGGAATGGCTTCCCACTGGAAAATGGGAGATTTAGGTGCGGTGTAGGGAAGGAATCCCTGACTCTGAGGGAGGTGATGAGCTGGGATGGAATTCCCAGAGGAGCTGTGGCTGCCCCTGGATACCTGGAAGTGCACAAGACCACCCTCAAAGTGAAGAAACTTTTCCCAATATCCAACTAAAGCTCTCCTGGCCCAGCTGCAGCTATTCCCTTGGATCACAGGCACCAAAATCAGCCCTCACTGCTGTTAATCCATAGGCTGTGCACAGTCAGATCCATCTGGGAATCACAACCAGGGTGGGAATGCAGAATCCAACACCCAAGCTCAGTTTAGCACCTCCAGGCAGGCCTGTTTTAGTAAAGCCTGGTTTGAACAGCAGCTGAAGGACAAACTGACAAGTCTCTTCCCCGGGAATCCTGGTGGGATTGTGCTGGTTTTGCTCTGTCAGTGCAAAAGCTGATGGAGAGTCCTGACAACAGCAGAGCTCAGAGGAAATTCCAGCCCCCTCACCCCTCATTCCAAAGAGAAAACATCACTGGGACAAGCTCTGGGCTCCAGCAGGAACCCAGGAGCTCACAAATGATGATGTTTCCCCTGGTGAATGTGAAGAATGACCTGCAGAATTCCCAGGCGTGTTGGGAAGGGCAAAAACTTTCAAACTCGCCTTCACAGGAGTCTTTGGACTCCCCCTAGTTCAGGTTTGTGTCCCCCTGGGTCTCCCTTCTCCTTGTTTTTGGCTCCAGCTGTGCCCCACTGGCTGCTGAGGAGATAAAGCAAAGATAAGAGTGGCAAAACTCAGAGGGGGAAGGAGCTGGAACATTTGACAGCCAGTTGTGACTGCAAGGAGCTGCCACGATGGCATCCCAAACATTCCAACTCCTCACCTCCAGCCTTGGTCCTGCTGCAGGGAAAGCAGCAGGGAAGGAGCCCTGCAGCTCCTGGATTTTATTTTGTAGGGAGAGAGGAAAAATCAGCTGGGTTTTGCAGAATGGAAGCAGTGGTGCTGTGGGAAGGTTCATGAAATTCAGGGAGAAACAGAATCCTGGAATGGTTTGGGAGGGAAACGAGCTCAAAATCATTCAGGGAGAGACAGAATCCTGGAATGGTTTGGGTGGGAGAAGAACTTAAAATTATTCAGGGACATAATGAATCCTGGAATGATCTGAGTGGGAAAGGAGCTCAAAATCATCCAGTGCCACCCCTGCCATGGGCAGGGACAATTTCCAGGTTGCTCCAACCTGGTTTTGGACACTTCCAAGGATCCAGGGGCAGCCACAGCTTCTCTGGAATTCCATTCCAGCCCCTCTCCAACCTCACAGGGAAGGTTTTTAACCCTGATTTCTAATTTTAACCTGCTCTCTGTGTCAGTTTGAGGCAGGCAGGGGATGAGCAGGGGCTGCAAGAGCCTCTGCCCAGGAAATGCAGCACTTCCACCCCAGTCAGAGCAGCTCCTTAAAAATAAATCCACTTCTCCCTTTTCCATCCCCTCCTCCTGCTGATGGATCCAGGCTTCTGCTCCAGGAATCACTTCAGTCTCATGATTCATCTGAAGTTTCAGCACCCCCAGAGCAGCAGGCGAGCTCATTCCCAATTATCCGAGGAGTTCCACTCATTCAGCCCCGGTGCTGAGCTCATGGAAAGGCAGAGTCCTCCAAAGCTTCCGTGACTAATTCCTGGAGCAGCTCGGGGTGAGGTGACCTCTGTCTAGACTAAAGCAGATTTTCTTCCAGGTGTTTTGAGGACTCTCTGTGGCTTCAGAGGAGCCAAAGCCACCCCTGGTGTTCCATGATCCCGCCTCATTCCCTGGGACACAAGGGAGCCATTGATGGAGCAGCTGGGGATGATCCCTCCCGAGGCAGGGGAAGCGAGGTCAGGGCGAGGAGAGGAATTGAATCCCTCAGATCCTGCAGCCCTTCCCTGCCTGCTCATCCCGTTTCAGCTCACGGACAAACCCAAGGATTCATCCCTGGGAACCCCACTGGGATGTGCAGCACATCCTGGGTTTTCCTGGATGCACAGAAGGAGCTCTGGAAAATACTTTCAGGGGTGTCTTTCCATAAATTTGGCCAAGGGCAGCCAGGGAATTGAGACAGTGAAAAATCCAAGAAAAGGGAGGTGCCTGAGGCACCACAAACTCCCCAAGCTGAGGAACTAAAGGAAAAAAAAAAAAAAATCTCTTTTTTCCTCTCAGAAAAGCTCATCCCAGCTCCCTTCCAGCCCAGCATTCCCACATTTCTTTATCCTGCAGAAATCCCACTGGGATGTGCTCTGAGCCCTTTGGTTCTGTCATTGCCCCAAATCTCCCCCTCAGCCTCCCAGTCTGCCCCAGTGAGAGCCCAGAACCTTCCCTACGACTTCCTCACTTCCAGTCCTAATCCCACATTCCCACAAATATTCCCATATTTTTATCATGGCTTCTCCATCATTGCTCATCCAAACTACACAAAAATTTCTTTATATCTTCCCTTTAAATTCAGCGTGGCTGTAGGAATTATTCCACCCCAAATCCAACCCTTCCCGCTGCCCCCGTTATCCCAGAGAGCTCCAAACTGGTCCCAGTGTTAAAAGAGGAGAGAAAATTCAGGATTTTTGTCCATTAGAACCGAAAAAGTCAGGAAGTTCTGTGAGCACAACACAGATTTTGTCTCTTTAAATTCATTCTTTGAAATATGAACAGAACAGGTTTCAATTTAGAAAGATTGCTTGAGGAACTGGAATAATTTATAGTAAAAAAAAAAATCTCTGATTATTTCAAATTCTTATTATTTATCTGATAATGTGAAAAAATATGTGGGATAAACTTGGGATAAATTGATAATTTATGTCAGTCCCAGCCATCCCAGTCCACAGGATGCTCCACATCAGCCTTTTCACCCCATTTACCTCCATTTGATTAATCAAGGGCACATTTTGTCTCTAAATTCATCCTTTGAAACATGAAAAGAACAGATTTCAATTTTGAAAAACTGATTGGGGAACCAGAATAATTTATAGTAAAAAAGTTTCAAATTCTTATTGTTTATCTGACTGTCTGAAATTGGAACGTGAATTTTGCCTCTCCAGCCAGGAGCAGCCAAGAGTTTGTTTTAAACCTGGATTTGGGATCAATATGAGCTAAATATGGGATAAATTGATCATTTGAATAAATATGGGATAAACATGAGATAAATTCATCGTGGGAATAAATATGGAATAAATTGATCATGTGGATAAATATGTGGGATAAACATGAGGTAAATTCATAATGGGAATAAATGTGGGATAAATATGGGATAAACTGATCATGTGAATAAATGTGGGATAAATGGATAAGGTGAATAAATATGGGATAAGTTAATAATGTGGGATAAATATGGAAGAAATTGATAAGGTGAATAAATAGGTGGGATAAATATGGGATAAGTTGATAAAGTGAATAAATATGGGATGAATTGATAATGGGAATAAATAGGTGGAATAAATATGGGATAAACTGATAAGGTGAATAAATAGGTGAGATAAATATGGGATAAATTAATGATGTGGGATAAATACGGGATAAATTGATAATGTGGATAAATATGGGATAAGTTGATAATGGGAATAAATGTAGGATAAATTGGTAAGGTGAATAAATATGGGATAAGTTGACAGTGGGAATAAATATGGGATAAGTTGATAATATGAATAAATATGTGATAAACATAAGATAAATTGATAATATGAACAAACATGCAGGATAAACATGTGATAAATTAACAACTTCCATCACTTCCAACCATCCCTCTCCACAGGACGCTCTGGATAATCATTTTTACCCCAATTACCTCAATTTGATTAATCAGGGAGTTGTCAAACTTGAAGCCTGGGATCCTCTTCTCGCTGCACACCACGCCCACGTCCTCGGTGTGTTTGCAGTCGCTCACGCCCCAGCCGTTGGAGCCGCAGGCGGCCAGGCTGCTCTCCTTGCCCGTGCAGTGCACGTTGTCCAGCCAGATTTTCCCTGGAAAAGGAGGAAAACACAGCTGAGATTCCAAGAGGAGGAATCTGGGCTGGAATCCCTGAATCTGGAAGCCAGGGAAGTGCTGGGTCTCACTCTCGGTGTGAAAATCAAGATGTGAAACCTTGGTGTGAAAGTGAAGTGGCAACACCTCATGGACTGATGGATTGGGAAAAGCTCTGGCCCACGGCTTTTCCCATCCTTTATCCATTTGGGAATAAAGATCCACCTCCAGCCTGTGCTGCTCCAGGGATACTGATGAAAATTTTCAGTGGGAAAAATCAAGGTGCAAAAAATGAAAATGAATAAAGCAGCACCGCAAGCAGTGCAGGTTGTCCAGCCAAATTTTCCCTGGAATGGGAAGAACCACAGCTGAGATTCCAAGAGGAGGGATCTGGGCTGGATTCCTTGAATCTGGATTCCAAGGAAGCAGTTGGGTCACATTCTCGGTGTGAAATCTTGGTGTGAAAATAAAGCATCACCTCAAGGACTGATGGATTGGGAAAAGCTCTGGCCCACGGCTTTTCCCATCCTTTATCCATTTGGGAATAAAGATCCACCTCCAGCCTGTGCTGCTCCAGGGATACTGATGAAAATTTTCAGTGGGAAAAATCAAGGTGCAAAAAATTAAGATTTGAAAATCAAGGTGAATAAAGCAGGACCTCAAGCAGTGCAGGTTATCCAGCCAGATTTTCCCTGGAAAAGGAGGAAAACACAACTGAGATTCCAAGAGGAGGGATCTGGGCTGGAATCCCTGAGTCTGGATTCCAGGGAATCTTCCCTGGAAGGCAGGGAAGTGCTGCGTCTCACTCTCAGTGTGAAAATCAAGGTGAATAAAGCAGCACCGCAAGCAGTGCAGGTTGTCCAGCCAAATTTTCCCTGGAATGGGAAGAACCACAGCTGAGATTCCAGGAGGAGGGATCTGGGCTGGATTCCCTGAATCTGGATTCCAAGGAAGCAGTTGGGTCTCATTCTCAGTGTGAAAATCAAGGTGTGAAATCTTGGTGTGAAAATAAAGCATCACCTCAAGGACTGATGGATTGGGAAAAGCTCTGGCCCATGGATTTTCCCGTCCTTTATCCATTTGGGAATAAAATCCACCTCCAGCCTGTGCTGCCCCAGGGATCAGTGACGAAAATTCCGATTAAAATCCCTCCGTGCCCCAATTTTATTGATCAGGCCCTGCCCTCCAATCACCCTCAAATCATTCCTGATTCATCAAATCCTCATTAAATCTGGGATTGCTTAAACACCTTAAAAATGAGATTTTTAAATTTAATTTCTCAAACCATCATTGTTGCTTGGGGGTTCTTGGAAAATGGAAATTCCACCTCCAGGTTCCTGCCGGGAATTCCCATTTTTCCTGGGTGTGTGTTCACAGGCACATATATTATATTAAAAAATAGATATGATATATATCTCTAATATGTTAAAATATTAAATAAATTAATTCTATTTAAATTGCTAAACTATTAAAGAAATGAATTTATTTAAATGTTTATTAAAGGAACTTTAAATTAAATATTTATTTTAAATTTTAAAACATTAAATGAATAGACTTATTCCATTATATATAATTGTATGTATTGGCATAATTATATATGCATTAAATAGTAAAGAAATATATTTATTTAAAATATTAATCCAATATTAATCGTATAATTATATTATATTAATTAGATTATTATTATATTTTATTAATATATATTTTAGTAATTAAATTCTCTATATAGTCATGAAATATTAATATTAATAATCACTATTATGAAAGAAATCTATTTATTTACAATATTAAATCAATATTAATTTAATTGATATTAAATTAAGCATATATTATTAAACTATATATGATATAATATATTATATATGAATGTATTATAAATATTAATATATAATATAATATATATGTTAAATTTATATTATATCATGTCATATTATGTTATGTTCTATTATGTTACGTTATTTTAAAATTAATACTATAGTAAAAGAAATTAATAACTAATTATAAGTATGCTTTCATTATAATATAATTCATCTATATTAAATTAATATATTTAAATTTATTCAAACTATTAAAACAATAAATTAATATCAAAATCAGGCTCCCCTCAGAACCAGAGTGGGAGGAGCCCCCCAGCCCTGGATTTGGGATTTCCCTGGGAATTCTCCCTCCCTGTGACCCCGTGGCCAGCCCGGTTTGTTTTCGCTGTCACGGCCTCTTCCTCGCTTGGAAATCTCCTGCTCTGCCTCCGGAGCCAAAATCCACAACTCCGCGAGCACATTCCAGCTTTGCAATTTCCCTCAGGCCCCGCTCGCCCTTTTACGGGACATTTATTGGTGTGAGCACTCAAAAACTGCTCAAAATCACCCAAACAGCACCTTCGGCCCTCCCGGGTGGAATTTATCCCTGCGGGATCCACCAGGCTCCAGGAGAGCAGGAAAAATCCTCAGCAGGACAAGATTCAATCCCAACAAATCCCAACAAATCCCTTGGGGTGGCCCTTATTACACAAATGTGTTGTTATTGCTGGATTATTTCAGAGTTTTCCCTCTCAGATTTGGTGATTTCAGGAATTCCCGGCTGTCACACACAAATATTCTCCTTTCCAAGGGTTTTCCCAGCAGATGTTTGGGATTCAGGTGGGATTTTCCACATTTCCACCAGGTGCAAGTTCAGAGGGCGAAAAGGATGTGGAAAATGCATCCCCAGGAAAAGGGGAGTGGCTTTAAGGCGAAAGAGGGGAAATTTAATTGGGATTTTGTGAAAAAATTCCTCCCTGGGAGGGTGGGGAGGGGCTGGGACGGAATTCCCAGAGAAGCTGTGGCTGCCCCTGGATCCCTGGAAGAGCCCAAAGCCAGGTTGGAGCAGCCTGGGACAGTGGAAGGGGGGGAATTGGATGATTTTCAGCTCCTTTCCATCCCAAACCATTCCGTGATTCCATTAGATAAAATTTGGGATGAGGCTGAACAACTTTTTCCCACCAGGAGCAGCCTGAAGGCACTCAAAATGGTTATTCCTATATAATTGTTATTCCCATCTAACCCAACAATTGTTATTCCCATTTAACCCAAAAATTGTTATTCCCATATAATCCAATAACTGTTATTCCCATTTAACCCAATAATTGGTATTCCCATATAATCCAATAATTTTTATTCCCATGTAACACCATAGTTGTTATTCCCATATAATCATTCCCATAGGATATGAAATGTTCAGACCCCTTTGAAGGCACAGACCAGATCATGACACAGAACTTTTCCCTAAAATCCAACCTAAATTCCCCCAGCACAGCTCCAGCTTTGGCTGGATCCTGTCCAGGGAACAATCAGAGGTGCCCCTGGGCAGGAGCAGATCCCAAAAATCCCCCCCTCAGTTTCCTCTTTTCCAAGTGCCCTCAGCTGCTCCAGACCCTTCCCCATCCCTGTGTCCATCCTTTGGATGCTCTCCAATAATTTCACGCCTTTTTTACCTCTGAGATCCCAAATCCACTCAGCACAGCATGAAACACCCCCAGCTCATCAATGAAACTGAAATTAGGGATTCCTGGGAGCTGGAGAGACTCCCCCAGTGCCCTGGGATTCCAATCCAAGGTCCCTCAGCTGCTCCAGACCCTTCTTCATCCCTGTGTCCATCCTTTGGATGCTTTCCAATAATTTCACTCATTTTTTTACCGCACAGGGCACAGCATGAGAAAGGAACTTTCAAAACCATCAATTAAACTGAAATCAGAGATTATGGGGAACTGGAAAGGCCCTGGGATCCCAAACCAAGCTCCTTCAGCTGCTCCAGAGCCTTCCCCATCCCTGTGTCCATCCTTTGGATGCTTTCCAATGCTTTAACATCTTTTTAATCTCACAGAGCACAGCACAAGAAACCAACACTCAAAACCATCAATGAGACTGATCATTGATGATCAATACCAAAAATCAGGGATTACTGGGAGATGGAAAGACTCTCTTTTTGAAGATCTCCTCACCTTCTCCTTTCCCATACTTGGAGCTGGCCAGCCAGGACACGGCCTCCACGTAGCCCAGCTCCCGGCATGAGAGAGAAACACTCCAAAACCATCAGTGAGACTGGAATCAGGGACTACTGGGAGATGGAAAGGCCCTGGGATCCTAATCCAAAGTCCTTCAGCTGCTCCAGGGCCTTCCCCATGCCTGTGTCCATCCTTTGGAGGCTTTCCGATGCTTTAACATCCTTTTTACCTCACAGAGCACAGCATGAAAAACCAACACTTAAAACTATCAATGAGACTGAAATCGGGGATTATTGGGAGACCCTCTATTCCAAGATTCCCCTCACCTTCTCCTTTCCTGTACTTGGAGCTGGGCAGCCAAGACACGGCCTCCACCTAGCCCAGCTCCTGGCATGAGAGAGAAACACCCCAACACCACCAATTAACGGAAATCAGGGATTATTAGAAGATTGAAAGACCCTTTCCCTGCTCCAAGATCCCCTCACCATCTCCTTTCCCATACTTGGAGATGGGCAGCCAGGACACAGCCTCCACGTAGCTCCCGGCACAAGAGAGAAACACCCCAACACCACCAATTAAACTGAAATCAGGGATTATTAGAAGATGGAAAGACCCTTTCCCTGCTCCAGGGAGGGCAGCCAGGACACGGCCTCCATGTAGCTCCCGGCACAAGAGAGAAACACCCCAGCACCGCCAATTAAACTGAAATTAAGGATTACTGGGAGATGGAAAGACCGTCTCCCTGCTCCAAGATCCCCTCACCTTCTCCTTTCCCGTACTTGGAGCTGGGCAGCCAGGACACGGCCTCCACGTAGCCCAGCTCCCGGCACACCACGTGGGCGGCGTGGATGGAGAAGTCGTCGTCGCACACGGTGCCCCACTCGCCGCTGTAGAACACCTCCACCCTGCCCTCGTTGTGCTTCCTCTTCTGCCCCGCCAGCCTCAGCTGGATTTTGGGCACGTTTGGGGCTCTCGGGGGGGGCTGGAACACCTGGGGGGCTGGCTCGGGGTAGCCGGGCAGGTACGGCCAGTGCTCGTACTGGGCACAGCTCAGCTCGGCCAGCAGCAGCAGCAGCAGGCACTGGTTGGAGGGGAAAACTTGGGATCTTCCCATTGTCAGTGATCACAGTCCTCAGAGCCAGAGCCAGGCAGTGCAGGCAGGGCCGTCCTGGAAGAAAATCAGATTTTAATTAAAGTTTGTAGTGATACAAAATTGATATGATTTATATTAGTATAGTATTTGTATTATTTCATTATTATTTATTTCAATATGTCAGTATTTATTTTATTGCTTATTATTTATGATTTAATTTTTATTTATTTGTTATTATCTTTATTATTTATATTATTAATTATTACTTCTATTATTATCTTGGAAATTTGGATTACCTCCAACACCCCCTGTGAAAACCAAAGTCAGGTCAATTATTTCTTGTGGGGTGACAAACAAACTGAAACCTCCCCCATTTATAAGTTTTGATCGACTTGCCATGTAATTTCCCCCCAAAAATACATTTTCCCCAGGTAAAATTCTCTAAGTTGGGAATTGCAGCAAATTATTTTCCTCTTTTCCTCCAGAAATCCAGCAGGAAAACTTCACCCAAATCCTGCCAGGACAGAGCTGAGCCCTTTTTTCCTCCCATCAAGAATCCAAACCCATCATGAGCGGTGGAAAACCAGGAGGGTGAGGAAATCTCGTGGCCAGCAGTGAGGGATTTATCCCAAACTCCGGGTTCCCAGTGGGATAAAAGATTTATTTCTGTTCCTGCACGTCTGGTTCCATCTGTAGAAACTCAAAACATCACCAGACACTTGGCAGAAGCCTTGGATGACCTTGGAGTAGTGGAAAACATCTCCAGGTTTTGGTTGTAAGTCTGGATGGGGATTTATTGGCATCCAAGTGCTCCACGAGCACAATTTAAGGTAGGAACAGACAACTTCTCGTGACTCACGAGAGGAATTTCATCCAGGAACTGAATCCTGCGAAATCCTGTCCTTTTCCTGCTTCCCACTCACAGCCAGGCACATGGAGTGGTCAAGCAGGACACGTGGGGGTGAGGATTCCATCATTTCCGAGTGAAGAAATGCCAGAGCTCAGTGGGAAAATCCTCCCCAGGCCTTCAGAGCTCTGTTATTTCCTGGCAGCCACCAGAGGAGAGGAGAAAGGGGGAGGACTTGGCTCCAAAGGAGATGTCTAGGAACTAAAATTCTCTGAAATTTCAGCTAAATCTGGTCTATCCCTAAAAAAAAAAAATTCCCAAAAAATCACATCCAGGGTCATTATTTGGGTTTCTAAAGAGTCATTAATTGGGTTTCTAAAAGGTCATTAATTTGGTTTCTAAAGGGTCGTTAAAGCTTTCCCAGGACTGTCCCACACACTGAGAATGCAGAGCTCTGTTTATAAATATTTGTATTTCTATTTCTGGGAGCATCTGGATGGTCCTGCAGCCACGTGAGGGAAATTTGGGAAGGAAAAGGCAGATAAAGGGTGGAGCAACCTCCCAGTCAAACCCTGCAGCTGTTAGAGATAAGGCAGCACTTCAGCATCTTGACTAGAACATGAACAAATTCCCCTCTGGGTCAGTTTTGGTTTATTTCTGAGCCTCCAGAAAGCTCAATGTCAACTAAACCCGAATATTTGAGAGGAGAAAAGGCTCAACAAAGAGCCCAGAACCTGCCCCGTGCCAAGGCAAACAGGAACCCGTGTCAGCCCCGCTTTCGGGGGTCCCTCGGGATCAGGGAACAACTGCAAGCTGTGAACTCCCCCTCGAGCCCTTCCCCTGCTCAAAGCCAACCTCTGCAGCCGTTTCAGGGAGGACTGGAGCCAAAAGACACAACAATTTGGGGAAACCGTGCGGAGCAGGGCTGGGGATGGCTCCCAGCCGCCGCGGAGGTGTTAATGAGCCGAGCCTGCCAGATGCCAGAGCCTTTCCAAGAATCCCGGCCCTGCGAGACCTCGGGAGCAGCTGGCAGGGAGGGGAAGGTCACGGCAGAGCTCCAGGTTGCTTTAATTGGGGCCAAGATTAGCCTGGGAGACACTAATTGGGATTAGAGCAGATCCAGGAGGTGGAACTTGCCCTCTTGGCAAAGCCCTGCTGAGCCGGGCTGCCCTGGAGCCCAAAATGAGTTTGCTGCTGTTGCCCAGGAATTTAGGGACCCACAAGGATCATCCAAGTCCTGCACAGGGAAAGGAGAAAACTCACAGAGCTGGAGAAATCCTGGTGGGAGAGGATAAAGCGCTACAGAGGGAATTCTGGCTGGGAAAAAGGAATTCCAACAAGATTGTAGGAACACATTCCCAACCCATCCCTAGGAAAATTGGCTCAGGGCACTCAGGTGGAGCACCACCGTGTCCCTGCTTTGCTGTGGGATCAGGAGGGGCTCCTCGAAGGGAAGGCACAGGAAAATCACTCAGAAATCCCATTCCACGTGCAAAAATCCTGGGGGAATTCTGCACAAGACCGGGACAGCAGCAGCGCCTGAGTTCCCTCCAATCCCAAACACCAGGAGACAAAACTTCCACAGGTTCTGCGTCCCCCAAAATAAACCCTCCTGCTCCCACAGCCCCTGTTCATTGAGGCGCTCAAGAAAATTTCCTCAGATTAAACCAGGAAGAGCAGGATCCAGAGGGATTCCACAGCCACGATTTGGGATTCCCACAAAAAACGGCAGCCCAGGTCCAAGGGGGAAAACTTCAGGAACGCAGCAGAATCCATGGAAAGCTCCCAGGGCCTCAGCACTGAAATGGGCTCTCAGCTTCTGTCTATCCCAAGGGGACAGGAGGGAAAAGTGGGAATTCTGGCATGGCAGAGCTCAGGCTGGGTTTGCCCCATCCCTGGAGATGTCCAAGGCCAGGCTGGATGGGGCTTGGAGCACCCAGGGATGGTGGAAGGAGATGGGATTTAAGGGATTTAAAATCCCTTCCCACCCAAACCATTCCATGGCTCTGATCCACAGCATCCAGGTCGGTTTTCACCGGGATTTGAGGCCAGGACTGGTATAGAGGATTGATAACAGAGAAAATTTCCCAGCAGCTCCTTCACTCCACAGAAATCCTGGATTTATTCTTTCCTGAAATCTCCCTCCTCAGCTCCAAGACATTTTAGGGATGGTTCAGCCACAGCCTCACTCAAAACAACATTTGAAGGGCACAGGCAGCACCAGGCAGAGCCAGCTGCACCCACACATCACGGGGGCACCAGAAACCACAAGAACACAACTTAACATGGAAAATATTCCAGCGAAACCACAGCTCTGCCGCTGGCAGCGAGGCTTGGACACGTTCTCCCCTCCAGTCTGGGGGAGCTGCACGTGCTGAGCTCCCTGAGAAGCAATCCAGGCTGAAGTTTGCAGGAGGTTTGGTTTGGGCTGGATTTTCCTTTCCTTTCGGGCTCATTGCTCCCCTCACGGCCTCTAACGACCTCCAGATTTCTTCCTGACGTCAGGGCAATATTTTGGTCTCTCCATTCAAAGGAATCCAAGACAGAACATTAAAAACCCATCGAGCAGAGCCAGTGGAGAAGGCAGGAAATGCTCCAGGTCTCCTGGTTCTCTGTGCCATATTCCAGGCTGGAAGCTGAGATCCATCCCCACAGGAATGTGTAGTGTAAGGCTTCCAGGCATGATCCTGGTGGCTGCTGACTCAGCCCTTTCCAGGGCTCCAGTCCTGGGTCTTGAAGGGAACAGAGACATGGGATGGCGAGGAAAAAGCATGGAATTGTTATGGAATCATGGGATGGACTGGGTTGGAAGGGATTGAAATCCCATCCTGTGCCACCCCTGCCATGGCAGGGACACCTCCCACTGCCCCAGGGTGTCCATCCTTGGACACTTCCAGGGATCCAGGGGCAGCTGCTCTGGGAATTCCATCCCAGCCTTCCCCACCCCCTCCCAGGGAGGAATTCCTTGCCAATATCCCAACTGTCCCTGCCCTCTGGCAGTTTAAAACCATTGCCTCTTGTCCTGGCACTCTCTGCCCATTTAAAATCCTTCTCCCTCCTTTCCATGAACCTCCCAAAGCTCCTAATCCTGAGTTTTTCCTTTTCCAGGTGTAACAGAGCCCGCTCATCTCCCGAGCCAAATCCAGCCAAAATTCCCCTTTTGAATCCCCTCCAGTCACCCCAGCCATGGATGAGCTCAGACAAACCCCAGAACCAGACACTTCCCTGCTCCCGTCCTCCTCCAGACAACAAAAGGAAAGTCTGGAATGCCCACGGGAGCCCTTTGTGCCCGAGGAGGCAGCAACGCTCCACATCCCTCGGGAGCAGGGACAATTGTCCCGATTGTCCCTGGAGCTCTGAACCGTTGGTGTTCAGCCGCTTGGAACTGGGAATCCCGGGAATCCTGGGAATTTCTACATCCCAATTCCACTCTCCATTGCCCCAGGTGCATTCCTCGGGCTGGGAACAGGAATCCCGGGAATTCCTGCATTCCCAATTCCATCGCCCCAGGTGCGTTCCTCGGGCTGGGAATAGAATCCCGGGAATCCCTGCATTCCCAATTCCACTCTCTATCCCTCGGGCTGGGAACAGGAATCCCGGGAATCCCTGCATTCCCAATTCCAGCTCCATCGCCCCAGGTAATTCCTCGGGGTGGGAACAGGATTTCCCTTGGAACAGGAATCCCGGGAATCCCTGAATTCCCAATTCCAGCTCCATTACCCCAGGTAATTCCTCGGGGTGGGAACAGGATTTCCCTTGGAACAGGAATCCCGGGAATCCCTGCATTCCCAATTCCAGCTCCATTGCCCCAGGTAATTCCTCGGGGTGGGAACAGGATTTCCCTTGGAACAGGAATGGAATCCCTGCATCCCAAATTCCACTCTCCATCACCCGAGGTGCATTCCTCGGGCTGGGAACAGGAATCCTGGGAATCCTGGGAATCCCTGCATCCCCAGTTGCAGCTCCATCACCTCAGGTGTATTCCTCGGGCTGGGAACAGGAATCCTGGGAATTCCTGCATTCCCAGTTCCACTCTCCATCACCCCAGATGCCTCGGGAGGAGTTCTCCAGCCTCTTCTCCACTGGGAGCCTCTCCAGAATTGTTAAAGGAAATAAAGTCCTGCCATTCCCTGGGGTGAGATTTTGGATTCCTGCTCCCAGTGCTCCAAGAGTCTCTGCCCTGCCATGGCAGGGGCTCTCCAAGGGTTAAATCCCCGTGGATTAAATCCCTTCCCGTTCCCACTCCTAAAAACCTGAGCCACAAAGGTCCCTGGAAGGATCAGAGGCACCAACCACTGGCAGAAAATCCCAATCCAGGTGTTGATCCCTGGAAAAATTCCCATGTCCCTGCAAATTTTAGGGAATTTATCTTTAAAAACATCAATATATCCTTATAAATACATCTTTATATAGATAAATATGAAGATAAATATCTCTTTATAGTGATACATTTCCCCAGATAGAGATGGGGAAAAGTCTTCCTGCTACATTCCCAGATTTCTAAACCAGGATCTCTGTAATGTTCTAAGCTCTCCTGGTGATTTGATCTTTATTTTTTTTTATGTCTACACAGCAAAAACTGCTTCAATTAAACACCAAAAATTCATCTGAAGGGGAAAATTAACCGCAGAGAAGGATCCTGAGCTGAAGGAGCAGAGCTCAGCCTGGCTGGGGGTTGAACATCCCAAATTTCCCTGGAGAGGATTTCCAGGTGGATCTGAAACCCTCCAAGGAGGAGGGGATCACTCCTCACCCTCTGGGTGATGCTGTTTGAATTAATCTCCCTAATCCAGCAGCGGGACAGCCGGGCTCCAAACCAGGCCGTTGTTATTGCTGGGAAATCCCCCTTGGAATAACAAATTTCCATCCTGGATTAGGAGTGGAACTTTTCCTTCTCCGAGGGCGTTTTTGCAGAGGGGAATGGGAAACGTGGGACAGGAAATGTCAAAAAAAAGGGCTCAGAAAGTGAAGAAAAAGGGCCCTGAGAGTGTCAAAGAAAGGTTCTGAGAGTGTCAAAGAACGGGCTCTGAAGGTGTCAAAAAAGGCCCTGAAAGTGCCAAAAAAGGGCCCTGGAAGTGAAAAAAAAGGGTTCTGAGAGTACCAAAAAAAGGCCCTGAAGGTGCCAAAAAAAGGCCCTGAAGGTGTCCAAAAAAGGGCTCAGAAAGTGTCAAAAAAGGGCCCTGAAGGTGCCAAAAAAGGGCCCTGGAGGTGCCAAAAAAGGGCCCCGAGATTGTCAAAAAAGGCCCTGGAAATGTCAAAAAGGGGCCCTGAGAGTGTCAAAAAAGGGCATGAAAGTGCCAAAAAGGGGCTCTGTCTGTCTGGCAGACACTGACCCCCAAGAGAACTCTGCACTGACCTGAGGCCGTGGGGAAGGCTTCCAAAATTGAGTGACAGCACTGGGACTGTGGGTGTGGAGTTTGGATGGAAGTGTGTGACATGGCAGGGAGGAAAACTTAGAGTTTAAAGTTTTAGAAAATAGTAATATATTCTATTATATATATAAATAAATATAAACAAATATTATATGTTGATATATTTTATATATAATACACACTAAATATAAATATAAATATAAATATAAATATAAATATAAATATAAATCAAGATAGAGGTTTTAGGGTAGAGGCTGCTCCTTCTTCACCTTGTTCTTCACGAGTTTAAGTGGTATTGTGTAAATGGATAAAAAAGTCCACACTGCAGGCCACAAGTGCTCAGTTATTAAGTTAAAAGTAAAAATAATTTAAGCGTCATTTCTTAATTAGACAATTTATCCTTAACAAGCCTTGCAGAGAGGGAGAAATAGGGCTCCATTTTTTAGTTTGTTGGAGTGAAATGCTGCAAAACTCATGGGTGGTGAGACTGTAATATAAATAATAACTAATAAACATCTATTTAAATATAATATAAATAACAACTAATAAACATCTAAGTAAATATAAATAACAACTAATAAACATCTAAGTAAATATAAATAATAACTAATAAACATCTAAGTAAATATAATATAAATAACAACTAATAAACATCAAAGTCCAAACAAGAAATAATGCTTTGTGCATTTAATCCCGACCCTGGTAAAATCTGGGGATCATCCCAGTGCCCAGAACTGGGAGCTCTGGTTTGAAACCTCACCAGGGATGCTCTGGAATTGCTCAGGACGGGAAGGAATAAAAGGGAAAAATGAATATAAATTCATTTTTATGAATTCATTTTTATGAAGGAACGGGAAGGAAAGCAGAATGGAGCACAGGGACAGTAAAGACAATGAATTCGGGGGCCAGTGGTGGATACAAAAACCCAGAGCTCGTTTCTGGGTGCGTTTCGGGGTCTCAGCCTGTAGCAGGATGAAGTTCCAGCAGAGCACACGGAGTTCCCTTTGGAATTTCCATTCGGTCCCCCGCGGAGGGCAGGAGCCTTTCCTGGGCTCCATCACCAACTCCGCGACCCCCGGGGCTCTTCCGAGCTGCTGAAACTTCCCCGAAGTTTTTCCCCCTAAAATTCTCATTTCTGCACCCCCAAAGCTCCTGCTGGTTGGACTGGAGAGGGATTCTGAGCCTCAGCACCGCCTGATTTAAGGATTGAATTTCCTTTAACAAGGCATTTTCGGGGATGTTTCCCAACATCCTGCTGCCCCTGGGGCCGGGATTATCGGAATTCCCTCCCGGAGCACTCAGCACTCGCTCCAAGGTGTGATTCCTCCCTGAGCACTCGGATATCCCAGCAGTTCACGCTTTTATTTCATTTATTATTATTTTAACTGCTCCCCACTCCCCAGATGAGGAAATTCCACCACGGTGGGTGGCGAGAAAACTGGGAAGGAGGAGCCCTAAATCCATGATTTTTTTGGCTGTATCCAGGAAAAATTGGGAGCACTGCGCTGTCACCTTTATGAGCTGATTGTGGAGATGATGAATTGTTTTCCAGCTGCACTCCCAAATACCCAAACTTGGATCTTCCTCTCTAATATTCTAAGTTATCTGGGCTTAGGTCTTTTATCCACAGCTGTTTCATTAACAACAAAAACTCATCGGGAGGGAAATATTAATCACAACGATTGGTGAGCTCAGCCCGGGGCGAGTTGAGCATCCCACGTTTCTCCGGGGCAGCTTTCCAGGCGGATATCCCGAAGTAATCCCAAAATTCACCAGCACAAAACAGTTTTCAAGGAGCTGCTGGTAGGCTCAGAGAATCCCCAGCAGTGACAGCAGGAAAAAAAATTCCTTAATTAAGGACATATTTTGCACCTTCTGCCAAACATCTGCCCCTGAGTTTTCCCTCTGAAAAAACGGGAATTATCCAGAGAGGAGAACTCCAAGATCCTCCCCGATTTACCCAACGCTGATGGCACCAGCCGGGCTTTTCTGCTCGAAATTCGGGATATTTTACCAAAATCCCAGCTCAGGCATTGCCCGGACTCGCAACTCGTCTTTTATTCCAGTCGGGAATGGCTGGGAGCAAAAAAGGGATAAAATCTCCAGCTTGGCCAGGACTTCTTTAAAAAGTGACACCGAAACTCTTCGGCATCGCAGCCCCGCCAAATCCAGCCCGGGGGACAAGAATTAGGAAAAACATCAATTTTCCCCCAGCCCAGTCTTTTACCACGACGGGAGAGGGAGAAAAACACGTTCGGAGAGAAGAAGGGAAATGAAACTTTCAGCCGCGAAGAAAGAAAGCTTTAGAAACGTTGAAATTAATGATTTTTTTGTGGCAATAAAACCCCAAACCCGGCTCGCAGCCCCGAATTTACCTCAATTAGCGGTGCCTGTGCTGGGGGCAGCTCAGCCCAGCTTCATCCAGGTTTTCCTCCCGGGCTGAGCGCTGCAAAAAATCCTCCTGCAGGCAGGGAAATGTGCGGCGAGGAGCTGCTGCTTCCTGCCAAATTTCACTGGATTTGCTCCGCAAACCCCTCCCCGGAGCCGCCCCGCCGGCGGCTCCGCCGTGAGCTCAGCGCTCCTCCCGGCCGGGCAGAGCGGGGGGAGCGGCCT
The DNA here is from genome assembly GCA_017590115.1 of Montifringilla adamsi. NCBI lineage: Eukaryota > Metazoa > Chordata > Aves > Passeriformes > Passeridae > Montifringilla > Montifringilla adamsi. The sequence goes on from JAGGNK010002669.1 coordinate 516,833, forward strand.
CGCTTCCCAAAAAAAAAAAAAAAAAAAAAAAGCATGGATTTTTAATCCCCAGAGAATAAATCCTGGGAGTTATCCCGGTGAAACTTTAATATTTAAGGAAAAAAAAAAAGGGATGAGGAGCATGGATTTTTAATCCCCAGAGAATAAATCCTGGGAGTTATCCCGGTGAAACTTTAATATTTAAGGACTCTGAGGTGATTCAGTCCATGGAATTGCAGGGGGGTGCCCGGCACTGGCAGCTCCCGGGGTTCACCCACTCTTAACCCTGCAGCATCCCCTTTTCCAGCTGCTCCACATCCTCGGAATTCCCAGCACTGGCATCTCCTGGGATTCACCCGCCTTTAACCCTTTCCCAGCTGCTCCACATTCCCTAGAATTCCCAGCACTTTCATCTCCCTGGGTTCCTCCGCCTCTAACCTTTCAGCATTCAGCTTTTCCAGCTGTTCCACATTCCCTGGAATTCCCAGCACTGGCATCTCCTGGGGCTCACCCACCTTCAACCTTTCAGCATCCACTTTTCCAGCTGTTCCACATTCCCTGGAATTCCCAGTGTTCTCATCTCCCTGGGATTCACCCACCTTTAACCCTTTCCCAGCTGCTCCACATTCCCTGGAATTCCCAGTATTTTCATCTCCCTGGATTCCACCACCTTTAATCAGCATCCAGCTTTTCCAGCTGCTGGACATTCCTTAAGCTTGCTCCTACAGCAGCAAAGCAAAGCAGGGGGTTTTTGTTATGAACCCAGCTTGTCCTGCAGTTATTCCCCACTCCTGGGAGGATTAAAAACAATTCCTCACGGAAAAATAACAAATCCTAGATTGGAGAATTCCCAGGTGGGAACAGTTCTTTTCCCAAAAATCAAAGCTGGATCAATCCCACATCATTCTGAACCTCTGCCGGGGGGGCTGTGGTTTTAAAGTCATTCAGGGCTTTAATTTATCCTAACAATTCTCTTTATTCCCTTTGATTCAGGTGTGAAAATAACAGGGAACTGAGTGGGTGTTAAATCTTGGAAAAGAACCTGGAATTCTGTCTCCTGACCCAGTTTTGGGCAGCAGTGTCAACATTTCCCAAATCCCAAAATATTCCCCTGTATTTTCTTCCCGGCTTTGGCCCGGGGTGTTTGAATCTCTCCTCTGTGGTTTTCAAACAAATCAGCAGGAAGTTGATGGACACAGAAAGGGAAATATTCCCAAAGGTGACTTCGGAAGGAATGCTCCCATTTATCCAGTGTGTTCCTGGTTTAGAGGATTTTCCAGCAAGCCCAGGGATGGGATCTGGGATGGGATCTGGGGATGGGATCTGGGATGGGATCCAGGGATGGGATCCAGGGATGGGATCCAGGGATGGGATCCAGGGATGGGATCCAGGGATGGGATCCAGGGATGGGATCCAGGGATGGGATCCAGGGATGGGATCCAGGGATGGGATCCAGGGATGGGATCCAGGGATGGGATCCAGGGATGGGATCCAGGGATGGGATCTGGGAAGGGATTTGGGGATGGGATCTGGGGTTGAGATCCGGGGATGGGATCTGGGATGGGATCTGGGATGGGATCTAGGAAGAGATTCGGGGATGAGATCAGGGAATGAGATCCAGAGGTGGGATCCAGGAACAGGATTCAGGGACGGGATTTGGGAATGGGATCTGGGGTTGGGATCCAGGGATGGGATCTGGGAAGGGATTTGGGGATGGGATCTGGGGTTGGGATCCAGGGATGGGATCTGGGAAGGGATTTGGGGATGGGATCTGGGGTTGGGATCCAGGGATGGGATCTGGGATGGGATCTGGGAAGAGATTTGGGGATGAGATCAGGGAATGAGATCCAGAGGTGGGATCCAGGAACAGGATTCAGGGACGGGATTTGGGAATGGGATCCAGGGACAGGATCCAGGGGTGGGATCTGGGAATGGGATCCAGGGACAGGATCCAGGGGTGGGATCTGGGAATGGGATCCAGGGACAGGATCCAGGGGTGGGATCCTAGCACAGGGCTGCTGTCAATGGATTTTCCTCTGGGATCCTCCTGCTCAGCAATTCCAATTTAATTCTATTAATCAGGATTAAAAATTCCAGCTTTAATGCCCAATTCCAGACACATTTCCAGCAGTGCAGCACAGGAACATTCCCATCAGGAGACTTCTCCCTTTTCCCAGCTTTCCCATCCCTCCCAAACATGATTTATCCATGCCAGTTAATTCCAGCTTCAGGGCCCAACTCCATCTTCTGGAAAAGCTGAGTTTGATCCAATTCCAGCTGCTCTGGAAGCAATTCTCATGGGAATTGGGAAGGGAAATTGCACTGGATTGGGCACGACCATTAAAGGAAAGAAATGGGATTTTGGGAAAAAATTCCTCCCTGGGAGGGGCTGGGATGAAATTCCCAGAGGAGCTGGGGAAGCTCCATCCCTGGAAGTGTCCAAGTCACTTCCAGAGATAAGGGATCTCTGGGATTTGGGATCCCTGGGATGTGGGATCTTTTGAATGAGGAATTTCCGGGCTATCAGCTCCATCCCTGGAAGTATCCAAGTCACTTCCAGAGATAAAGGATCCCTGGGATGTGGGATCCCTGGGGTTTGGGATCTCTGGGATGTGGGATCCCTGGGATTTGGGATCCCTGGGATGTGGGATCTTTTGAATGAGGAATTTCCGGGCTATGGATCTCTGGGATGTGGGATCTCTGGGATTTGGAGCAGCCCGGGATAGGGGAAGGGGGTGTGATGGGATTTCAGGTCCTTTCCCTGCACCAGGAATTCTCAGGGAAGAGAACAAACCCTGGGAATTTGATCCTGACCCTCAGCAGAGCCACCTCCCCAAGCTCGGGGACATCAGGGGGACGAGGTGTCCCAGGAGAAGCTGCAGGGAGCACTTCCAGGCTGGAATGAGGGATGTGGAGAAAGGAACGTGTCAGAGTCTGCCCGGCCCAGCACGGGTCAGGCGAGGACAGGGCAGGATTTTTTGTCCATGAAAAATTCCAGCTGATGGAAGGGAGAGCTTGGGATGAAGCATCCAGCAGGAATCCGGCAGAGCTCGAGGCTCCGCCTGGATTCAGGGAATTTGCTGCCCCCTCCGTCCTGCAGCTGGGTAAGAGCGAGGAAAAAGCACCCGGGGGGAAAAAGGGATTTGAAAAGAGCCTGGAATCACACAGGGAAAAAAATGCTGCTCCAATGGATCTGGGAAACGGGGAGGGCACTTCGTGGATCCCGATGTTCAGCAGCCAGAGACTTTGCACATGGATTTTTCACCCCAAACCCCTGGACAAGTCCCAGTTCCAGCGGAATCCCTTCCCTGGCCTCGCTCCCAGCCCCATTCCCGGTCCCATCCCTTCCCCCGGGCTTTGTCCCTGCCCTGAGGACACACCTGGGCTTGACCGAGGAGTGCCGGTCACGCTCCCTGCTCCCAGAAAAGAGGAACGGGCCGTTGGCTGCTCTAATTTCCCTAATTTGCCGTAATTTCCCTAATTTGCAGTTCCTTGGGGAAGGCTCATTGCCTCCCCATCCTGCTGTTCGCACCCTGCAGGCTCCGCGGGGCGACTCGACCTCTCCAGCTCCGGGAGCAGCTCCCTAAAAGCTTTTTCCCTGCAGAGATGATCCTGGAGATCCCCAAAACCTGCAGGAATTTTAGGGCCACGTGGTCGTTTTCACACCCAAGGGATCCAGTGAGAAGTTCCTGCAGTGAGTGATTGAAGAGCCAGATCCCAATGGCTGAGAAACCCCAAAATTCTGGAGAAATTAATTAATATCTCTCCCCAAAAAGCTTTTTCTGTATTTAAAGCTCCCTAAAAGCTTTTCCCTGCAGAGATGATCCTGGAGATCCCCAAAACCTGCAGGAATTTTAGGGCCACGTGGCTGTTTTCAGGGATCCAGTGGGAAGTTCCTGCAATGGGTGATTGAAGAGCCAGATCCTAATGGCTGAGAAACCCCAAAATTCATCAATATCTCCCCCCAAAAAAAGCTATTTCTGTATTTAATCCCTGTGGGAATTTCTCCAGCTTGGAATAATGGAATGGTTTGGGTGGGAAAGGACATAAAATCATCTCGTTCCACCCTTCCACTGTCCCAGGTCATTCCAACCTGCCTGGGAGTCATCCAGGCATGGGGCAGCCCCCCATGATCCAAATCCCTGGAAGGTTTCAAAGCCAAGGTGGGAAAAACCCGAATTCCAGAGGAATTCTCCCAGCAGGAACATTTCCCTGCAGGTCCTGGGGCTTGGGGACGGCTCCAGGCATTCCCAGAGAAATCAAATCTTCCTTTATTTCCCTCCTTCATTTTTTAATTAATTAATTCCTTTATTTCCACCCTTTCAGGAAAAGGATGGATCAGTGTTGGGGTCTCCTGTGGAATGGGAGCTCCTGGATTTCCTGGAAGAAGGAAAATCCCAGCAGGAGGCACTGAACGAGTGCTTCTCATTCCCTGTCTGGGATTCCTCAGGGATGAGCAGGGAGGGAAGGAATCCAGTCGGCTGCTGGGAGGTGAATTCCTTCCAGGAAGCTCCTGACAAAATGCAGGAGGCACAAAGGATCCCCCCACATCCATTCCCAGGTTTCTGACGGATTCCCACGTGCAGCTCCTCAGGAGATGAGGACGGAACGGGGAAAATGGAAGAGGGAAAATGAAGTTTTTCCCCAAAAAACCACGAGGAGAGGGAATTTCTAGGAAGCAGGAGGAGGAGAAGCGCAGCTGGAGGCGGGGGCAGCGCTGGGAAGGCAGCGCGAGCGCATCCCGCGGAAAAGCTGGGAATGAGGGCTGGGAGGTTCTGCCGACCCTGCGGGATCCGAGCCCCGGGGGATTCCCGGCCCTTCCACTCGAGGGGAAAGGACCCTTCCCAGAGAGGAGCTGCGGGGAACGGGGCCCGGGAGTGGGACCTGGGAGTGGGATCTGGGAATGGGATCCGGGAATGGGATCTAGGGATGGGATCTGGGAGTGGGATCCAGAAGTGGGATCTGGGGGTGGGATCCAGGAATGGGATTCGGGGATCAAATCCAGGGACAGGATGCAGGGACAGGATCCAGGGATGGGATCTGGGGATGGGATCCAGGGACAGGATCCAGGGAAGTCACCTTAGGAACCCCCCAGTCCCTCAGGCCTTGGGAAAGGCTGATCCAAGGACAAGGGAGAAGAGGCAGGAACTGAACGGGGTCGGGCTGGGAACGGGGAGGGTGCTCAGGAACGCTCCCAGGAAATCCCAAATTCCTCCTCAGCCTTCAGGGGAAACCTGGGAGTGCTGATTCCCTGTGCCAGGCAGGGAACGAGTCCGGACAGGGACAGAGAGAGGGAGAGGGACAGGGAGAGGGACAGGAACAGGGACACAGGGGAAGGACAAGGACACAGGGGGGGCCCCAGGGACAGGAACAGGGACACAGGGAAGGGACTGAGGGACAGGAACACAGGGACAGAGGGAAGGGACAGCAATGCAGGGATGGGACAGGGACACGGGGAAGGGACGGGACACAGGGAGGGGACCCAGGAAAGGGACAGAGGGAAGGGACACAGGAACAGAGACAAGGACACAGGGAAGGGACAGGGATGCAGGGAAGGGACAAGGACACAGGGAAGGGACAGAGGGACACAGACCCAGGAACAGGGACAGGAACAGAGACAGAAGAAAGGGACCAATGGACACAGAGAGGGGACCCACGGAAGGGACAGGGACATTGGACAGGGACCCAGGGAAGGGACAGGGACACGGGGAAGGAACACAGACATAGGGAGGGGACCCAGGAAAGGGACAGAGGGAAGGGGCAAAGAGAAGGGACAGGAACAGAGACAGGGACACAGGGAAGGCAGGGATGGGACAGGTACACGGGGAAGGGACACAGGGACAGAGGGAAGGGACAGGGACACAAGGAGGGAACAGAGACACGGGGACGGGGACAGGGACACGGGGACAGGGACACGGGGAGCCCTCCAGGCCCATTCCGGCTCTCAGGAGCTTCACGCGTTATTTGGTACCAACAATGGGACCTTGGGAACAACAATGGGACCTTGGGAACAACAATGGGACTTTGGGGATAATACCAGGACTTTGGGAACAACAATGGCACTCGGGAGGGACGAGGTGCCCCCGCCCCGAGCCGCTCAGTGTCCCCTTGTCCCTCCCCGGGGCTGCGGGGACACAAGTCCCGTTCGTGGGCGCGGGGATCCCGGCGGAGCCGCCCCTTCCCGGGATCCCGCCCTCCCCGCTCCCGTTCGGGGCCGTTTTAGGGCGCTCTCCACACGGAAAACCCGAGGGAAAGAAGAGGGGTGGGTTTAAAGGGCCGGGAGCTTTGGGATCGTTCCCTGGCCTGCTCCCCTCCCTCACCTGGAGAAGGCAAATGGATTTTGTCAGGGCAGGAAACCCCAAATCCCAGCGTGGGGTGGGGATTCCAGGCTGAGGATCCCAAAGGAGTCACCGCCAGGGTGGGATGGAAAATCCCTTTGGGTTTTCTCCTTCTCTGGAGCCGCAGAAAGATCTGGGGGGACAATTTGGGGTTCATTTCTCCTCAGGAGATGGCACCGAGTTCTGCCTCCTCTGGCTGAGCCCACCCTGCAAATCCTGGGGATCCCTGGGATGTGGGATCCCTGGGATTTGGGATCTTTGAAATGTGGGATCTCTAGAATGTGGGATCTGTGGGATTTGGGATTCCTGGGATGTGAGGTCCATGGAATGTGGGATCCATGAGATCTGTGATCTGTGGGATGTGGGATCCATGGGATTTGGAATCCAGGGGATGTGGGATCCATGGGATGTGGGTGGGGCAAAGGAGGAAGAAGAAGCAAAAGAAGCCCCCAGACCCCAAATCCCGGCTCCCTTCCAGCAGAATTCCAGGAGGGACGAGCTGGGTGTGAAACCCTTCTCAGGGACGATCCCAAATCCCAAAACATCAAAGCCAGGGAATTCAGGGTGGGAAATGTCCCCTCTGCCTGAGCTCCTGCAGCTGCTCAGGGCACAACGCAGGGATCACATCCACCGTGTGCCAGTGCCAATGTCACACCCACATGGGACACAAAGAGATCCCTGGGGCAGCAGGAATGGCCCGGCCACGGATGGGGGATTAAATCTGGATGGATTTTGGGTCCCTTCCCACCCAAACCAGCCTGGAACTCTCTGATCCTCCCTCCACTGAAAGGAAATTTTATTTTAGGGCTGAACCCCTTCAACTTTTTAAAATATTCATTTTTTTTTCCTTGATTTTATTTTTTTTCCTAATTTTTTTTTTTGATGATTTTCCCCCCAATTTTAATTTTTTCCTGATTTTTTCCTCAATTTTATTTTTCCTTGTTTTTTCCCTGACTTTATTTTTTTCCTAATTTTATTTTTTTTATGATTTTTCCCCTGATTTTATTTTTTCTGGTTTTTCCCCAGATTTTTTTCCTGATTTTTTTTTTCATTTCCCCCCGATTTTAACTTTTTCCCTATTTTTTTCTCTGATTTTATTTTTTCCCTGACTTTATTTTTCCCCTATTTTTTTTCTGATTTTTTTCCAATTTTCCCCTGATTTCTTTTTTTTTTTTTTTCTGATTTTCCCTGATTTTTTCCCCAATTTTCTCCCTCTGATTTTATTTTTTTCCTGCTTTTATTACATTTTAATGCCTTTCTTTTGCCTTTTTTCCCCCTTGCTGGATCAGAGACTCTGGCACTTCTGCCTGGATATTTCCAAGCCCCACAGATCCCTTCCCACAGGATTTTTTAAAAATTTAATCCTGAAATTGGAGATTTGGGCCAATGAGAAGAGGAAATTCAGGCTCTGCCAGGGTCAATTTTGGGATCATTTTTATCAATCCTGATTTTAAATCCCAATTCCAGCCCTGGATTTTCTCATCCCTCACCCAAAACCAAGATTTGGATTTAAACTCTCCCCAAACTTTGTTTTTGTCAGCTCCAAAAATATCCTTTACCAAAGGAAGATGTTTGGAATTCTGAAGGTCCAGTGAAAGATTCTGCTCCAAAATTCTGCCCCAAATCCAGGGAATTCTGACTCCAGCACGTGCTGGGTGGGAGGAGCAGAAGTTCAGCACCCAAATTTAGGTGGAATTCAGCAGCTCCAGCCTAAATTCTCTGTACAAAGGTAAAAAACCATCAAAACCAATTTCAATTATCCAGATTTTTAGATGAATTATGATAAAAAATGTATCCATTTCTCCAATAATAAACCCATCAAATTCTCCAGCACTTTCCCACTTTTTAGAAGTTTTCCAGCTGGAGAATTAACAAATAAACACCCACACCCCAGAGGTTCATAGAAATCTCACTTTTAATCATGGACAAATTGACTTTCAAGTAAAATCAACCGTTTTAAATAAAATATAAATTACCAGAGGACTTGGAAAGACCCTGTGCACATTCTCCTCTGCTTTTCCAGTTCTCTTCACATTCCTGGAGTTTCTGGGAGGTCTCTCCACGATTATGGAACAGAAATTTGGGATTAACAGCAGCGACTGGTGTCACTGGGAGGGTGAAAAAGGTGGAAATCCTTTTCTCTTTTCCAAGGAAAAAAGGAGGGAGCAGAAGTGATGGAAGCAGTTTTTTATGGAAGCACAGCATTGGATGTGAGAGATTTTCCTTCTCCATCCCAGGAGTGATTCCAGAAGGGAAAATCACCTAAAATGTCCTAAAAGGGTTTTTTTTGTTGGTTTTTTTTTTTTTTTGTCCCCCTGCTTTTGGAACTTCCCGTTCTTTGAGACTCCAAAGTGAGAGCAGGGATGGCAATGCTGGAATCCAGCAAGGAAAATCCAAGTTCATCCTGGGATTTCAGCCTCTCCCAAAGGTGGGAACTCAACCCCTCCTCTCCTGCACACCCCCAAGTGCAACATTCCCAGCAAAGTCTTTTTTTTTTTTGGCATTTTTCCCTCACCACCCCAACTCCGCTTCTCCAAAAGGGGCAAAAAAAGGAGGAACCCTGAGGCAAAAATGGCTTTTTTCTGTGTGTGTGTGTGGATGAATCCTCCATCCTGGAGCCCTATCCCGGGATTTTCTGCGGGGGGAGCCCCTCCTGGATCCAGAGGGGCGGGGAGGAGCCGCTGGGGAGCAGCCGGCGGTGGATGCGGCGCAGGCGGAGCAGGTAGAGCAGGATGGAGAGCAGCACCACCAGGAAGCAGGCCAGGAACAGGTAGTGGTTGTACACAAAGGAGAAGCTCCTCCAGTGTGAGTGAATCCCACGGAAATTCTCCTGCTGGATGTCCCTGGAAAAGAGCAGAGGGAAAACGGGAACGTCTTAGAGGCAAAATTCCACTGCCGGCTTGGGGGAATCAGAGCTCATTTGGTGGAGTAAGAATAAAAGCACAAGTTGGGGCTCCAAAAAGCACAAATTCCCAACCCCAAAATCCTCTCCCAAAGGCTTTTCCCAGATTTTTGAGAGGGTGTCCCTGGAAAAAAGCAGAGGGACAATGGGCACATCTTGGAGGCAAAATACACTGCCAGTTTGGGGGAATCAGAGCTCATTTGGTGGAATAAGAATAAAAGCACAAGCTCAGGCTCTAAAAAACACAAGTTGAGGCTCTAAAAAGCACAAGTTCCCAACCCCAAAATCCCCTCCCAAAGGCTTTTCCCAGATTTTTGAGAGGTTCCCAGATTTTTGAAAGGATGTCCCTGGAAAAGAGCAGAGGGACAACAGACAGGCTTTGGAGGCAAAATTCCACTTCCAACTGGGCTCAGGGCACGAATCCGAGCCCATTTTGGGGAGCAGGATCTAAAAAGCACAAGTTGAGGCTCTTAAAAGCACAAATTCCCATCCCCAAAATCCTCTCCCAAAGGCTTTTCCCAGATTTTTGAGAGGATGTCCCTGGAAAATTGCAGAGGGACAATGGGCATGTCTTAGAGGCAAAGTTCTGCTTCCAACTTGGTGGAAATCACAGCTCATTTGGTGGAATAAGAAAAAAAGCACAAGTTGGCGCTGCAAAAGCCACGAGTTCCCAACCCCAAAATTCCCCTCCCAAAGGCTTTTCCCAGATTTTTGAGAGGATGTCCCTGGAAAAGAGCAGACACACTTTGGAGGCAAAACTCCGCTTCCACCTGGGCTCGGGGCAGGAATCCCAGCCCATTTTGGGGACGAGGCTCTAAAAACCCCAATTTAAGGGATCACCACCTCTTCCCACCCCACAATTCCCCTTCCCAAAGCTCTTCCCGGATTCCTGGGGTACCGGAGGGGCAGGAAGCGGGTCCGGTAGAGGATGGCCCCCAGGGTCCACTGCACCTCCTTGTCGTAGACCTGCAGCGCCGTCTTCAGGCTCCCGTAGCTCTCCGGGAAGGAGAAGCCCCGGTGGAAAACCTCGAACATCCAGGCGGACTTAAAGCACTGGAACCTGGGGAGAGCAGTGGGGTCAGCCAGGAAATGTGGGATCAGGCAGGAAATGTGGGATCAGGCAGGAAAAGTGGGATCAGGCAGGAAAAGCGGGATCAGCCAGGAAATGTGGGATCAGGCAGGAAATGTGGGATCAGCCAGGAAAAGTGGGATCAGCCAGGAAACGTGGGATCAGCCAGGAAACGTGGGATCAGCCAGGAAACGTGGGATCAGGGACAGTGGGATCAGGCAGGAAACGAGAAATGGGATCAGCCAGGAGAAATGGGATCAGGGACAGTGGGATGAGCCAGGAAATGTGGGATCAGACAGGAAAAATTGGATCAGGGACAGTGGGATCAGCCAGGAAACACAGGATCAGGGACAGTCAGAAAATGTGGGATCAGCCAGGAAATGTGGGGTCAGCCAGGAAAAATGGGATCAGGGACAGTGGGATCAGCCAGGAAAAGGGGGATCAGGGACAGTGGGATCAGCCAGGAAAAGGGGGATCAGGCAGGAAATGTGGGATCAGGGACAATAGGATCAGTCAGGAAGCATGGGATCAGGGACAGTGGGATCAGCCAGGAAATGTGGGATCAGACAGGAAACGTGGGATCAGGGACAGTGGGATCAGTCAGGGACAGTGGGAACAGTTAAGGACTTTGGAATCACTGGGTCATTGAAGGAGAATGGGATAAGCTCAGCTCAACATTGCAGCAATTACAGGGCAGAATTAAACATGGAATTCTCAGCTTTTCCAAGTCTTTTTCTCACTTCCAGTGGTCCCATGAAATAGAAAGGCCCTGGCAGTTCTGGGATTAGCCAGGAACAGTGGGACCAGGTAAGGACACTGGGATCAATCAAGGAGAACGGGATAAGCTCAGCTCAGCATTACAGCAACCACTGGGCACAATCAAACACGGAATTCTCAGATTTTCCAAGTTTTTTTCCCCACTTCCATGAAATGGAAAGGCTTTGGCAGCTCTGGGTGGGATCAGCCAGAACAGTGGGATCAGTCAAGGAGAACAGGATAAGCTCAGCTCAGCACTCCAGTGATCGCGGGGCACAGTTAAAAACGGAATTCTCAGCCTTTTCCAAGGGATTTTTTCACAATTTTCAGGCCTTTCCCAAGTTTTTTTCCCGCTTCCACTGATCCACCAAACAGACAGGCCCTGGCAGGAGGAAGTTCCTGGCCAAAGCCCAAGCCCAAGCCCGACCCCGCTCACTTGAGCCGGTGCAGATCCGCGTGCGGGGCGTAGAGGCCGCGCTCGAAGCGTTCCCGCAGCACCGACCACCTGGTGGCACAATATTCCTGTGGAATCCAAAAACATGGAAAAAAGGGAATGATCCCGGCAATCCTCCTGCCTGGAGAAGGAAAATCCCACCAGAAAAAAAAAAATGATCTGAAACACCAAAAACCAAAAAGTAACAGCAGCTTGCACTGCCAGGAAGGAAAATCCCAAATTTTGTGGGAATATTCTAATCCACACTTGGAATTTGGGGTGGAATTAATGTTCAACTCCCTGGGAATATCCAGGATCCCAAATTTCGTGGGAATATTTTGATCTACACTTGAAATCTGGGGTGGAACTAATGTTCTATTTTCTGGGAATACCTAGGATCCCAAATTTTGTGGGAATATTCTAATCCACACTTGGAATTTGGGGTGGAATTAATGTTCAACTCCCTGGGAATATCCAACAAGGAAAATCCCAAATTTCATGGGAATATTTTAACCCACACTTGGAATTTGGGGTGGAATTAATGTTCAACTCCCTGGGAATATCCAGTCAGGCAACTCCCAAATTTCATGGGAATATTTTGATCTACACTTGAAATCTGGGGGGGAATTAATGTTCAACTCTTGGAATTTGGGATGGAATTATGTTCAACTCTCTAGGAATATCCAGGATCCCAAATTTCGTGGGAATATTTTAATCCACACTTGGAATTTGGGATGGAATTAATGTTCAGCTCTTGGAATTTGGGATGGAATTAATGTTCAACTCTCTGGGAATATCCAGTCACGCAAATCCCAAATTTTGTGGGAATATTTTGATCCACATTTGGAGTCTGGGGTGGAATTAATGTTCAGCTCTTGGAATTTGGGGTGGAATTAATGTTAAACTCTAATCCACACTTGGAATTTGGGATGGAATTAATGTTCAGCTCTTGGAATTTGGGGTGGAATTAATGTTAAACTCTTGGAATTTGGGGTGGAATTAATGTTAAACTGATCCTTTTTTTTTTTTTTTCACCTGTGAGCTTTAGCCAATTTAGGAGTTTAGGATTTCTTCAGGAATTTGGGATCTCTTAAGGCAAAGTTCTGCTGCAGGACTTTGGGAACAAAATCCTTGTGGAGAGATGTGCTAAATTAGGAATTTATCTCCATTTTTCTCCTGTGCAGCTTCAGTGAATTTAGGAATTTGGGGTGTCTTAAGGCAATGTTTTGTTCAGGACTTTGGGAATAAAATCCTTACGGAGAGATGTTCTAAATCCCATTTTTCACCTGTGCAGATTCAGTGAATTTAGGAATTTGGGATTTCTTAAGGCAAAGTTTTCCTGGGGGACTTTGGGAACAAAATCCTCATGGAGGGCTGTTACAAACTGGGGAATTGATGCGTTTTTCTCACCTGTGCAACTTTAGTGAATTTAGGATCTCTTAAGGAATTTGAGATTTCTTAGGGGATTTAGGATCTCTTAAGGAAAAGATTTGCTGCAGAACTTTGGGAACAAAATCCTTGAGGATGTTCTAAATTAGGAATTTATCCCTTTTTTCACCTGTGCAGTTTCAGTGAATTTAGGATCTCTTAAGGCAAAGATTTTGGGAATAAAATCCTCGTGGAGTGATGCTAAAAATGAAGGAAGTGACAAATTTTCTTTCACCCGTGCAGCTTTAGTGAATTTATGAATTTAGGATCTCTTAAAGCAATGTTTTGCTGCAGGACTTCAGGAACAAAATCCTTGTGGATGTTCTGAATTAGAAACGGATCTCTTTTCTTTCACCTGTGCAGCTTTAGTGAATTTATGAATTTGGGATCTCTTAAGGCAGTGTTTTGTTCAGGACTTTGGGAATAAAATTGTTATGGAGAGATGTTCTAAAATAGGAAGTGATCCCATTTCTCTCACCTGCGCAGCTTCAGTGAATTTATGAACTTGGGATCTCTTAAAGCAATGTTTTGCTGCAGAACTTCGGGAACAACATCCTTGAGGATGTTCTAAATTAGGAATTGATTCATTTTTCCACCTGTGCAGCTTTAATGAATTTATGAATTTAGAATCTCTTAAAGCAATGTTTTGCTGCAGGACTTTGGGAACAAAATCCTCATGGAGGGCTGTTACAAATGAAGGAATTGATCCCTGTTTTTTTCACCTGTGCAACTTTAGTGAATTTAGGATCTCTTAAGGCATTTGAAATTTCTTAAGGGATTTGGGATCTCTTAAGAAAAAGATTTGCTGCAGGACTTTGGGAATAAAATCCTTATGGAGAGCTGTTCTAAATTAGGAACTGATTCAGTTTTTCCACCTGTGCAGCTTTAGTGAATTTATGAATTTGGGATCTCTTAAGGCAATGTTTTGCTTCAGGACTTTGGGAATAAAATCCTCATGGAGACATTTTAAAAATGAGGGAATTGATCCCTGTTTTTTCACCTGTGCAACTTCAGTGAATTTAGAATCTCTTAAGGAATTTGGGATTTCTAGGGGATTTGGGATCTCTTAGAGCAGTGTTTTTCTGCAGGACTTTGGGAACAAAATCCTTGTGGATGTTCTGAATTACAAATGGATCTCTTTTCTTTCACCTGTGCAGGTTCAGTGAATTTATAAATTTTTGCATCTCTTAGGGCAGTGTTTTTCTGCAGAACTTCGGGAACAACATCCTTGAGGATGTTCTAAGCTAGGAACCGATCCCACTTCTCTCACCTGCGCAGCCCTGGTGAACTTGGCAGCGCTGTAGTCGCCGCCCATGCGCAGCACGTCCTCGGTGCAGTAGTAGAACTCGGAGAAGCCGTAGAACTCGCTGCTCTGGAGGTGCACGGGGGGCTGGAAGACGCCGTTCAGGGAGCTCCGGGTGCCGTTGGTGCGGTTCAGCAGCGGCTGCAGCCGCTCCCGGCACAGCTGGAAGTCGCCGGTGCCGCGCAGGTGCAGCGTCAGCCCCCGGTGCCGCAGCTCGTCCTGCGCGTCCCGCGGCAGGCACGGGTCCAGGAGCGGGGCCTGCGGGCTGAGCCCGGCCTGCCTGGGACAGGGAGAGAGATCAGCCAGGCCTGGCTCAGCAGGGCCCGGGACAGGGGGAGAGAGATCAGCCAGGCCTGCCTGGGATAGGGAGAGAGATCAGCCAGGCCTGGCTCAGCAGGGCCCGGAACAGGGAGAGAGATCAGCCAGGCCTGGCTCAGCAGGGCCCGGGACAGATCAGCCAGGCCCAGCTCAGCAAGGCCCAGGACAGAGATCAGCCGGGCCTGGCTCAGCAAGGCCCGGGACAGAGATCAGCCAGGTCTGGCTCAGCAAGGACCAGCTCAGCCCGGCCTGCCTGGGACAGAAAGAGAGATCAGCCAGGCCTGGCTCAGCAAGGCTTGCCTGACCTGCCTGGGACAGGGAGAGAGATCAGCCAGGCCTGGCTCAGCAAGGACCAGCTCAGCCTGGCCTGCCCGCCCAGCTTGGGAGAGAGACAGAGAGAGAGAGAGAGAGATCAGCAAGGCCCAACTCAGCAAGGCCCAGCTCAGCCCGGCCTGCCTGGGGGAGAGACAGAGCTCAGCAAGGCCTGGCTCAGCAAGGCCCGGCTCAGCCCACGCTGCCTGCCCAGCAGCCTGGGAACAGGGACAGAGCTCAGCAAGGCCCAGCTCAGCCTGCCCAGCAGCCTGGGAACAGGGACAGAGCTCAGCAAGGCCCAGTTCAGCAAGGCCCACCTTAAATTCCCCCTTTTTCAGCTGAACCCATTACTCCAATTCCTCAGGAGGAATCCCTCTCCACTTCCCAGATTTTCCCTTCCATAATTCCCATCCCTAATTCCCATCCCATCCCATCATTCCCATCTTTCCAGGGTCACCTCCCAGCACCCCAGGCTGCTCCAAGCTGACTTTGGGCACTCCCAGGGATCCAGGCGCAGCCACAGCTCCTCTGGGAATTCCATTCCATCCCCTTCAGCACCCTCATCCTGGGAATTCCTTCCACAAATCCAATCTCTCCCCATCACACACTGCAAGTGCTGTGATCTCTCCGCAGAACATCCAGGATCATTCCCATCTTTCCAGGACCACCTCAGGCTGCTCCAAGCTGGCTCTCCCAGGGATGGAGCAGCCCTGTTACTATGATATTTTTATGAAAATCCTTTGTTAGGATTTCTCTCCTATTTTAGTTGAGAAGCCTCAGAAAAGAAATGTAAACAATAACTGATGGCTGTGGAATGTGGTCTGGACATTGTTTATCAACAGGAACATCTGTGATTGGTCCACGTGAGATGTTTTTATTTAATGATCAACCATGGTCTAGCTGTGTGGACCCTTCGAGAGTCACGAGCTTTTGTTATTACTCTTTTTCTTTCTTTTCTAGCTTTTTGATAAATCTTTTCTTTCTTTTTAGTAAAGCATTTTAATATAATATAATAACACAATAAATCAGCCTTCTGAAACAGAGTCAGGATTCTCGTCTCTTCCCTGATCCTGGGACCCTCGAACACAACCACGGAATTGAAATCCAGGGAATTCAGGTACCTGTTCCTGAGGAGGCTGCTGGAGAAGAGGCTCTCCTCGTACCTCCTGCGCGCCGCGTTGCCGCCGAAGCCCAGGAAGGTGGCCACGTACACGCGGTACACGTGCTCCGTCTGGTGGGCATCGCAGCCCAGATTCACCTCTGCCAGCAAGCTCTTGGCCACCTCCTCCTGCAGCAGCAGAATCAGGGGTCATTGGCGTGGTCCTGATCCCAAAATGAATTTTTTGGGATGTCTTGGAGGCCTTTAAATTCACCCCTCACTCATCTCTTTAGTGCTTCCCTCTCCTGTCTGTGTGTCCTGCACTCTGGATAAAGGATATTCCCATGGCATTGTTGGAAAAGGTCTTGAAGATCATCAATCCAACAGCAAAATCAGGAATAACTGGGATCGTTCTGATCCTAAAATGAATTTTTTGGGATGTCTCAGACACCTTTAAGCTCATCCCTCACTCATCTCTTTCGTGCTTTCCTCTCCTGTCTGTGCTTCCTGCATTCTGGATAAAGGATATTCCCACAGCATCATGGAGGTGTTCTGCTTGGAAAAGATCTTGAAGATCATCAACCCAACAGCAAAATCAGGAATCACTGGGATGGTCCTGATCCCAAAATGAATTTTTTGGGATGTCTTGGACACCTTTAATTTCATCCATCTCTTTCATGCTTCCCTCTCCCGTCCGTATGTCCTGCACTCTGGATACAAGATATTCCCACAGGATTGCTGGAAAAGATCTTGAAGATCATCAGTCCAACAGTCCTGAAGAGCCACATCTGTGGTTTTTGGATATTGCCAGGATATTTGGATATTCCCACAGCATCATGGAGGTGTTCTGCTTGGAAAAGATCTTGAAGATCATCAACCCAACAGCAAAATCAGGAATCACTGGGATGGTCCTGATCCTAAAATGAATTTTTTGGGATGTCTTGGACACCTTTAAGTTCACCCATCTCTTTCAAGCTTCCCTCTCCTGTCTGTGCTTCCTGCACTCTGGATGTTTGGATATTCCCACAGGATTGTGGAAGTGTTCTGCTTGGAAAAGATCTTGAAGATCATCAATCCCAGAGTCCTGAAGAGCCACACCCATGGTTTTTGGATGTTCTCAGGAATGGGAACCCCACACTGCCCTGGGCAGTTTCCAATGCTTTCCAGCCCTTGATAATCCAGTTCTTTGAGGAGTTTTCCTCAGGGATGATCATCTCCCACATTATTCAGAAAATCCACCATTATTTCAGAGGAAGAGCAAAATTGAGGAATTTTCCTTGGGAATGATAATCTCTCCCATTTTATTTGGAAAATGCAAGATTATTTCATAGGGAGAACAAAATAAAAGAGTTTTCCTTGGGAATGATCACTTCCCACATCATTTTGAAAAAGATCACTTCATAGGGACAGCAAAATCTTGGAATTTCAGATTCCTGGCTCTACAAAGCCCAGGAATTGCTTCTGTGGAGCCTGGAATTTTCTTCTCCCATGGAAAAATGTGGATGCTGAATTCAGTGCTTCACTTCCCCCCTCTCATTCCTGATTCCCAGGACAGATTCCATGACCAAAATTCCCATTTATATCCATTTATGCTCAGATAAAACCACCCCACAGGCAGGAATTTTCATCCCTGTTTTCCCAGTTGATATTTGACTGGATCTGCTCTGGAGCTGAATGCCCAGATTTTAATAATTCCAAATAATTTCTTATACCTTTTGTTAATTAAAACAGAGGAATTAGGTAATTAATTAGGGAAACATCATTCCACAGGATTTAAAAACTCAATTTATCCATTATTAGAACACAGCCAAACATGGGGATTTGATGCTGTTTTTCCTTTAGATAATTCCCAATTAATTTCATGGGAAGTTCAGCTTGAAAAATTCAGGAATTGCTCCAGAACTCAGTGGAATTGCAGCAATTTATCTTCAGTTTGGGACAAAGCAATTCTGTGACATTTATAACTGCTAATTCCATTTCTGCCAAAAATTAAAGGAAAAAGTCATTTTTAATGGAAGGTTTTTCCATAGGAACCACCAGGAATTCTTGGGTTCTAAGCCCCAGGATGCAAATTTTGGAACGTAAGGGATTTAAAATTGTCCACAAAGACTAAAAATGAAGGATTAATGCAGGATTAGAGTGATGGGAATGAAAAAAACAAAGGAATTATTTGGGAATGGGATGACGGAGGACTCCAGAGGATGGGAAAGAAAGGAAATGTGTTAAAATTAGCCCCGAGGGAAGGGGGAATTCCTGGATAATGACCTGGTGAGGGGAGGCAAGGCTTACACTTTGGGGCACTTCGTAGGCGATCTGCGTGGAGACCCCGCCCATGTCCAGGATCCCCACGGTTCTCTTGCGGAAAATGGGATCGTGGTGCTCGCTGCCAGGGACCTGCACCTCCACCACGGCTTCATCCTCTGGGAAACACAGGAAAATCCATGGCAAAAATCAATGGGAAACAGGGAAAAATCCCTGGGCTCGCTGCCAGGGACCTGCACGTCTACCATGGCTTCGTCCTCTGGGAAACACAGGAAAATCCATGGCAAAAATCAATGGGAAACAGGGAAAAATCCCTGAGCTCGCTGCCAGGGATCTGCACCTCCATCACTGCCTAGTCCTCTGGGAAAAACATGGGAAAAATCAGTGGGAAATAGGGAAAAATCAATGGGAAATAGGGAAAAATCAATGGGAAACAGGGAAAAATCAATGGGAAACGGGGAAAAATCCCAGGGATCCAGCCAGGGAGGGCGCAGGGGAGCTGCTGTTTGTGGCTGTTAAAGCTCCAGGTGGGAGTGGAGCCAACCCAACCCCTGCAGCAGCTGCCAACATCTGGCTGGAACTGCATCCCCACATCTGGAAATGCAACTCCCATGGCTGGAATTGCTTCCCAACATCTGGAAATGCAACTGCCACGGCTGGAACTGCATCCCAACATCTGGAAATGCAACTCCCATGGCTGGAACTGCATCCCAACATCTGGCTGGAATTGCATGCCAACATCTGGCTGGAATTGCATGCCAACATCTGGCTGGAAAATCACCACCTGGAGCCCCAGCCCCCTTCAGATCCTCACCATCGTCCGTGTGCTCAAATCTCCCGAGGACAAAGTTGATCCCAATCCATGCATAGACTCCTGCAGGTGGAAATAAAACAGATCTGGAATTTCAGGAATATCAGGAATAGCTGGATTATGAACTTGAAAGCAGATTGAAATATTCAATTTATTTTTTTTTCCTGTGTGAGTTCAGCTCTGTTATTGCTAATTTTATAAAATTGAAGAAGTGAAACATTCCTAGGAAATCATTAATTCCATTGGGAATTCCTAATGATTTTCTCCTCTCCCAGGTCAATGCCATGACAAAATTCCTGGCTGAATGAATTAAAGACACTTTGATGTGCAAAATTCAGGAAAGAATTGAAGGAAATGAAATTTTAAAGAGATTTTAAGGCTCTGGTGATCACATCAAAATATCTCTGCTTTCAAAATCATCTCATCCTGCAAAGTTCCTTCCATCAGGAATGTTGTGATTTATCCTTCCCCTCCCTCTAGAGGAAATGGATTCAGTGCCACTAAATTTTCAGGGATAATCAGCAAAGATTTGGCCAATCAGGATCTGAAAAAGCAACAAAAACACCCCAAACCTTCCCTTGGAAATCCCAAATATTTTCCAGATTGAATTCCATTAAAGGAATTCCTAAATATTTTCCAGATCCAATTCCAGTAAATTTTCTTTTTTTCAGGAAACATTTGGCCCATCAGGAGCTCCCACCATCCCCACACTCCAGAGGAACAAAGGAGTTTGCTCCTTTCCTGATGAATAAAGGCTCTCAAGCAAAGCAGGGTTTGAAAAAACGATAAAAAATACCCCAAATAATCCTACAGAAATCCTAAATATTTTCCAGATTGAATTCCATTAAATTTTCAGGGATAATCAGAAAATATTTGGCCCATCAGGAGCTCCAGATCTCCTGAGGAACAAAGGCTCTCAAGAAAAGCAGGATTTGAAAAAGCAACAAAAACACCCCAAACCTTCCCTTGGAAATCCCAAATATTTTCCAGATTCAATTCCATTAGAGGAAATCCTAAATATTTTCCAGATCCAATTTCAGTAAATTTTCAGGGATAATCAGCAAACATTTGGCCCATCAGGAGCTCCCATCACCCTCAGACTCCAGAGGAACAAAGGAATATTCCTTTCCTGAGGAATCAAGGCTCTCAAGCAAAGCAGGATTTGAAAAACCAATAAAAAATACCCCAAATAATCCTTTGGAATTCCTAAATATTTCCCAGACACCTTCCCAAGGCCCACCTACCTTCCTGCTTCCCAGAAATCACCTCAGCGTGGGAGTCAGAGAAGAGGAAATCAAAGTGCACGGGGATGTCCGTGAGCAGATCCTCCAGGATGGCTTTCTGCTGGCTGCAAAATTCCACAAAAAAAAGCTTAAAAAAAGCTGGGATTCGGCTGGAATTCCCCCAAAAAAAAAACCACCACCAAGCAGGGAATGACCTCTCGGGCAGGATCCTCATGCCTGCAGTGCACAGGATGTAGAGAGGAGTCTCCTTGTGCTTGGAGCGGGGCACGTGCTCGGCAGCGAAGCTCAGCAGGGGTGAGATGTAATCACTGACCTTGTCAGGAGAGCTGGCAAACTCAGAAATTCCTGGGAAAACAGAAAAGTGGGAGTGGAGCAGCTCCAGCTGCAGCATTCCCTGGAAAATCCTGAGCAAAAGAATGAAGAGAAATGGGAAATGAGCTGTAAAAATGATGGAATTCTTATTTTTGATGGTGCTTTCCTCTCCTAACTCCCTGCATTCCAAAGTGGCTGGATAAAGGAAATTTTCAGGTTTCTTTGGGATTAGTTTGCAGGGAATTTTAAAGTCTGGAATAGGGCTGGAGGGAGAGGTTTTTCCATGGGACAGCAACAGGAAAAGGTGGTGATGAAAATCAAAGCAGGTACTGGGAAAAACATGGAATTTCCCCAGGATTTCCTCTCTTAGCTGTGCTTCCTGCACTCCAAAGGGGCTGGATAAGGGATATTTCCAGGTTTATTTGGGATTGGTTTGTAGGAAGTTTTGTGGAGCTCAAACCTGGAATGGGGCAGGAGAGAAAGGTTTTGCCATGGGACAGGAAAAGGTGATGAAAATCTAAAAAGGTACTGGGAAAAATAATGGAATTTCTCCGTGATTTCCTCTCCTAACTGTGCTTCCTGCACTCCAAAGGGGCTGGATAAGGGAAATTTCCAGCATGGAACAGCTCCAGGTTCCTTGGGATTGGTTTGCAGGGAGTTTAAAATAAGGAATATAAGGAAATATAGGAAAAGAAGGAAAAAATAAGGAAAAGATAGGGAAAAAATGGGGGAAAAAATGTGGGGAAAATGGGGGGAAAAAAGGATGAAGGTGACACCTGAACATCCTTTAGAACTTAAATAAAACTTGTGTTGATGTGATAATTTTTACATAATTTATAGATAATTATTGATAATAATTGGCTGAAATAACTTCACAGGAACACAATTATTTCTTCATTAAATAATGAGAATAAAGGTAAATTATAACAGGACCAGCACCTGCCTTATCCATGGAAAAACATCTCTGTCCTTCCCCATTCCAGACTTAAACTCCTGCAAATCAATCCCAAAGAACCCTGGAGCTGTTCCACCTGGAAATATCCTCTGGAGTGCAAAAAGCCAAGTTGGGAGAGGAAATCATAGAGAAATTCCATGTTCCTCCTGGTTTGATTTTCCTGCTGATTTTCCTGTTGCTGTCACTCCCTTGTTTCCCTCCTGCCCCATTCCAGACTTCATGCTCAACAAAACTCCCTACAACCAATCCCTAAAAACCCTGGAGTTGTTCCACACTCGCAGCATTGAAATTTCCCTTACCAGCCACTTTGGAGAGCAGGGAGCAAAGTTAGAAGAGGCAATCTTGGAGAAATTCAATGTTTCTCCCAGTACCTGGCTTGATTTTTGTCACCACCTTTTCCTGTTGCTGTCCTATGGACAAACTTCTCATTTCTGCCCCACTCCAGACTCAAATTCCACACAACTCCCTACAACCAATCCTTAAAAACTCTGGAGTCGTTCCACACTCACAACATGGAAATTTCCCTTATCCAGATCCTCTGCAGTGCAGGAAGCACAGCTAGGAGAGGAAAGCCTGGAGAAATTAGATGTTTCTGTTCATACCTGGTTTGATTTTCATCACCACGGGTGTCCTGGAGCTGTCCCTCATCTGCTGGATGTCCAGCTGGTTGTGAGGACAGCACCTGCCTTATCCATGGACAAACCTCTCCCTCCTGCCTATTTCAAACTTTAACCTCCAGTAAACTCCCTGCAAACCAATCCCAAAGAAACCTGGAGCTCTCCCACCTGGAAATTTCCCTTATCCAGCCACTCTGCATTGTAAGAAGCACACTTAGGAGAGGAAATCATGGAGAAATTCCATGTTTTTCCCAGCCCCTGCTTTGATTTTCATCACCATGGGTTCCCTGATGCTGTCCCAGGACCTCATGGGGACAGCACCTGCCTAATTCTTGGAAAAACCTCTCCCTCCTGCCCCATTCCAGACTTAAACTTCCTGCAAACCAATCCCAAAGAAACCTGGAGCTGTTCCATGCTCTCAAGGTTGAAATATCCTTTATGCAGCCACTTTGCAGTGCAGGAAGCACAGCTAAGAGAGGAAACCACGGAGAAATTCCATGATTTTTCAGTACCTGGCTTCATTTTCATCACCACGGGTTTCCTGCTGTTGTCCAATGGAAAATCCTCTCCCTCCAGCCCCATTTCAGTGTTAAACTCCTGCAAACCAACCCCAAAGAAACCTGGAGCTCTTCCACCTGAGAAATTCCACCTTTGTGCGAGTACCTGGTTTGATTTTCATCACCACAGGTGTTCTGGAGCTGTCCCTCATCTGCTGAATGTCCAGCTGGTTGTGAGGACAGCACCTGTCTTATTCATGGACAAACCTCTCCTTCCTGCCCTGTTCCAGACTTAACCCCCCCTGCAAACCAATCCCAAAGAAACCTGGAGCTCTCCCACCTGAAAATTTCCCTTATCAGCCACTTTGCAGTGCAGGAAGCACAGTTAAGAGAGGAAAGCCTGGAGAAATTCCACATTTGTGCCAGTACCTGGTTTGATTTTCATCTCCACAAGTTTCCTGGAGCTGTCCCTCATCTGCTGGATGTCCAGCTGGTTGTGAGGACAGCACCTGCCTTATCCTTGGAAAAAACCTCTCCCTCCTGCCCCATTCCAGACTTAAACTTCCTGCAAACCAATCCCAAAGAAACCTGGAGCTGTTCCATGCTCTCAAGGTTGAAATATCCTTTATGCAGCCACTTTGCAGTGCAGG
The DNA here is from genome assembly GCA_017590115.1 of Montifringilla adamsi. NCBI lineage: Eukaryota > Metazoa > Chordata > Aves > Passeriformes > Passeridae > Montifringilla > Montifringilla adamsi. Next base: position 540,118 of record JAGGNK010002669.1, read on the forward strand.
AAGCACAGCTAAGAGAGGAAACCACGGAGAAATTCCACGTTTTCGCCCGTACCTGGTTTGATTTTCATCACCACGGGTTTCCTGGAGCTGTCCCTCATCTGCTGGATGTCCAGCAGGTCCTTGGGGTTGCCGTTGTGCCGGGGCCAGCAGTACACGAACACCCTGGAGCCGCTGCTGCCGCAGTCCACCACGATGCCGTAGCTCAGGTTGGGGTTCCCGGTGTCTGTGGCCTCCGTGTCCGTCACCCTGGCCAGGTACCTGGGGAAAAATGGGAATTGCTGCAGGGGATTTGGCTCCCTACGGGTGTTTTGGTGAAAATCACATTCAAAACTGGGTGGTTTTGGGGCGAGTTGGGTGGGATTTTAAATCTCATCCAGTGCCACCCTCAGGGACACCTCCTGCTGTCCCAGGGGGCTCCAGCATGGCCTTGGGCACTGCCAGGGATCCAGGGGCAGCCCCAGCTGCTCTGGGAATTCCATCCCAGCCAGGAATTCCTTCCCAACATCCCATCTATCCTTGCCTCTGGCAGAAGGAAGCCATTCCTGCCCCTACTTCACAGAAAATTCCAAGAGAAGTGTGTCACTGTGATATTTTCTGAAAACTCCTCTTTGCCCAGGATTCTTCTCCTGGGAAGCTGAGAAGCCTCAGAGAGTGTTTTGCTGCTTTGGAATGTGGTTGGGGATTGTTTATCCAACATGTGAATTGTTCTCACTTAATGACCAATCAAACAAATTACCAATCCAGCTGTGTCAGGACTCTGGAGAGTCACGAGTTTTCATTATTCATTCTTGTTATGCCTTCTGTCTGTATCCTTTCTCTATCTTTAATATAATATAATATAATATAATATATTAATATAATTAATATAATA
>JAGGNK010002669.1:540995-745995 GCA_017590115.1 Montifringilla adamsi
TAATATAATATAATATAATATAATATAATATAATATAATATAATATAATATAATATGCCTTCTAAGAACATGGAGTCAGATCCAATCATTCATCCTGAGGACCCCAGAAACAACCACAGAAGTGCCAACCTCAAGGATCAAATTCCCACCGCAAATGGCAAAAGCAATTCCCCAAATTTTTTTATTATGGAGAATTTTAGCCCCTAGAGTTCCTACAGAGGCATAAAATATAAACCCCTGAAAAGCTTCCTAAAAAAAGCAGGAAATGTTTTGTTTTAGGCAAGATAAAGATGGATGGGAAAAGCTACTCCCTGTACCACCAACACAACCTGAGTGTTTCCCATTTCCCCCCAAGCTCTTTTCAATGGAATTCTTTTCCCTTTTCCCCCCAAAGCTCCACTTCCCTCTTTTCCATGGAATTCTTTTCCTCTTTCCCCCAGAGTTCCATTTCCCCCTTTCCTCCCAGAGCTCCATTTCCCTGTTTTTTATGGAATTCCCTCCCCTCTCACCTATGGAATCTCCCATCCCAGGCTCAGTACTTCCCTGAGATCAGGAGCAGAGCAGCATTTCCCTTTTCCCCCAGGCTCCATTCCCTGTTTTCTATGGAATTCTTTCCTTCTTTCCCCCAGAGTTCCATTTCCCTGTTTTCCCTGGAATTCTCTCCCTCTCACCTGTGAAAGCTCCTGTTCTGGGTCCAACTGGTTTTGCTGTGGATCAGGAGCAGAGCAGCGTTTCCCCTTTCCTCCAAAGCTCCATTTCATTATTTTCCACAGAATCTTTTCCCTCTTTCCCATGGAATTCCCTCCCTCTCACCTGTGGAATCTCCCATCCCGGGCTGTCCTGCTGTATTTCCCACAGATCAGGAGCAGGGAGCAGAGCAGCATTTCCCCTTTCCCCCAGGCCCTATTCCCTGTTTCCCATGGAATTCCCATCCTGGGCTCAGTACTTCCCGTGGATCAGGAGCAGAGCAGCATTTCAGCATTCCCTGTTTCCCATGGATTCCCTCCCCTCTCACCTCTGGAATCTGCCATCCCGGCCTGGCGCTTGCCAAGGATCAGGAGCAGGGAGACCTGTGATTGTTCCCTCTTTCCTCCAGGCTCCGTCCCCTGTTCCTGTGGAATTCCCTCCCCTCTCACCTGTGGAATCTCCCATCCCAAGCTTGGTACTTCTCTCGGATCAGAGCAGCCTTTCCCCTTCCCCTGTTTTCCATGGATTCCCTCCCCTCTCACCTGTGGAATCTCCCATCCCAGGCTCGGCCATATTTCCTAGAATCAGGAGCAGGGAGCAGAGCAGCATTTCCCCTTTCCCTCCATTCCCATGGAACTCCAGCCCCTCTCACCTGTGGAATTTCGCCTCCCGGGCGCGGTGCTTGCCGCGGATCAGCAGCAGGGAGCAGAGCAGCATTTCCCCTTTCCCCAGGCACCATTCCCATGGATTCCCTCCCTCTCACCTGTGGAATTTCGCCTCCCGGGCGCGGTGCTTGCCGCGGATCAGCAGCAGGGAGCAGAGCAGCATTTCCCCTTTCCCTCCATTCCCATGGAACTCCAGCCCCTCTCACCTGTGGAATTTCGCCTCCCGGGCGCGGTGCTTGCCGCGGATCAGCAGCAGGGAGCAGAGCAGCAGCGCCGCCGCGGCCGCGGCCGCCCCGAGCAGCAGCAGCTGCCGCAGGGACGCGTTCAGGACCCGCGGACACCCCACGGGCGAGAGGCTGAAGTGCCACGAGGCCGGGAGCAGGCAGGAGATGCTGATCCTGGAATCCCAAGGGAGAAACGAGAGGACTGAGTCGTGGATTTGGTGCTAAACGCAGGAAAAATTCCTCCGTGGAGGGTGGGGAGGGGCTGGGATGGAATTCCCACTCCTGCCCCATCCCTGGGAGTGGGGCTGAGGAGGATGGAAGGATCCCATGGGATTTGCTGGGTTTGGGGCTACAGCTCCTTTTTATCTCCTGGCTTCCTTTCAAAACCTCAGGAAAATTAGAGCCAGGAAGGAGGGAAAAGCCTGGCTTGGGATCAGGGAATGGAAATCTGGGGATGATCCTGGAGAAATCTGGGAGGACCTCAGAGCACTTCCCCAGGGCCTGAAGGGGCTCCAGGAGAGCTGGAGAGGGGCTGGGGACAAGGGATGGAGGGACAGGACACAGGGAATGGCTTCCACTGCCAGAGAGCAGGGATGGATGGGATATTGAGGAGGGGCTGGGATGGAATTCCCAGGGAGCTGTGGCTGCCCCTGGATCCCTGAAGTGTCCAAGGCCAGGCTGGAGCCCCCTGGGACAGTGGGAGGTGTCCCTGCCATGGCAGGGGTGGGATGATCCCTAAAGCCCCTTCCAACCCAACACCTTCCAGGATTCTGCTCTGGATTGAGAGGACTCAGGACACCATTCCCATGCTAGAATTCCTGATTAGGTTTCCTGTCCTTCCCTCCAAAGCCTTTCCAGTTTATCCCACAGTCCCTCTGGGATCCTCACCTGCCCATTGTGGGAGCAGGGCAGCAGCAGGAGCTGTGGAGCCTCAGCCGGTGACCTCGGAGGGACCAGGAACATCCCACCTGCCCTGAGCCATCCCTGCTCTGCTCCTGAGGGAAAAGCAAGGCAGCTGATTCCCTGCACAGCACAGGGAGATCCCTGAGGAACATCCTGGGATGGGATCCTTCCCTTCCCTTCCCTTCCCTTCCCTTCCCTTCCCTTCCCTCCCCTCCCCCCCCCTCCCCTCAGCACCGGGGCCGAGCGGCCGGAGGGGACCGCGGACACCGGGATGGGGAACACCGGGATGGGGAATACCGGGATGGGGGAATACCGGGATGGGAGAATACCGGGATGGGGAACAACGGGATGGGGAACACCGGGATGGGAGAATACCGGGATGGGGGAATACCGGGATGGGAGAATACCGGGGAATACCGGGATGGGGAACAACGGGATGGGAGAATACCGGGATGGGGAACAACGGGATGGGGGAATACCGGGATGGGGAACAACGGGATGGGGAACACCGGGATTGGGAACAACGGGATGGGGGAATACTGGGATTGAGAACAACGGGATGGGGAACACCGGGATGGGGGAATACCGGGATGGGGGAATACCGGGATGGAGGGAAGGGGATGGAGGCAAGGAGAGAAGGGACGGGGAAGGGACGCGGAGCGGAACGAGCTGGTCCAGGCCCCCCGCCCGTCCCCACGGCCGCCACCATCCCGCAGGGTCCGGCTCGGCTCCCCCCGAACCCCGCGGCCCCCCGGCGATCCCGATCCTGGTCCCCATCCCGTTCCCGTTCCCATTCCCGGTCCCGGTCCCGATCCCATTCCCATTCTAGATCCCGGTCCAGTTCTCGGTCCTGGTCCCGTTCCCGGTGTTTCCCTCGCTCTCTCCCCCCAACTTCACCTCCCGGGCCGCCCCATGGCAACCGGCCCACGCCACTTCCGGGTGCGCCGCCGGACGTGACGCAGGGCGCGCTGACGTCACGGCGGGGCCGAGAAGGGATTCCCCGGGGGCGTGGCTTAGGGGGCGTGGTCATGGTGGGGGCGTGGCCATGAGCCGGGCGCGCTGCCGGTAAAACCAGCCAAAAATCGCTATAAAAACATCGTTTAACGGCAGAAATAGGCATTTATGGCTACAAATATGCCAAAACGGAGAAATATATAACATTTATAGCTATAACTGTGTCAATATTTTGAAAGATATAAAATTTGTAGCTAAAAATGTGACTATATTTTGAAATATATTAAATTTGTAGCTATAAATGTGTTGCTATTTTGAAATATATAAAATTTATACTTTCAAATGTCTCAATATTTTGAAATATATTAAATTTATAGCTATAAAAGTGTCAATATTTTGAAATAAACTTATACATGTGTCAATATTTTGGAATCAATTCAATTTTCAGCTATCACTATACCAATATTTTGAACTCTATTGTTAGAAATATCCGGTGGTTGTAGCAGCTCTAATAAACATTTAAATATTTACTATCTAAAGAATAAATACATTAATTTGATTAAAAAAAAAAATCAAGGAAGGGGGGGAAATTCCATGGAGAAAAGGGGAATTCTCCTGTGTTTTGCCACTGAGCGGCAGCACCGCCTGTGCCCGCTCCAGGATCCCCCCGGAGAAATGGAAAAGTTTCTCCTGGCCAGGATGAGGTGGAAATAAGGGGAATAAAGTCGGGGATTTGCAGGGAAAGCGGGGTTGGGGGTGGAATCCATCCCGGGAGGGGCTGGAGAGGAGCGGATTTGGGGTGGGAAATTATCCCAGGGGGAAGGGAATGAGGGAAGGGAAAAGGGAACAGAAAAAGGAAAAGGGAATAGAATAAGGAAAGGGGAATGGAATAAGGAAAGGGGAAATGAAAAAGGAAATGAATAAGGAAAAAGAAAGGGAATAAGGAAAAGAAAAGGGAATAAGGAAAAGAAAAGGAATAAGGAAAAGGGAATAAGGAAAAAGAAAGGAATAAGGCAAAGGAAAGGGAAGGAATTAGGGAAGGAGAAAGGAAAGTTGAAAAGAGAAAGGAAAAGGGAACAGAACAAGGAACAGAAAGTGGAAGGGGAAAGGAAAAAGAAGGAAAAAGAAAGGGGAATGGAATAAGGAAAGGAAAAAGGAAAGGGGAAAGGGAAGGTGAAGAGAGAAAGGGATAAGGGAGAAGGAAAGGGAAAAGGGAAGGAATAAGGAAAGGAAAAAAGAAACGGGAAAGGAACAAGGAAAAGAAAAGGGAAGGGGAAAGGAAAAAGAGAAAAGAAAAAGAAATGGGAAAGGGATAAGGAAAGGACAAAGGAAAATTGAAAAGAGAAGGGAAAGGGGAATGGAATAAGGAAAGGAAAGATAAAAGGAATAAGGGAAGGGAAAAGGAATAAGGGAAGAAAAAAGGAAAGGAATAAGGAAAGGAAAAGGAATAAGGGGAAAGGAAAGAAAAAGGGAAAGAACAGAAAGGAATAAGGCAAATGTTTCCCTCTCCCCAGTGAGGGCTGGCCAGGCACAGCTGAGGGCCGGGCTGGAGATGGAGATGGAGATGGAGATGGAGATGGAGATGGAGATGGAGATGGAGATGGAGATGGAGATGGAGATGGAGATGGAGATGGAGATGGAGATGGAGATGGAGATGGAGATGGAGATGGAGATGGAGATGGAGATGGAGATGGAGATGGAGATGGAGATGGAGATGGAGATGGAGATGGAGATGGAGATGGAGATGGAGATGGAGATGGAGATGGAGATGGAGATGGAGATGGAGATGGAGATGGAGATGGAGATGGAGATGGAGATGGAGATGGAGATGGAGATGGAGATGGAGATGGAGATGGAGATGGAGATGGAGATGGAGATGGAGATGGAGATGGAGATGGAGATGGAGATGGAGATGGAGATGGAGATGGAGATGGAGATGGAGATGGAGATGGAGATGGAGATGGAGATGGAGATGGAGATGGAGATGGAGATGGAGATGGAGATGGAGATGGAGATGGAGATGGAGATGGAGATGGAGATGGAGATGGAGATGGAGATGGAGATGGAGATGGAGATGGAGATGGAGATGGAGATGGAGATGGAGATGGAGATGGAGATGGAGATGGAGATGGAGATGGAGATGGAGATGGAGATGGAGATGGAGATGAGATGGAGATGGAGATGGAGATGAGAGGAGCCGGCACAGCATGGGAGCTGCGGGGTCCGGGGAGCGCTGGTTGCTCCCAGCTGCCCGCGTTCCCAGGGACGGGAAAAGCCCCACTCGGGATTCAGGGGATGGAAACCTGCGGGATGTTGGGAATGGTTCCATCCAGAGGCACTAAACCATCCGCTGGCTGCAATCCTGCTGGAACCACGCTGCGGAGCGCGGCAGGAAGAGTTTTCCAAGCATCGGTGCAATTTGGGAGAGCCGGGGCTGATCCGTGCTGGGAACAGCGCGGGGAAGGAGCAGCTTTGGGAACCGGGGTTTCTCCAAGGAGGAATCACCCCGGGACACAGGCAGGTCACTCCTGGGCCCCTCAAGGGGTCCCTGTCTCGGGGCCGGCAGGAACAGCCCGGGGGGTCTGGGGGAGGAGGGATGAGGCTGGAAGGGTCTCCCAGGGGATTTTCCTCCCGGCATTCTGCGTTTATTCGTTCAAATGTTCCCATTTCAAAGCTCCCGAAGCTGCGCTGGCTTTGGGGTGAATAAAGGGGATTTTTTTTCTCCGCTTGTGCCGTGGCAGAAGGCTCATTCTAAGTCCTCATTCCAGTGTTTTCTTGTCACTATTTTTAATCCCATTTTAAACACATTTATTTGCCCTGAAGTGGTGAAACCCATCAGAATTAACCAATTTCACCGAGGCCATGCAAGGGGTCAGGGCAGAGCAGGATCCTGGAATGGTTTGGGTTGAAGGAGCTTAGAGCCCATCCAGTTCCAATCCTGACACCTCCCACTGTCCCAGGCTGCTCCAAGCCCTGCCCAGCCTGGCCTTGGGCACTGCCAGGGATCCAGGGGCAGCCACAGCTGCTCTGGGAATTCCATCCCAGTCCCTCAACCCTCCCAGCCAGGAATTCCTTCCCAAAATCCCAACTAACCCTGTCCTCTGGCAGTGGAAGCCATTTCCTGTGTCCCATCCCTCCATCCTTTGTCCCAAGTCCTTCTCCACTCTCCTGGAGCCCCTTCAGGCTCTGGGGAAGTGCCCTGAGATTTCATTTCCCTTCCCTTCCCTTCCCTTCCCTTCCCTTCCCTTCCCTTCCCTTCCAAGCCAGGTTTTTCCCCTCCTTTCTGGCCCTAATTTTGCTGAGTGCTGGAAATAAATCCAGGACAAAGCAGGAGCTCCAGCCCTGCGGGCTCCTCGCAGCCCGTGCCACCAGTCCCTCCCAAAATCACCTCCAGCTGCTCCCTCCCATTGCTCCCCCAGGGCTCCAAACCAGAAAGGCGAGTTGGGAAAAACAAAACAAACCAAAACAACAACTTTGGTGCAGGAAATAATCCCAAAACAGCTTTAATTACACGCGGCGGGCTCGGCCTCTCCCTGAGCCCGCTCGGGGAGGGGGAATTAGGTCAGGTTGTGTGAGCACTGAAAGGAAATTCCGGGAGTCACACCTTGAACTCAGGGGGGCTGGAGCTCCGTGCCCAGCTCTGGTGGAGCTCCAGCGCTGCCTTTTCCCATCTTGGGATGGTTTGGGGCTGGAATGACCCAATGGAGAACCATCAGGGCTCAGCTCTTTCTGATTTCTTTGCTGGTGACGCTGTGGTGACGTTACACAAAATCCCGGCGGTGAAACCCATCCCTCCTCGGTGACTCAGGCAAAAAGGAGAAAGTTCAGGAATGTGGTTAAAGCTGGGAACCATCCTGCTCTGCCTACACCGTCAGATTGTTCCATTCAGATGGGTTCCAGCACTTTTTGGGGCAAAGAACCCCATTAATCCCTGCCCTGAGCTTGTGGCAGAGCAGGAATTCCTGTTTTCCATGATTTTCCAGCACCAATCCAACACCAGCAGCCACATTCCCAGAGTCCACACTTTTCCCTGAAAGCTGCACAAAGTCAGAGGGGCTGGAGCTCCCTGCCTGGCTCTGCTGGAGCTCTGCCTCTTCCCATCTTGGGATGCTTTGGGGCTGGAATAACCCCCTGGAGAATCTCCAGGGCTCAATTCTCTCGAATTTTCTTGGCTGGTGACTCTCCCTGGCATCACCTCATGCTGTGGTGAGAAAGTTCAGGAATGTGGTTAAAGCTGGGAACCATCCTGCTCTGCCTACATGGTCAAATTGTTCCATTCTGATGGGCTCCAGCACTTTTTTTGGAGCTAAAAAGTGCATTAATCCTTACCCTGAGCTTGTGGCAGAGCAGGAATTCCTGTTTTCTGTGATTTTCCAGCGCTGATCCCAACAGCAGCACCTCATGGAGGCTTCAAACCAGGGGCTGCTGCTCCCAAAGTGGGTCAGGTCACCCTGAAGACAAAACAGAATTGTTTGTTTATATTCCTGGAGTTTGCAAATATAAAGATTAAAAAAAATAACTGGGACACGTCAGGTTTCCAAGCAGATGAATCTCCCTGTGGCTCTCCATTCCCAGGAGAATCCAGGCTGGACCCTTTTCCAGGGATCTCCTGAGGCTGACACTGCCTTGGAGCTCAGGATGGGGCTGGGAAAGAGGTGCAGACTCAGAGTTAAATTTGTATTTTGGGACTGGGAAAGAGGTGCAGACTCAGAGTTAAATTTGTATTTTGGGGCATTTTGGGTGTTTTTAAGAAAGGATGGGATGTGCTGGGAAGGGGCTGGTGCCTGTCCTGTGGGATGGGGAATTGATTCCCACGTGGAATCTGTTTTTCCTATGAGGATCTGGCACCCAAACTTGCCAAGAAAAGATGTGAGGACATAAAATTCCAGCTGGCCGTACTGCAAATAAGATTAAAATCAAATCAACCATTTATATTTGCTCTGATTCCTCTTCTAAAGCCTTTATAAAATGCCATAAACCAGGGCCTTTTCCTTTCCACATTGAAAATCATGGAATGGTTTGGGTTAGGAGGGACTTAAAATCATCCATGGGCAGGGTTCCACTATCCCAGGGTGCTCCAAGCTGGCCTTGGACACTTCCAGGGATGGAGCAGCTACAGCTCCTCTGGGAATTCCATGTTAGGGAAGAAAACCACAATTATCTGATGCTGAACACGCCAATTTTTAAAATTTTAAATTTTTTAAAACAAAATAACTTTGAATTTGCTGCTCCGTGGCTTTGGCCCAGAGCTGCTGGTGGGGAGGATAAACCCCTGAGCCAGGTGGTGCTCAGCTGTTAGAGAAACTGGAGATTTGCAAAGTGACAAAAATGTAAATACAAACCCCTGGGTGCAGGAGATAAACCCCAATTTGGGTGCCCACCTCGCAGCTGGGCACTGCTGCCTTATCAACCTGGCTGCAGCTTCTGGGTCTGGCAGCTCCTGCGTGGTGAGGGCTTGGATAAGGAGCTCCAGGTGCTCCTTATCAGCTGGGAGGTGCTGCAGGGGCTGTGGGTGCTGCCCCAGCCCACCAGAGCCCTCCACTGCCTGGATTCCTCCTTTCTGCTGGAATTGTTGGCTCTGGGCTCTGTTCCTGCTGTGCCACAGCTGCTCCGGGCTGCAGCAGGGAGGTGCTGCCCCAGCCTTGGGGCTGTGGCTGATTCCTGGATTTATTTGGCTGCTGGCACAGAGAGGGTGAACTTTGGGGATTCTACTGGGACTTGCTGGAGTGTGGATGATAAATTTGTGGATTCGTGGAATGGTTTGGGTTGGAAGGAGCTTAGAGCCCATCCAGTGCCAGCCCTGCCAGGGCAGGCACACCTCCCACTGTCCCAGGCTGCTCCAGCCTGGCCTTGGGCAATGCCAGGGACCCAGGGGCAGCCACAGCTGCTCTGGGAATTCCATTCCAGCCCCTCCCCACCCTCCCAGCCAGGAATTTCTTCCCAAATCCCACCTAACCCTGCTCTCTGGCAGTGGAAGCCATTCCCTGGGTCCTGTCCCTCCGAGCTCTTCCTGCTCAGCAAATTCCCAATGTCCAGGGCTCTTTCTGCAGCACCTGCAGAGGGATGGGAAAATAAAATCCTGGAATGGTTTGCGTGGGAGGGGACCTCACTCCCATCCTACCACGCCTGCCATGGGACACCTCCCACTATCCCAGGTGACTCCAAGCCCATCCAAGTGGCCCTGGACACTCCCAGGCTGAGGCTGCTGCAGCCCAAATGTGGTTTTAGCTCTGCCCTTCCCTGTTTCCCTTCTCCCATGGAACGTGGGGCTCGTGGAGCACCCAGGGACCCCCAAGCCCAGGGAGCTCCAGGATGGGATGAAGGGATGAGTGAGGGAATCCCTGCACAAGCCTGGTCTCAAAGGAAGCTTTTCCAGGGAAGCTGAGCTCCTTTTGTCCAGGGATGGCAGAAATCCCTCCCAGAGCCACAGGCTGCTCTTTTTCCTGCTGCTGCTGGCCACAACCTATGCATATTATGGGAATCTTCTATCAAACTTTAAACATTTTCCACAAATTTATTTCCCACCTGCCAGCCCCATTTCCCTGGCAGAAATCATGGACCATCCCATCCCACCCCCAGGAACAGGGGAAACCCCTCAGGCTGAGCCTCTGCTGTGGCTCCCTGAGCTCTGGAGCACAAGGATTCTTCGCGGCACCACTCCAGGGTTAAAATGTAACCTGGAAGCAGAATTCCAGCCTGGCCCAGCTCATTATCAGGGAGCAACACCTGAAAGTGCAGGAGAAAGGGCTCATTAAGGTGACTCTAATTCCCCCTCCCTGCCCTGCCACAGGCACGGGAAGGAGATTACACTTCTTGCTCAGGGAGAGGAAAACCTTGATAAACCCTGTGGAGCAATCCTGGGAAATGTGTCCCTGCCAGTTTTATTTCCTTGGATCACAGCAAGGGAAGTTCCTGTGCCCGGTTTGGCCTGGGGATCATGGTTCTCTGCTGGAATTACAGGTGTGGATGTGGCTCTCCAGTTTAAATGTCATTTAATATGGAAAACACAGTGCCAAACCCTGCCAGCAGCACAGGTTTGGTCTCTCTCCAAGGAAATAAAGGTGTGATAATCCCGTGGCTTCTCCCAGAGGGCAAGAAGGGGAGATTTGAGCAATTCCTGGGTTAAATTTGTGTTGTGGAAGGGTTTTATACTCTCAGCTTTGCACAGGTCTCAGGGCTGGGGGGATGGCTCGGACACCCCGGGGCAGCAGCTGGCTGTCACCTCCAGCTCTCCCTTCCTGGAGAAGTGTTTTGCCAAGTGCAGGAAATGCTGCCAGGTCCCCAGAATCAATCAGGAGCGAGTCCCATGCGTGACAATGTCATTTATTGTTGTTTTCTCCAGCAGCTCCGTGTTCCCACGGGGAACAGAGAATTCCCAGCACAAAAAAGGGAAGGAGGAAGGAGAACAGCTCGTTCCAGGCACCCAGCACCTCTCCAGGTACCCAGGATGTGACCACACCTGGATTTTCTCACCTCGTGTGTGTTCATTTCCAAACCCAACACTTCATTTTCCTGCTTTTTCCAGGTTCTGAGGGTGGTTTTCCTCCTTCCCAAGGCCCACACAGCAATAAATTGCCCTGCAGTATCAGAGGAAAGGTTAACCTTGATTTGAGCTCATGCAACACCTCCTTCCCTGCAAGGTCGAATTCCAAATAATCCTTTGGAGAGGAATGAAATAAAAGTCAGGGCTGCTCCCTGGGCCAAAAGACTTTGCCTCCTTCTCCTGGAGAGCACCAAATTCACCTGGCTTGGGTTGGTTTCATGGTGGAATGAGGAAATCATGGAAAATATGAAGGAAGAGAAGCATTTTTGGGGAGCAGGGGCACAAGGGGAGCTCACTGCTCCCGCACACAAGGAGTGGGATCTGCAGGAGGGACGGGGATGCTGTGGATCCCTTCTTCTCAAAAGAAAGGAAGGGCAGGAAGTTTTCCTAAGCCCTTCCAGGAGGTTTTGTCCCCCACAGCGAGGCACAGCGCAGGCAGGGGAGTGGCTGCGGCACCACAGGAGGGGACTGGGGACAAAGACACCCCCCAGGATGCCCCACAAAACCCCAAATAAACGCTGTTCTGGGCAGCTCCCCTGGATCAGCAGCACAGGAGCTGAGCACAGCCCCTCTGGGCACAATTTAGGGCAGCTTTGGGGACAATTTGGGGCTGCTTTGGGGGCAATTTGGGGCTGCCCTGGGCACAATTTAGGACTACTTTGGGGACAATTTGGGGCTGCTTTTGGCACAGTTTGGGGGACAGTTTGGGGCTGCTTTGGGCACAATTTGGTGCTGCTGTGGGGACCCTGCATGGAAAGCAGCCCCTCTGCCCATGGAATCTCCATCTCCAGGTATGACTGCACCTTGCCCTGCCTCACCGGGGGTGACTGCAGGGGGACACCCCGGCACGAGGGTGCCCGTCCCGGCACAAGGGCTGAGTGCGAGCTGTGAGGGGCGCTCCCGTTCTCCCGGGGGCCGCGGGACACGCAGCGGTGACACCCCGCGAGTCCCAGCCGTGTCACCATCCAGCAGCGACTAAAACCTCTCCGACAACAGGAATTGCTACATCTCCCCTTTCTTCCCCCCCAGCTTTCCCCGTGGCACACACCGCGGGGCCAACACACCTGCCGTCCCTCAGGCAGACACAAACCGCCGCCGCCGGCCCGTGTGACGCCGCGCTGGCCGCTCCAGGTGACAGTTACCCGCTCCGCGGCCGCGTCCCCCTCAGCGCCGCCGCCACAGCACACCAGCCCTCACGGCTACGCCCCGCCCACCCGCTACTACAGCCAATCACAACCCTCCGCCTCTCCCTTCTCACTTTCTATTGGTTAATATTCTTGCCAATCATTTTCCCGCCCAGAGATGTCACGAATGCGCGCCGCGCTGATTGGTGGAGCCGGGATGGGCGTGGCGAGCGCGGCTTTAAAGGAGGTTGGGCGGCGCGCGGTCCCAGCGCCCCCCCGGCCCCCCCGGTACCGGTGTCCAGCGTCCGGCCCGGCCCGTGTCCCCCGGTGCCGGCGCATGGAGCTGAGCTGTGCCATGGCGGGCAGCGCCGCCGCCCCGCCGGGCCCCGGGCCCCCCGCCGCCGCCGGGGCCGGGCTGAGGGACAGCGAGGAGTACGAGAGCCTGCCCAGCAGCGTCGCGCTCGGCACGCACATGGTGGCCGGGGCCGTGGCGGGGATCATGGAGCACACGATCATGTACCCCGTGGACTCGGTCAAGGTGCGCGGGGACACAGGCGAGCGGCGGGGCAGCCGGGCACGGGGGGGCCGGGCAGCCCGGGATGGGCCGGGGGACACGGGAGGGGCAGCCGGGGATGCTGCAGGGAGCGGGGCAAGGCGCGAGGGGTGCGGGGGGACAGGGACAGGGGAGGGTGCAGCGGTTAGTGGGGTGCGGGAACTTCTGGGCTGCAAGAGGGAGAGTGTGAGAACTCTGCAAGGGGTTTGGAGGTGCAAGGAGTGCTGGGGGTGCGAGGTTTCTTTGGGGTGCAAGAGGGGAGTGTGCCAGGGGGTGTTGGGGTGCAGGGAGAGGGGAGTGTGAGAGGTGTGAAAGCGTTATTGGGGTGCAGGAAAAGGGGAGTGCGAGAGGTGTGCAAGGGGTTTTGGGGGTGCAAGGCTTTTTTGGGGTGTAAGAGGGGAGTGTGCAAGCGGTTATTGGGGTGTAAGAGGTGTGCAAGGGGTTGTTGGGGTGCAAGGAGGGGAGAGAACAGAAGGGTGTGCAAGAGGTTTTGGGGTGGAAGAAGAGGCGAGGGTGTGCAAGGAGCTGTTGGGGTGCAAAGGGGAAGTGTGTAAGCAGTTGTTGGGGTGAAAGGAGTGCTGGGGGTTCAAGGGGTTGTTGGGGTGTTAGGGACGTGTAAGAGTTTTTGGGGTGCAAGGGAGGAAAATCTGCAAGAAACTGGGGTGCAAGGGGGGGGAGCGTGGAGGGGACATTGGGGCACAAGAAAGGTGGGGATGTGTGAGGGCTCTTGGGATTCAGATGGGTGAAGTGTCCATGGAATGTTGGGGTGCAGATGGGCAAAATGTCCATGGAATGTTGGGGTGCACGTTTGGGGGGAGGTGTCCATGGAATATTGGGGTGTGTGAGGTTCCCAAGAAGGCTCAGGGAAATCCTGGACGTGTCCTGCAGCCCCGGGGAGCTTTGCACAAGCCTGGTGCAAAGGTGACGCCCCGGTGCTGCTCCCTGGACTGGCAGATGCCAACCCGGTGCCAGCAGTGCCCTGCTGGAATCCCTGGGACTGGGATCAGGAGCTCCTTGGGCAGCTTTTCCCTCCCGGAGCTCAGGGATCCAGCTCAGGAGGGAAGAGCTGTTGGGATGGGGCGCTGTGGCCACGCCGGGGTGGGTGAGTGGCTTTGTTGGGGTCAGGCTGCTTGAAGAGGAGCTGCCCGGTGGATTTTGGAGCTGATGATGCTCGAACACACTCAGGAAAGGCTTCCCAGTGTCTCCACACTGTGGGAATCATCCTGAAGGGTGTTTCCTCCCTCTGCCCTGCCAGTTTGCTGCTGCGGGGCCTTCAGAAGAAGAGGGAAAGCTGGGAAAAGCCAAACTCCCTCGATGCTGGCGTGGATGAATCACGAGATGTTGCAATCCCTTCTCCTTCTCGTCCAGGGCTCCCCGAAAGAGTAGAAAGGGCAGAGCAGAGGAAATGCCTTGGCTTTTGCAGCTCCTGCCAGTGTTCAAGTACTCAAAGGAAATATTCCCGGTTTTTTTTTTGCCCTGTTTGCCCTCTGGGTCTGTCCCTGCTGCACCTGGCTCACAGATTTGGGGTGTCCCCGCTGGCTGTGGGGTTGGTGCCCACCCTGAGCGTGGCACCAGCTGCTGGCACGAACAGATGAGGTGTTTTGTGCCCAGTCACGGCCGGGGCAGCTCCGTGGGTGTTGTCCCTCCGGAATTCTGCAGTTCTTTCCTCTGCGGGGAGAGCAGAGCCAGAAATGAAAGCGGTGCCCGGCTTCCTGGAGTGGGAGGCGCTTTGGAGGAAAAACTCCCCGCGCTGTGCCTTGCCTGGCCGGGCCGGGCTGGGCTGGGCTGGGCTGGGCTGGTCCCGCCGGCCGAGTGCCCGCAGCGGATCAAACCCTCCGGCTGCTGCGGGAGCCCGGCCAGGGTCCCTCTGTGCTGGGACACAGCGAAATCCCGCCGGGATCTGCTCCTGCCCTGGGCACTCACCTGTCCGCTGTGGGCAAAGGTACAGCTGACCCCGAAAAGGGAGGTTTTGAGCCTTACAGAGGTTTGTTTTCTTGTGGTGGGTGTAATCCAATAACAGCTCAGCTCTTTCGCTGTGTTGTGGCAGAGGGGCCGCGTTCCTGCAGAAAAGGAGCAAAGCTTTTCCTCACTGGGACTTCCTGGGGCAGAGGTCCAGGCTGGAGGAGGTTGGGATTTTCTGCAGGTGCAGAAGGAGCACCTGGGCAGCTCCTGCTCTGAGGTTCCTCCTGTCTGCCTTCCAGCGAGTCATTTCCTCCCAAAGAGAAACTGAAAATGTTGTAATTTGGGGAATTGTTTGCTGCAGACACTTGCACAACCCCTGAGCTTGATGGGGTCACGGAATCCCAGAATGATTTGGGTGGGAAGGGACCTTAAAATCCCCTGGGGCCACCCCAGGGCAGGGACACTTCCCACTGTCCCAGGGTGCTCCAACCTGCCACAGCTCCTCTGGGAATTCCATCTGTCCTTCCTCCCTTGCAGGGAAGAATTCCTTCCCAATATCCAGTTTAAATCTACACTCTTTTCCTCCTCATTATTTTCCAGTGTTGAATAAATAATAATTTTTTTTTTGTTTTTTTTTACCCTTAGGCAAAGCCCCCTTGAGCTGCAGCCTCACCTGCACTTTCCCTCTGCCTCTCCCCCTCAGCTCCAGTTGTTTGGACACCCTGGGCTGGGCTTTTGCTGGTGCTGAGGGTGTTTCTCACACGTCTCAGGCTTGTTTTTGTTTGTGGCTGCTGCAAAAAACAGCTGTGCTGGGAGCCCTGATCCATCCCCAAATGATCTGGAGGGATCAGCATGTCAAGGACTCCTGATGGCAGCAGAAAAGGAGTTTCTGGAGGGTTCCCTTGGAGCATCCTCCTCCTGCCCTGATCCTTTTGGTGATTTTTCTGCCGGAGCTGGTTTTCCAAAGGCTGTGAAAACAAAGGATGGGATCCCCTTGGGGATGTGAGGAACAGTTTTGCTCCCCTGGGGATTAATTAATTGCTGGGGGGAGAAACTGGAGGCGTGCAGGGCTGGCACCTCCCTTCTGGGAGAGGGTGCCAATAGCTCTAGGGACCAAAAAAATCCTTTTTCATGAAAACCTGGTCTGCCTTTGGAGCTTCCCTGTGGTCACAAATGTCCTGGACGCCCAGCTGAACATCTGAGGGAGCAGGGCTGTGGATTCTTTGGGGTGTGGTGGTGGGAGATTCTGCATCCCCCCATTTCCAGCTGCTCCAGGAGGAGCAGTTCCTTGTGTTCCAGCTGAGGGGGAGTTTTGGAATGTTGGGAATTCCTGGATACCCTGCTGGACTGACCCTCTGCTCCCCTCTCATGGGTGTGCTGCTCATCTGGGGGCTGTTCCAGCTGAACTCCCCCAAAATTGGGGTTCAGAGCTTGAGCCTGGCTTGTGCCTTGCCCAGCTGGCAGGATCTGCTGGATCCCTGCAGAAATGCTGCTGATTTCTTGCTAAAAGCACTTTGTGTTCCCTTTGTGCACCTCTGTCACATGAACCTGGGAAAAGCAGGTTGTGCTCAGAGAAAATAAATAAATAAACCCCAAACAAAAGGCAAACGAGGTCTGAGGGTGTTTGTAGGGTGTCAAACCAGTGACCCTCTGCCAGGATGTGCAAAACAGAGACCTGGGAAAAACAATTCTGGGTAAAAACCAAGCAGAAAACAGCACTGGAGGAGTGCTGGGGCTCTTCCCAAAGTGCATCCAGCAGGACAGAGCTCTTCCCCAGGAGCAGGGAACTGCCTCAACCTGACCCTGGCACTTGTGATGGTGTTTTTTTTCCTGCCCAAACTGCAGCCAGGACAAGCAGGGTGCTCGTGGCTGGCCCTGCACTGCTGCCTTATGCAATGGGGATTAATTGAAGTAGGTGGAGAACAATTTCTTGGCTGCTTATCAGGGGTGAGGCTCCAGGAGCTGCTTGGTGGCTTCAGATAGGTGAGAGGAGCTGGGGGCACTGCCCAGCTCGGGGAAATCATCTCCTCAAGCCTGATAAACTTCAGCTCCCTCCCTCAGAGCTGCTCCCAGCTCCGGGCCTCTGGCTCAGCAGAAGCCACCCAGGAGATCCTGGATTTGGTTATTGCTTTTGCTTCTAGTTCTATTCAATCCTAATTTTTGTTATTCCTTGGGCCGTTTGTCCTGTTGAATCCAGGTTTTGGTTATTCCTTGGGCAATTTGTCCTGTTAAATCCAGGTTTTGGTTATTCCTTGGGCTGTTTGTCCTCCTAAATCCTGATTTTGGTTATTTCTTTGGCTGTTTGTCCTTCTAAATCTGGTTTTGGTTATTCCTTAGGCTGCTTGTCCTCCTAAATCCAGATTTTTGTTATTCCTTGGGCTGTTTGTTCTCCTAAATCCGGTTTTGGTTATTACTTGGGCTTTTAGTTCTATTCAGTACTGATTTTTGTTATTTCTTGGACTGTTTTTCTTGATTTTGGTTGTTCTTTGTGTAGTTTGTCCTCTTGAATCCTGCTTTTGGCTGCTCCTTGCGTTGCTGAATCCTGGTTTTATCTGCTTCTTTGTCAGTTTGTCCTGTTGAATCCAGGTTTTGGTTATTCCTTGGGCTGTTTGTCCTGTTTTTGGTTAATGCTTGGGCAGTCAGTCCTGGTTTCATGAGCAGTTAGTCCTGGTTTTATCTTCTCCTTGGACTGCTAGTCGTGTTTTACCCAGGTTTTGATTATTCCTTGGGCTGTTAGTCCTGTTGAACCTGGGTTTTGGTTATTCCTTGGGCAGTCAGTCCTAGTTTTATGGGCAATTAGTCCTGGTTTTATCTGCTCCTTGGGCTGTTAGTCCTGTTCTACCCACAAGTGATGGGTGGCTGATGCAAACTGCAGCCTGTGTGGGCTCTTCTGGGCTGTGAACCCCTTCAGAGCAGCTCAGATCTACCAAAATGAAAAAAGAAATCCTATTTGTCTATTCTCATGTGAGAGCTGTACCCACCTTACATCCCTTTGCCATGAAGAGCTGCCCTGTTCCTGACCAAGCTGGAGCAGCAGGGTGTCTATAAATTGATTTTTCTGGGGTGTGTGTGGCCCTGACAGCTACAGGAGGTTCTGTTCCTTCATGGAAGCTGCTGGGGTGAAAGTGGGAAAAACTGGATCATCAATAACGGCTTACTTGGCTTTACTTCCCAAAACCACGTTGGTCCTCCACGTAAATGTCACCTGCTGCTGCCAGGGATAAACTGGGATGAGACTGAGATTTTTCTCCAGGGCATTCCAAAATCCTGAGCAGCCTCCATAGGACGGGAAGGTGCAGAGACCGCGAGGGGTTGAATGGACAGCTGGATATAAAACCTGCTTTTAAATTCTGAGCTAATTGAGTGCATTGCTGCCCTCCCTGGGGGATTTTCCTGAGTTTTTGGGTTCGGTTGGAATTCACAGGGAATGTAGTGCTGTGGAACAGGGAGCTCTGCATGAGGCTGCCAAATTCCCAGGTGGAGAATGCCTTTCGTGAGCACCAGCTGAGGCTGGAGTCTGAAATCCCAGCCAAATTTTTAGGGTTTTTAAAGTGTATTTACTACAAATTCTGTAAATTGGTTGGTCTAGACTTGAGTAAACCCAGCTTGGTTTTGTTATTCCGAGTGAAAGTCCTGAACCGAGCTCTGGTCCCTTCCTTGGGCTCACAGAGGGGGTGTGGAAGTGTTTTGGGGTTTGTGGGCTCCAAGGTTCAATCCTTAAAGGTTTTTATGGAAAGCTGAGCTGCTCCTGGCTAATTAATGAAGGGCTTGACGAGCTGGAGGGGATCCTGCTGAGGGGGGAATCCTTCTGCAGCTCTCCAGCCTCTCCTTGGAAAAGCAGGAATTCCCGAGGCCAGGGCCGAGGCCTCCCCAGTGTTGGTGTTTTGGGGCCGAGGCTGCTCCGAGGGCCTGGTTTCTGTGTCATGGGCTGGAATCGCAGGATCATGGAATTCCTGAGGTTGGAAAAGCCTTCCAAGGCCATCCAGGCCTGCTGTGGCCCATCCCCACCTTGTCCCCAGCCCGGGGCACTAAGGCCACGTCCAGGCCTTCCTTGGCCACCTCCAGGGCTCTGACCCCATGACCTGTCTCAGTTTTTAACCTTTTCCACAGGGAGCACAGGAAGGATCTGCGGGCATTTTGCTGCTCAGGAGTTCCTGGGATGGCTGTGGAGGTTTGAGATTTTCACCCAGTGCTGATTGGGGTCCTGGGACCCCTCACGTGTTGTCATTGTCACCTCCAGGCCTTTGAGCCCTGCTGTCTGCAGAGCCCTGGAAGGAGCTCCAGGGAATTTTCCTGAGGGGAAAATTGTGTAATGAAGTGGTGGCAGTGAGCTTTGGAGCAGGTTTGGGTGCCAGGAGCAGGTTTGGGTGCCAGGAGCTCAGCTGGCTTAAAATCTGTGGCAGAAAAAAATCCTGAGGGACAGAAATGCAGCTGGAATTCCCTGCCAGGTCCTCGGGGGAGAAAACCACCAGAAGCTGAGGGGAAAACAGGGACAAGGAACGTCCCAGAGCCTCTGGGGGACACTGGCTCTGCATTTTCTCATTTTCAGGAGAATTCCTGCCTGTTCCCAGTTTTCCCAGCTCACCCTTCTAGGAACTGTCCCAGGCTGCCAGGCAGCTGCAGGAGGAACAAGCTGGGGCAGAGTCAGGGTGTTGAAAGCAGGAGAAAATTACAACCTTCCCTGGATTTCTTCACCCAGCCTTTGGAGCAGCTTCATTCCTTGGGATTTCCATGGATAAAGCAGAGCAGAGGTTGCACTTCCCTCCAGGATCAGCCTGGGTGTCGCAGTGGGAACGTGGGCTCCATCCAGCAGGATAAATAAAAAATTAGGATAAATGAGGGACATCCAGGGGCTGAAGTGACCCCTTGGTGATCTTGGAATTCTGCTGGCTCTGAGCCCTGGCTTTGTTGCGTGGGGTGGGTAACCAAGGCCTCTCCCTGGTGTGCTTTGTTGCAGACACGGATGCAGAGCCTGCAGCCAGACCCCAAAGCCCAGTACAGGGGCGTGTACGAAGCTCTCAAGAAGATGGTGCTGACCGAGGGGTTTTGGAGGCCTTTGCGTGGGATTGATGTCACCATGCTGGGGGCTGGCCCTGCCCACGCCTTGTACTTTGCCTGCTACGAGAAAATGAAAAAGTCTCTCAGTGATATTTTCCAGCCAGGAGGAAACAGCCACTTGGCCAATGGTATTTTTGGGGTTTGCCCTAAAAAAAACACCAAAACATTTGTGGTTGTCAACCTATCCCTTGCTTGTTTCTCACTCAGCCTGGTGCCCCTCCCAATCTAAACTCTTACTTAATCTCAAATTATTCCAGCACAATTCATCAATTTAGTGGGCAAAAGGTGTTCAGGTGCAGCTGTGCTATTCCTATATTGCCATGGAATCCTTAAAGTTGGGAAAGATCTTCAGGATCAAGTCCCACCTTTGAAGGTATCACCTTAAAGATCAGGTGTGATCTTATGTTGAAGGCATCACCTCAGCCTCTGGAGGTTTGAATTCAGGTGTCCCTGGGAGCACAGAGTGCCCTCCATTTTCTGTGTGCTTAAAATT
Organism: Montifringilla adamsi; assembly: GCA_017590115.1. Taxonomy (NCBI): domain Eukaryota; kingdom Metazoa; phylum Chordata; class Aves; order Passeriformes; family Passeridae; genus Montifringilla; species Montifringilla adamsi. The sequence continues at coordinate 561,102 of JAGGNK010002669.1, forward strand.
TTAGCAGGAATATTTCACTTTTAAACCCAGCAATAGCAGCAGAAAGCCTGGAATTGAGCAGCCAGGGCTTTACCGAAGGGTTTATGCTGGAGATTCCCATGATTTTTCTGGGATGTGCTGGTGGGAATCTGCCATGGGGTCACTGAACTCCGTGAAGGGAATAAAATCCCTTCTCCTCACTGCTCTTTGCTGGGAACACATTCCTGGGTTTGCCTTTCAAGTAGCTACAGGCCTGTGGTGCCAGCAGGAAAATCAGAGCTGTGGCTTCATGAGAAATGACCAAAAGTCATCTGGGCAAGAGAGAATTGGAGGTGGGAGCCAACATCAAAGGGAAGGAGTGGCTGCAGAGCCTCATCCCAGAGCCGAGCGCGGGATGGGTCAGGGCTGGCTGGGTTTGGCACAACCTGGGCACTGAGGCTTGGAAACCAGGCTGAGTAAAGGGATGAAAATCCCTAATTAGGGATGTACTGAGGGGAGGGTAAACATTGCTCACTGCTCGCTCAGGCGCCACGGGTGTCTGGGGCCGACGGATCCTTGGGAATTGTTGGGAAGAGCAAAGGTGGGGGCTGGGAGTGGATCTGGGGTTCTCTCAGGATGGGGTTCCTGCCCTGGGAATCTGTGCTGTGGCCCTGGGTGGTGGGACCTGGGTGCTCCCTCAGCATGGATGGGATCCACCATGGATGGAGCCCCCTATGGATGGATCCCCATGCATGGGATCCACCATGGATGGTGTTCCCCAATGGATGGATTCCCCATGGATAGGAGCCCCCCCTGGATGAGATCCCCATGGATAGGAGCCCCCCATGGATGGATTCCCCCAGAGATAGGAGCCCCCCATGGGTGGGATCCCCCTGGATAGATTCCCATGGATAGGGTCCCCATGGATGAAGCCCCCAACCCCACGCCCGGATGGATTTCCCCTTGATGGATTCACATGGATGGGTTCCCACAGATGGGATCCCCCTGGATGGATTCCCACAGATGTGATCCCCCTGGATGGGATCCCCCTGGATGGATTCCCACGGGTGGGATCGCACTGGATGGATCCCCCTGGATGGATTCCCCATGAGTGGGATCCCCCTGGATGGATTCCCACAAATGTGATCCCCCTGGATGGTATCCCCCTGGATGGATCCCCCTGGATGGGTCCCCCTGGGTGGCAGTGATGCCTTTTGAGCCGGGTTTCGTTCTCTCAAGGCTGCTCTTCCTTGCAGGCATCGCTGGGAGCGTGGCCACACTGCTCCACGACGCCGTGATGAATCCTGCTGAAGGTAATGCTGGGATTCTGGGAAGTGCTGCTCCCTCTAGGACACCCAGGGCCTTCGGTGCTCCTGCCCAGTGAATCCAGGCCTAAATCCCTCCTGGCTCTTCTCCCTCTGTCCCTTGGCAAGAATAGGAAGAAATCCAGGGCTGCCCGCGGCTGGGAGAGCTCCAAAACCACCAAACCCAGGGACTCATTCCTCTGTCCCTTGGGAGGAGAGGGAGAGCAGCCAGGAGGGATTTATCCCTGGATCTCTGTGGTGCATTGGGACTTGCCAGGCGAGGGGTCCCCTTTACTGGTGTCACCTTTACTGTCACCACTCTGCTGCTCCTTGGGGCAGTAGCTCTGGTTTTCCTGAAGCTTTGGACTAACCAAGCTGAGCTCAGGTTGTTGGACGAGCACACGGAGGGGCTGTGAGATTCCTGGGGAGGTGAAGTGGCAGGAGAAGGCCTCAGGAAAATGAGGATTAACAGGAAAATGCAGCTCAAATGACAATGCTGCCACCTGCCAGCTCCTCAGCGTCACCGGGTTGTGCTCCTGAGTGGGCCCAGAGTTGGGAATCTCTGAAGGAGAAAACTCCAGTGTATCAAATCCTTTTAATCATACCCTGATTAAATCAATTAAATGAACTGGCCTCGTAAGTCAGTGGAAGTCACTGCAGCCAGTGAGGCTGGAGGGGGGTGTGACACCCCCAGGTGATGCTCAGGTGTGACTTCACCTTCCTGCCCTCGTCACTGCTGGGTGTTTGTGCATCCCCACCAAGGGTCCTGAGCAGCCTGGCTTAATGGGGAGAGCTGAGGGGTTATTAATTAACCCTGAGGAGAGGGGTTCATTAGAACTGGTGGGTCATTAATTGACCCTGAGGAGTTCATTAGAACTAAAGGGTCATTAATTAAGCCTGAGGAGAGGGGTTCATTAGAACTAGTGGGTCATTAATTAACCCTGAGGAGTTCATTAGAAATAAAGAGTCATTAATTAAGCCTGAGGAGAGGGATTCATTAGGAAGTGAGCTCTGAGCTGTCCCCTCACTGTGCTGAGCTCTGGGGGCACTGGGCACCTCAGGGGGATCGGTTTGGGTGGGGAAGGGGAGCTCAGGGCTGGGCCTGGGGTCACTCTGGGGGCTGTGCCAGCCAGACTTGACCCCGCAGCTGAGCAGTGTCCCTGTCCCCATTCCTGTCCCAAGCTCTGGGGGCTCTTAGGGGGTTCAGTTTGGGTGGGGAAGGGGAGCTCAGGGCTGTGCCTGGGTCACTCGGGGGGCTGCCAGGCGTGACCCCACAGCTGAGCAGTGCCCCATGTTTGTCCTGAGCTCTGGGGGCACTGGGCAGCTCACGGGGGGTCGGTTTGGGTGGGGAAGGGGAGCTCGGGGCTGTGCCTGGGTCACTCTGGGAGCTGCCAGGCCCAACCCTGCAGCTGAGCAGTGTCCCTGTCCCCACTCCTGTCCTGAATTCTGGAGGTGCTCAGGGTGTTTGGTTTGGGTGGGGAAGGGGAGCTCGGGGCTGTGCCAGCCAGGCCTGACCCCGCAGCTGAGCATGTCCCTGTCCTGAGCTCTGGGGACACTGGGCAGCTCAGGGGAATCGACTCGGGTGGGGAAGGGGAGCTCAGGGCTGTGCCAGCCAGGCCTGACCCCGCAGCTGAGCATGTCCCTGTCCCCACGCTGTCCCCGAGCAGTGGTGAAGCAGCGGCTGCAGATGTTCAACTCTCCGTACACGTCGGTGCTGGGCTGCGTGCGGACGGTGCAGAGGACTGAGGGCTTTGGAGCCTTCTACCGCAGCTACACCACGCAGCTGACCATGAACGTGCCCTTCCAGGCCATCCACTTCATCACCTACGAGCTGATGCAGGAGCACCTGAACCCCCACCGCCAGTACCACCCCCAGTCCCACATCGTGGCTGGCGCCGTGGCCGGAGCCGTGGCCGCCGCCGCCACCACGCCCCTGGACGTGTGCAAGACGCTGCTGAACACGCAGGAGAACACGGCCCTGAGCTCCGTCAAGATCAGGGGGCACCTGTCGGGCATGGCCAACGCCTTCAGCACCGTGTACCAGCTGGGAGGGCTGCCCGGCTTCTTCAAAGGCGTCCAGGCTCGCGTCATCTACCAGATGCCCTCCACGGCCATCTCCTGGTCCGTGTATGAGTTCTTCAAGTACTTCCTCACCAAGCACGCGCTGGAGAAGAAATCATCCTCGTGAAACAGGAGCGGGAGTCCCCTGGGCCTCCTCCCAGGCAGCCCAGCTGCAGTTCTGCTGCATTCACATCTCCACATCTCCCTGCCCGAGATTCCTGTGGTGCTCGGTCACTGAGTGCCCCAGGGGGTCCAGGGGTCCCTGTCACTGAGTGTCCCCAGGGATTCCTGGTCACTGAGTGTGTCCCTGTCACTGAGTGTCCCCAGGGATCCCTGTCACTGAGTGTCCCCCTGTCACTGAGTGTCCCCAGGGATCCCTGTCACTGAGTGTCCCCCTGTCACTGAGTGTCCCCAGGGATCCCTGTCACTGAGTGTCCCCCTGTCACTGAGTGTCGTGGCTGGCGCCGTGGCCGGAGCCGTGGCCGCCGCCGCCACCACGCCCCTGGACGTGTGCAAGACGCTGCTGAACACGCAGGAGAACACGGCCCTGAGCTCCGTCAAGATCAGGGGGCACCTGTCGGGCATGGCCAACGCCTTCAGCACCGTGTACCAGCTGGGAGGGCTGCCCGGCTTCTTCAAAGGCGTCCAGGCTCGCGTCATCTACCAGATGCCCTCCACGGCCATCTCCTGGTCCGTGTATGAGTTCTTCAAGTACTTCCTCACCAAGCACGCGCTGGAGAAGAAATCATCCTCGTGAAACAGGAGCGGGAGTCCCCTGGGCCTCCTCCCAGGCAGCCCAGCTGCAGTTCTGCTGCATTCACATCTCCACATCTCCCTGCCCGAGATTCCTGTGGTGCTCGGTCACTGAGTGCCCCAGGGGGTCCAGGGGTCCCTGTCACTGAGTGTCCCCAGGGATTCCTGGTCACTGAGTGTGTCCCTGTCACTGAGTGTCCCCAGGGATCCCTGTCACTGAGTGTCCCCAGGGATTCCTGGTCACTGAGTGTGTCCCTGTCACTGAGTGTCCCAAGGGATCCCTGGTCACTAAGTGTCCCCCTGTCACTGAGTGTCCCCAGGGATTCCTGGTCACTGAGTGTCCCCCTGTCACTGAGTGTCCCCAGGGATCCCTGGTCACTAAGTGTCCCCCTGTCACTGAGTGTCCCCAGGGATCCCTGTCACTGAGTGTCCCCCTGTCACTGAGTGTCCCCAGGGATTTCTGGTCTCTGAGTGTGTCCCTGTCACTGAGTGTCCCAGGGATTCCCGTGGTGCTCCCCCAGGATTCCAAGTCACTGGGTGTCCCTGGGGATTCCTGGTCCCTAAGTGTCCTCAGGGATTCCCATGGTGCTCCTCAGGGATTGCTGGTCACTCAGTGTCACCCTGTCACCAAGTGTCCTCAGGGATTCCTGGTCACTCGTTGTCCCCTGTGATTCCTGGTCACTGAGTGCCCCTTTCCCTTCCTTAAACAACAACAAAAAAAGAGTTTATACAGACTTTGATATTAATATATATCTATTTAATAACTTTATTTTGAAGCAGTGAAATCGTAGGCTTCTCTTTTTCTGGAAATAAGATGGAAGATGGAGTTTACTCCTTGCTGAAGGTTTAGGTTATCCAACCTAAGCTGATTTTTGGGGTTTTTTTTGTTTTTATTTTATTTTTTATTTTTACAGCAGAGAAACAAAAATGTCCTGGCACAGAAGTTAATTTTGTATAAATATAAAATAGCTGGATAATGTTTATCCTTTATTTTTCTATGTAGGCACTTGGGTGGTTTTAAAATGCTTTTACAGCTGGGTGCAAAGCTATTTTAAAAGGGCTCAGTTCTTCCCTCCTGTAAGGAAGACCCAAAATCACTGATTTTATGGCCAGATTGGCTTTAATTACCCAGGTGGTGGCCTGTCTTCTCCTCTGGGTGTCAAGGTACTTGGAAGTCCCTTGAGGGGACAAGGAATGGGGACATCACTTTGGGAACACGTGGGGCATCTCAAAATCCCTTTGCGGGGGAGAGGGGGAAATCTCAATTCCATTTTTTTTCAACTCTTGAGGATGTAGATTTTTAACCAATATTATTATTTTACGTTTTAAACTTGCTAAAGGTACATTTTTGTGGGGTGGGACAGCTGACCAGCCTTCAGAGTTTATTCCCACTTTTTCCTCTCTGGAGCCCTGATCCCATTCCAGGACCTCTCCTGGGATCCCAGGGGGTGCCTGGAGCTGCTCTGCTCCCAGGAAAGGGAGATCCTGGAGCTGCTGTTTACAGAGCCCCTGGCAGCTCCAAACCAGCCCAAAAATCCTTGGGAAATTCCCAGTGCAGATCCAAGGGCACCTCCCAGCCCTCCCTGCTGCTCATCCCTGTCCAGGAGGGGCAAAAACCCCACCTGGAGTGGGAAAACCCCACCTGGAGAAGCTCCTCATTCCCTGGGTTTGGTTTTCCTGCTTGGAATGCTGAGTGGGAAGGGTGGAAGCCTCCCTGCTCCAGCTGGGAATGGCTTTAACAAACCAAATTCCATCCTCCAGCTGCTCCTTTGGGAGTTCAGGAGGGATTTTGGGATCCTGGAAGTGCCAATTCCAGTTCCAGGCTCCATTTCCCATTTGAATCCAGGGATAAATCCATCTTTCCCAGCCCAAATTCCATCCTTCAGCTGCTCCTCTGGGAGATCAGGAGGGATTTTGGGAACCTGGATGGGCAAATTCCAGTTCCAGGGTCATTTCCCATTTGGGAATGGCTCTTCCCAAAGCAAATTCCATCCTTCAGTTGCTCCCTTGTAAGATCAGCAGCCAAGGAGGGATTTTTGAGATCCTGGGTGTGCAAATTCCAGTTCCAGGGTCCATTTCCCATTTGGGAATGGCTCTTCCAAACCAAATTCCATCCTTCAGTTGCTCCCTTGTAAGATCAGCAGCCAAGGAGGGATTTTTGGGATCCTGGATGTGCAAATTCCAGTTCCAGGGCCCATTTCCCTTTTGGAAATGGCTCTTCCAAACCAAATTCCATCCTTCAGCTGCTCCTTTGGGAGATCCTGAGGGATTTTTGGGATCCTGGGTGTGCAAATTCAGGTTCCAGGGTCCATGTCCCAGTGGGAATGGCTCTTCCCAAAGCAAATTCCATCCTTCAGCTGCTCCTTTGGGGGATCAGGAGGGATTTTTGGGATCTTGGATGTGCAAATTTGAGTATCAGGGTCCATTTCCCATTTGGGAATGGCTCTTCCAAACCAAATTCCATCCTTCAGCTGCTCCTTTGGGAGATCCTGAGGGATTTTTGGGATCTTGGGTGTGCAAATTCCAGTTCCAGGGTCCATGTCCCAATGGGAATTGCCCTTCCAGAACCAAATTCCATCCTTCAGCTGCTCCCTTGGGAGATCAGCAGCCAAGGAGGGATTTTTGGGATGCAGTTCCAGGATCCAGGTCCTCCCTGCCTGGGATGTCCCTTGGGATCTCGGGCTGGAATGTGGCCCTGGAGCTGTCCCATCAGCCAGGTCTGGTTTTTAGGGTGACCCTCAGCAGATCTCATCTTTTTCCCACAATTTTTGGAGCTGGGAAATGCAGGATCTCCTCTTGGGAGTGCCACGTGTGCCTTGTGGGAACAATCCCGGTGTGAAATGAGTTTTTTGCTGCCTTTTTTTGTGTCTTAACCTGAATAAATCCCTACACCAAAGGCTCCCTGTGCCTTAAAGTGGGAAAATCCCACTGGATTCTCCGGATTTGGTGGGACTGGAGGTCTCAGAGCTGAGATTTTTCTTTGAGAAACTGGAGAGTCACTCCCAGAGCCAGATCAGCCTGGAAAATTCCCATGGAGATGGAATTTGGGGAATTTAATGCTGAAATGTGGGATAATGTGGTTGATTGCAGCTTTTGGTGCAGCCTCTGGAATTCCTGATCCATCCTCCTCTTCTTATATTGGATATTTCCTTGGACATTTCTGCCTTGGGAGAAGCTCAGCTCCTCCTTGGAGTAACCTGGGAGTAGGGACACAAAAATGCTGGATATGGGATGTGGGGAAGGGGTTTGGGCATCCTGGGAGCAAAAATGATCAGCAAGGATCCGTTGGGAATTCGCCCCTCCTCAGGCTGGGAGTGGGCAAATCCTTCTGGGAGGAGGAAAATCCCTTCTGGGAAAAGGAAAATCCCTTCTGGGAAGAGGGAAATCCTTCTGGAAAAAGGAAAATCCCTTCTGGGAGGAGGAAAATCCATTCTGGAAAAAGGAAAATCCATTTTGGGAAAAGGAAAATCCTTCTGGGAAAAGGAATTCCCTTCTGGGAGGAGGAAAATCCATTCTGGGAAAAGGAAAATCCATTTTGGGAAAAGGAATTCCCTTCTGGGAGGAGGAAAATCCACTTGGATGCCCCTGGGTATCCAACAAAACCAGCCCAGTTCTCATCATTCCTGAGCTCTCACCTGCAGCAGGAATATTCCAATTTTCCAGCTGCTGGTGCTGGATCTGCTGGGAAAATCCCTTCCCAAATCCCCATCTCCGAAATCCCTGCCAAGTTTGCCTTTGGAAGTTGTGCTGCAATTCTGAGCTGAAATCCTTGATTTTAGCCCAGTCTCTGACCCAGTTCTGCCACAAACGCACAAAGTTCTTTAAGGGAGGATGAGGAACTTTCCCAGTTCTCAATCCCCCTTTTTTTTTTTTTTCCTTTGGATTTTTTGCCTTGGCAAAAATAAAATAAAATTTAAAAAAATTTTTAAAAAAAGTGTTTTCTTCACTGTTTACCAATGCAGGATCTGGGTATGAAATGCTGCTACAGTTGTGTCACTGGAGCTCGAGGAAATAAAAATATCCTGGTTTTTTTTGTCCTTTTGGAGTTGGTGGTGGTTTTTCCTTGGGAATGAGGGCGGGGCTGGCTCATCCCTGAGGGAATGCTGCCTTCTAGCGATGCCTGAGCTCTTCGGGAGGAAATCTGTACTGGGAGGGGGAAAATTCATCCTGGGAAGGGGAAAAATCTATTTCAGGAGGAGGAAAATCCATCCTGGGAGGAGGGAAATCCTTCTGGGAGGGGGAAAATTCTTTCTTGAAGGAGGAAAATGCGTTCTGGGGGGAGGAAAATCCATTCTGGAAAAAGGAAAATCCGTTTTGGGAGGGGGAAAATCCTTCTGGGAGGGGGAAAATCCATCCTGGGAGGGGGAAATTCATCCTGGGAGGGGGAAAATTATTTCAGGAGGAGGAAAATCTTTTGTGGGAAAAAAAAAAAAAATCCATCCTGGGGGGGAGGAAAATCTGTACTGGGAGGGAGAAAATCTGTATTGGGAGGAGGGAAATCCATCCTGGGAGGGGGAAAAGCTATTTCAGGAGGAGAAAAATCCATCCTTGGAGAAGGAAAATCCTTTCTTGGGTGAGGAAAATCCTTCCTGGAAGAAGGAAAATCTTTCTGGGGGAAGGGAATCCTTCTGGAAGGGGGAAAATTCTTTCTGGGAGGAGGAAAATCTGTTCTGGGGGGAGGAAAATTCATCCTGGAAGAAGGAAAATCTTTTTGGGAAAAGGGAAATCCTTCTGGAAAGGGAAAAATCCATTTTTGGAGGAGGAAAATCCTTTCTTGGCTGAGGAAAATCCATTCTGGGAAAAAACAAATCCATTTTGGGAGGAGGAAATTCCTTCAGGGAGGAGGAAAATCTATTTCAGGAGGAGGAAAATCCTTCCTGGGAGAAGGGAAATCCTCCTGGGAGGGGGAAAATTCTTTCTTGGAGGAGGAAAATCCGTTCTGGGAGGAGGAAAATCCATTCTGGAAAAAGGAAAATCCATTTTGGGAGGGGTAAAATCCTTCTGGGAGGAGGAAAATCTATTTCAGGAGGAGGAAAATCTGTCCTGGGAGGAGGGAAATCCTGGGAGGAGGAAAATCCTTTCTTAGGTGAGGAAAATACATTGTGGAAGAAGGAAAATCTTTCTGGGAGAAGGGAAATCCTTCTGGGAGGGGAAAAATTCTTTCTGGGAGGAGGAAAATCCGTTCTGGGGGGAGGAAAATTCATCCTGGAAGAAGGAAAATCTGTTTTGGGTGGGGAAAATCCATTTTGAGGGAAGGAAAATCCTGGGAGGGGGAAAATCCATCCTGGGAGGAGGAAATCTTTTTGGGAGAAGGGAAATCATTCTGGGAGGGGGAAAATCCTTCTGGGTGGAGGAAAATCTCTTTCAGGGGGAGGAAAATCCATTCTGGGAGAAGGAAAATCCTTCTGCAAGGAGGAAAATCCATTATTGGAGGAGGAAAATCCATGCTGGGAGGAGGGAAATCCTTCTGGGAAAAGGGAAATCCTTCTGGGAAAAGGGAAATCCTTCTGGGAGGGGGAAAATCCATTTTGGGAGGAGGAAAATCCTTTTGGGAGAAGGAAAATCCATTCTGGGAGGAGTTTTGCAGCCTGGCAGCTCCTCCTGGGGCTCACGCTCCTCTAGGAGCCGCTGGAGAGTTTTTGATCTCTCCTGGTCGGGAATTCCCAACCCAAACTCAAGAACTGCGGCTCCTGCGGCGGCAAAAATTCCCAAATTCCCAAATAATTGGGAATTTCCCTCCCCTGGAATAAGCATGCGGGGCGGGAGCTGCTCTTTGCTGAGGTTTCTCTTAAATTTTCTGCAGGATTTGAAGGAAAAACCCCAGGAAATGCTGGAGCAGCTTTAGATTTTTTCCTTCTTCTGCAATAAAAATGGGGAAAATTCCATTTATTGGAGTCGTTTCTGCCCGGTGCTGGTGCTGAGTGGGGAAGAATTCCCTGGGAGTTGAATTCCCTGGAATGTGAGCATCAGGTTCAGAGGGATCAGCTCTCCCTGAGACCAAGGAGGAAGGATCTAAAAGGAAAAAAAATGGGAATCTTCACCAAAATATTGAAATTATGAATTTTCCACCATGGAATGAGCGTTTCAGCTCCAAATGGGAAATTCCTGGTTTTTCCAGGGATCTCTGGAGCCCTGAGCAGCTCGTTCTGTGCTGTGGATGTTCCTAGGGCTGGCACAGGGACAGCAGGGGTCCCTCAGCTCCTTTGGGGTTTTTGGGGTGGTTTTGTCTAAATTTGGGATTTTTGGTCTGTGCAAGAGCTCCCTGGGAATGGGACACAGTCCTGGCAAAGGGACAAAATCCTGGGAATGGGATCCACTCCTGGGAATGGGATCCTTTACTGGGAAAGGGATCCAGTCCTGGGAATGGGACAAAATCCTGAAAAATTGATCCAGTCCAAGGAAAGGGACCAAATCCTGGGAAAGGGATCCAGTCCAGGGAAAGGGATTCAGTCCAGGGAATGGGATCCTGTCCTGGGAAAGGGATCCTGTCCAGATCCTGTGGAGGCAAAGGGGTGAATCGGGGATCCGGCCCCTCTGGAAATCCTCCCGGTCCTTTCCCAGTCTCCATCCCGCGGCAGGGCGCGGGCAGCGCAGGGAGCGGGGCGGGCAGAGCCGGGCGGGAGCAGCCGCTCGCTCCGGGGGATGCCTGGGGCACCGGGAAAAGGGAAAAGGCTCCGGCCGAGCCCTCCCGGGAGACAATTCCCATCAGGAGCCGCTTTCCCGCGGGGAATGGCCGAGCCCAGGGGGGATTTGGGGGATTTCCAGAGAAACGAGTGACCTCGGAGGAACTTCCCCTGCAGGAAAGTTCCCCAAACACCATCCCATTGGAATCACCGCTGGGATGAGGCCAAAATGGAGCTTGTTCCCTGTGTCGGGAGCAGGGATGGGGTTCCAAAGGTGTCAGGAAACTCCAGATGTGTCCCTGGAATGGGGCAGAGGTTTTCCCAGAGCAGGGAGAACGTGGGACCCTTTGGAACTGCCAGACCAGGTCAATCCTTCTCCAGATTCCCTGGAGCCTGCCTGGAGTGCTACCTTAGGTTGGAGATGGGGCTGTGTTTCCTGTTCCTTTCTGTGGGGCAGCCATCCTCTGTTCATTGGGCAGTTTGTTCTTTATCTCTCCCGCAGCCAATCCTCCCTATTTATTTTATTTTATTTTCTTCCCTAATAAAGAGCTGTTGTTTCTGCTCCCATATCCTTGTCTGAGAGCCCCTTAATTTCAAATTTATAATAATTCATAGAGAGGAGGTTTCCATTCTCTATTTCAGGGGAGGCTCCTGCCTTCCTTAGCAGACACCTGTCCTTTCAAACCAGGACAAGCACTGCTGGCATTCCTGGGATCTGGTGGCTCTGGGGTGCAAGCAGGGAGTTTTCCAGACAAATTCCAGAAGTTTTCCCCCAAATATTCCTGGTTTAATATGGAAATCTGCATCTTTCCCCAGCGAGCAGCTGCCCCCATCCAATTTTCCCCTCAAATGTTCCTTCATTCCAAGCTGTATCCGTTAAAAAGGAGGGAATGGGGATCACCTGCACCAATCCTGCTCTGCTCCTGCAGCAGATTCCCAGGAAAGCCCAGACTTCCATCTGCAAAAGGCAGGAATGGAGATTCCATTGAAATTGGCAGCAATCCTTCCCTTCTCCTGCAGCAGATTCCCAGGAAACCCCAAACTTCCATAAAAAAGAGGGAATGGGGATAAATTGGCACCAATCCTTCCCTGCTCCTGCAGCAAGTTCCCAGGAAATCCCAAAGTTCCATAAAAAAAGAGGGAATTGGGATAACCCTCAAGCTGGCACCAATCCTTTCCTGCTCCTGCAGCAGATTCCCAGGAATTCCCCAAATTCCCATAAAAAGCCACCACGAGTGCTCAGTTCCCTGATATTCCCAAAATTGGGATGTCTGGGGTGAAATGAGCACTGAGAGGCCCCAGATCCAGGGGTGTTCCAACCATTCCCATCCCAGCTGAGGAATTCCATGGGGAGCTGGCCATGGTCACCACAAAATCCAGGAGCAAAACCTCCAGGGATTAATCCAAAGCCACAGCACGGTGGAAATATTGGGGTTTTTCCATCAATTTCTGAGAAAAGGTTAGGGCCAAAATCCTGGAGCAGGAATCTGAGGAGAGGAATTGGAGATTCCTCTCCTCAAGCCCAGGATCCTTGCCCAGAACCTGCAGCTCCCAGAATCTGGAAGAAGAATTTCTTTGAACCACCAAAATCTCAATTTCCACCCATTTCCTCATTTCGTTTGCTTCATTTTTCTCCTGCTCCAACTCCTGAAAAATTCTCCAGAAAATATCCAATATTTCCCCTCTCCCTCCAAGATTTTTCTGGAATTTTTCCCTGGCTCTCTGTGGCACCTCACCCTCCTCAGCCCCTTTGGAGCTGCTGAAAGAGGGATTATTCCCTATTTATCCAACATCTATCCACTATTTATCCATGGTTTCTCCTCCCCTCTCCTGGGCAGAGCAGCTCTGGGAGCATCAATCTGCACTTTCCTCTTGTCACTTGCTCCAAACCTCGCTGGGGCACCGCTGAAAGCAAATAAAACAATAATAAAAATTTAAATAAAGGTGATGGATGGATTGGATGGATCCGTTGGGCTGGGCTGGGCTGGGGAGCTGCAGCTCCCAGGAGTTTTTGGAAGGTTCAGCTTCCTGCAGGCAATGAGAATTTTATTTTTGTTTGGCAAACCTCAGAGCAGGTGGAAAAGAAAACAGGAGGAAATCCTGGTTTTCCTCTTCCCAGCCAAAAATGGGATTATTGAAGTGGGAAGCAAAGCAGGAGCTGAGTGAGGCAAAGGTGGGGATGCTCTGAGGGGGTTGAAGCTGCTGAATTCAGGGACAAAAAAGTCCAAAATTGACAATATTAGGGCTGGAATTCCATCAGGATATTTTTATTTACTGGAGCTCCAGTGACACAACTGTAGCAGCATTTCCCACCTGGGTCCCACATTGGTAAGCTGTGAAGAAAACACTTAAAAAAACCCATTTATTTTATTTGGCCAAGGCAAAAAAACAACCAAAAAGCTGATTAAGAACTGCAAAATTCCCCATTCTCCCTTGAATAACTCTGTGCATTTGTGGCAGATGAAGTGGCAGAATTGGGTCAGAGACTGGGCTAAAATCAAGGATTTAGGGTCAAAGACTGGGGTAAAATCCAGGATTTTTCATCACAGACTGGGCTAAAATCAAGGATTTGGGGTCAAAGACTGAGGTAAAAGCAAGGGTTTGGGGTCACAAACTGGGATAAAGTCAAGGATTTGGGGTCACAGACTAGGCTAGATCAAGGATTTGGTGTCACAGACCAGGCTAAAATCAAGGATCTGGGGTCACAGACTGGGCTAAAATCAAAGATTTGGGGTCACAAACCAGGATAAAACCAAGGATCTGGGGTCACAGACCAGGCTAAATCAAGAATTTAGGGTCACAGGCTGGGCTAAAATTAAGGATTTTCCATCCAGATCAGGCTAAATCAAGGATCTGGGGTCACAGGCTGGGCTAAAATCAGGAATTTTAGCTCAGAATTTCTGGCCCTGCTCCAGAGCCGTTTTACACCTGCAGAGCCCTGCGGAAAACACTTTCCCTGCTCCCAGAGCCGTTCAAAGGAATTAAATCCCGTGGCCAAACAGAAATGTTTTTATTCCCTTTGTGGCCGAGCGTGGCAGAATCAGCCGGGCAGGGAGGGGAAGGAGTGGCCGGAAAACTTTTCCCTCCTGGAGCCCTCCAAGACAAACAGGGAGAGGGAAGAGGGGAGTGGAAAAGGTGAGATGTTTGTGTTCGTGCTCATTAGCCCTGAAAGAGCAGCAATATTTGAGCAGAACCCGAGATTAAGATCGGATGGGGTGAACAAAAACCAACACAAACCCAGCCCAGATCCTGGATTAACCCAAGGGTAGTGCCTGGGCCTGGGATCCGCCCGGGAATTCGGGGCTGCTCCGTCCCAGGAGTGTCCCAGGATGGACCGGAGCAGCCTGGGGAGGGGAAAAGGCTCCCTGCAAATGGCCCTGAAAAGTTCCTTCCTCCCTGGGAGTGGGATCCTTTACTGGGAGTGAGATCCTGTCCTGGGAGTGGGATCCTTCACTGGGAGTGGGATCCAACCCTGGGAATGGGATCCTGTCCTGGGAGTGGGATCCAACCCTGGGAGTGGGATCCTTTCCTGGGAGTGGGATAATATCGTGGAAATGGGACCCTCTCCTGGGTGTGGGATCCTTTACTGGGATTGGGGTCCTTTACTGGGAATAGGATCCAACCCTGGGAATGGGATCCTATCCTGGGAAGGAGATTGTGTCCTGGGAATGGGATCCAGCCCTGGGAATGGGATCCTTTTCTGGGATTGGGATCCTGTCCTGGGAATGGCATTCTGTCCTGGGAAAGGGATCCTGTTCTGGGAATGGGATCCAACCCTGGGAATGGGATCCCTTCCTGGGAATAGGATCCAACCCAGGAAAGGGATCCTTTACTGGGATTGGGATCCTGTCCTGGGAATGAGATCCTACCCTAGGGAATGGGAGGCAGCCATGGGAAGGGGATCCTTTCCTGGGAATGGGATCCCTTCCTGGGAATGGGATCCAACCCAGTAAAGGGATCCTGTCCTGGGAATTGAACCCAGGGAATGGGATCCCTTACTGGGAAAGGGATCCTGCACCCATGCTGCTCTGCTCCTGCTGGAGGTGCCAGCCCGGCTGTGGCACTTGGTGGCACTTGGTGGCACCGCTGTCCCCTCGGGGCTGGGCCCTGGGGGCTAATGGGACTTTTGAACCAGGACAGATCCATGGGTAAATATCCTTGGAAGGGTTTTTATGGGATTTGTTCATCCCAGAGACCTCAGCAGCTCCTTGGAGCCATGGGATTCCCTGAGGGAAGGTGTGAGTGGGACAGAATTCCCCAGGGATGCCTCTCCTGTGGGTCTGGAGGGAAACAAGAGGGGGAGAGGAGGGGAAATGAAATAATGCCTGTAAGAACTCCAGGCTTGAGGGGTGGAAGGAGAAATCCTGGAATCTGGGAATGGAAGATCCCTGATTTTACCCCTTCAGCACCATGGGCTCTGCAGGACAGGATCCAATTCCCTGGACAGGATCCCTTTCCCAGTAAAGGATCCCATTCTCCAGAGAGGATCCCTTTCTCTAGACAGGATCCCACTAGCAGGGCAGGATCCTGTTCCTAGGACTGGATCCCTTTCCCAGTAAGGGATCCCTTTATGCAGAGATGGTCCTATTTCCAGGACAGGATCCCATTCCCCAAACAGGATCCCATTCCCTGGACAGGATCCCCTTCCCAGCACAGGATCCCTTTCCCAGGACAGGATCCCTTTCCCAGGACAGGATCCCATTCCCAGGGTTGGATCCCACTCCCAGGGTTGGATCCCATTCCCAGGATAGGATCCTTTTCCCAGTAAAGGATCCCATTCCCAGTAACGGATCCCTTTCTCCTCCTTTGAGGTCCTCCTGCAGCCTCAGGAGTTCTGGGAGATTCAAACTCTTCCCTGGCAAACCAAACTGTGCTGGAAAATCTGGGAATATCCCTCTGGAATCTCTGTGTGGGAAGCCAGGGCTGGAGGGGATGTTTGGACCTTGCTCTGAAGTTTTATGCCCTTTTTCGGAATTCTGTCTGTCCCAAAAACCCCTGGATGAGGTTGTGGGACACCCAACACCCAAGTGCCCACCTGCACTTTGCTGTCTGGCAGCAAAATTTGGGATGCAGCTGGATTAGGGAGCAGAGGGATGCTCAGCAGGATTATCCTAGCAGGGCTAATCCAGCAGGAAATCCCAGCTGTGGGGCCAAATTCCTGGGAATTCTGCCTTGCTGGTGCCTCTTGGAAATCCTGGAATGAGCGCTGGGAAAAGCCCTCGGTGGGAACAGAAGCGGGAGGATCCTCCCCCGCTACAGCGGCATCCAGTGGGAAAATCCCGGGAGTCTCCCCCGTGTCCTTGCTGTCCCTGGCAGCTCCCGGGGCCGAGGCAGAGCCCAACTCCCCCGGGATCATCCCAGGGATGTGGCTCTGCCTGGCAAAGGGGAGTCCAGGGTGGGGTCCGAAGGCAAAAAATGGGAATTTCAACCGCAATGTTTGGATTGTGAAATCCCCAGCACAGAGGGAATGTTTGGGATCCAGCTGGAAAACACTCCTGCATCCTCAGGGGGACTTTTGGTGGGAGGCAGAGCCGGGTCCTGGGTCCCATCCTTGACTCCCACCACTTTTCCTTTATTTCCACCCCTTTTCCATCATTTCCACCCTTCCTTGATTTCCGTCCCTTTTCCTTGATTTCCCTCCCTTTTCCTTGCTTTCCACCCCTTTTCATTGATTTCTGTCCCTTTTCCTTCATTTCCACCCCTCCCTGTCCCCACTCCCAGAGGTTTCCCGGGTCCCTGCTGGGAGGGAACCCCTTTTGTCCCTCCCTTTCCCATTTTGGGATGAGGGATAACAAAAATCCCAAATCCAGCCCCCAAATCCTTCCCTCTGCTCCTTTTGGCTCCAAGCTCAGAGCATTCCCACACAAACCCAGCTTTGCTCCAAACTCTTTTCCCACAAAAATCCTTTTTTATCTCCCAACTTTCCCTCCAGGGAGCAGCCACCAAAAATTCCTGCCAGCTTTGGAAGCACTTCCAGGGATTTTTCCTGGGATTTCTCCCTACTTTTAGCTGGTTTTTTTTGGAATTGAGGTGCCCAGGCTGTGTCAGAAGAGGAGGAATTCACTTTGGATCTTTTGCAGGAGTTTCCCATGGGAATGCCAGTCCCCAAAGCTGCCTTTTCCACCTCTCCAAGCACCTTTTCTCCCTTTTTTCCCCCTTTGGTTTTTTTTTTTTTTTTTTTTTTTTTTTTTTTTTTTTTTTTTTTGGTGGAAATCTGCCTGGATTTTGTGCCACTTGGATTTTCCCCTTCTGCCCTGAATCTCTTTGGCATTGCTGCTTCCAAGGGTGGAGGAAGCAGCAGGTGGATCCATGAGGAGTTTCCATGGATAACAGGAGCACCCATGATGGGAATATTCAACACTGAAAGTCCTTGAGGGATTTGAAGAGCTCGAAATCCTTGTGGAATCGTGGGATGGGTTGGGTTGGAGAGACCCTAAAGCTCATCCCATTCCCATGGGACACTTTCCCCTATCCCTGGGGGCTCCTCCAGGCTTTGGACACTTCCAGGGCTGGGGTGTCCTCATGGCTCAGCTTCCCTCTCTCCTGGGAAACATCCCCACATCCCAAAGGATGCATCCTCACTCCTGAGAGCTTTTCCACTCTCCTCATGGAGGATCCCCATGTCCCAGAGGATCCATTCCCATTCCTGAGAGCTTTCCCCTCTCCCCTGCAGGATCCCCAGGTCCCAAAGGATCCATCCTCACTCCCAAGACCTTTCCTGCTCTTCTGGGAAAACATCCCAAAGGATTCCTCCTCTTTCCTGAGAGCTTTCCCCTCTCCCCTGGAGGATCCCCACGTCCCAAGGATCCATTCCCATTCCCAAAAGCTTTTCTGCTGTCCTGGGAGAACATCTCCATATCCTAAAAGATCCATCCTCACTCCCAAGAGCTTTCTTGCCCTTCTCCTGGAGGATCCCCACATCCCCAAGGATCCATTCCCATTCCCAGGAGCTTTCCCCTCTCCCCTGCAGGATCCCCTGCTGCAGCCCCAGGGGTGTCCTTGCCCTCCCCACCCCTCTCCAGCTCCATCCCCAAACCCGTTCCCACCGCTCTGCAAACCCTCCAGCCGAGGCTTTCCTTGGCTGCAGTCCCTGGATTTCTGCCAGGAATGTGGTTCAGGGCATGCAAATGTTGCTCAGCAGTTCCATTATCCACAGGCAGCCTCCTCCCTCCCTCTTGTATTTTCTCGGGAGTTTTTTTATCCTTTAAAGAAATGATTTGGCCCCGAGCAGGGCAGCGTTGTGTCAGCACCAGCCCTGGGATAATCCTGATGGATCATGGGGGATTTAAAGGATATTTTCCCTTCCCACTTGGGCACAAACAGGAATTCTGCTTCCTCAGGGCTGACGGAGCCCCCTGGCTCTGGAGTCAGGTGTGGGATTTTCCCAGTCCCCATTAATCAAGGGGATATTTATCCCCTGGGAATGATTGATGCCTTCACACTCCCTAAGGATTTCTTTATCAAACAGCTCAGCCCCTTTTTTGTTTGTCCTGGTGCTTTGTGCTTGGAAAATAAAGGGAAAAGGGACTGGAAGTGTGATTTATGTCCATAAAACCCCCTTGGGATGGGAGGGGAGGAGGGAGGGCAGGGCTGAGGCAGCCAAGGGGTTTCTCCCAGCAGAGCTGGGATGGATCTGGGGCTGCTGCCTCATCCCTGCTCCAGCCAGGCTCATCCCAGAAGTTTTTTGGCAGGATCCCACCTGCACTTTGCTGTTTGGCAGCAAAATTTGGGATGCAGCTGGATTAGGGAGCAGGGGGATGCTCAGCAGGATTACCCAGCAGGAAATCCCAAATCCAGCCTGGCTGAGGTGTCCTGGGACAAACCATTCCCCTGGAGAGGAGCTTTCCCACCCCAGTGATGGGATCAGGGCCTGCAGAGCTGGGCTGGACTCCATTCCCAGCTTCATTTCCCCATTTAATCCCTGTTTGGGTTTTTTTTGTGATTTTTTTTTCATTTACCAGAATGTAACCTAAACTGGGAATAAGGCAGGGACTGGGGCTAATTTTCCATCTGGGAAGAGCAGCAGGAGGGAGGGAGGGAGTGTGGGGACAGCTGGGACAGAGGTGAGTCCCTCCCCACCCTCCGAGGGGGAGCACCCACAGTGAGAATTCCCAGGACCAATCCCAATATTTATGGTCCTAAAAAACCCCCAAACCTGCCCCTGACTGGGATTTCAGGACTGTGGAAAGCAGGAGCAGAAATAAGCAGGATGATAAGGCATCCAAACTCCTGGATGGTGCTGAAATTGTGGGGTTTGGGGGTGATAAGGAAAGAATTTCACTTGGAAATTCTGACTTTTGGGGAACAATCAGCTGGAAATGGGATCAGAGGTGCTCAGGGAGATTTTTGCCTGGCTGGAGGAGGGATGGGGCAGGATTGGGTGCTGAGCACCAAAACTAGGGATGGATGAGGATTTTGGGATGATTCCTCACTCAAACATCACTCCACAGAGCTGTGTCCCAGTTTTTGGTGCTGCTGGGACACTCGGGGTCACTCACAGCAGGAGCAGGGATGGAAAGAACCCCAAACCCGGGATAAAAACCCCAAACCCAGGATAAAAACCCCAAACCCGGGATAAAAACCCCAAACCTGAGATAAAAACCCCAAAGCCAAGATAAAACCTCTAAACCCAGGATAAAACCCCCAAACATGGGATAAAAACCCCAAACCTGGGACAAAAACCCCAAAGCCATGATAAAACCCCAAACCCAGGATAAAACTCTCAACCCCAGGGTGAAAACCCTAAACCTGGGATAAAACCCCCAACGCCAGGACAAAACCCCAAATCCAGGATAAAACCACCAAACCTGGGAAAAAAAAACCCCATAGCCAGGACAAAACCCCCAAAGGCAGGACAAAAACCCTCAGGAATCGCTCGTTCTTGGCACAGGTCCTGCAGTTTTATTCCAGAGGATCCCAGAGCAGAGGGAACGGGACCAAAACCAGGGACAAAACCAGAACTGGGGGGTTTGGGCAGAGCTTTTAGGATCGGGAGCACCACGAGGAGATTCGGGCTTGGAAACCCCGAGCAGGAAAAAAAATCAGCTGTGACAGTGACATTCCCCAAAGAAGCACCCAAGAAATTCAGTTTAGAGCTCAGTTTTAGTTCAGAGCTCATTTGCAATTTAGATCTCAATTTCAGTTTAGATTCTATTTTCAGCTTAGATTTTTTTCAGTTTAGATCTAATTTTTATTTTGGATCTCATTTCCAGTTTAGATCTCATTTCCAGTTTAGATTTCATTTTCAGTTTAGATCTCATTTCCAGCTCAGATCTCATTTCCAGTTTAGTTCTAATTTTCAATTCAGATCTCACATCTAGTTTAGATTTAATTTTCAGTTTAGATTTATATTCCAGATTAGATTTATTTTCCAATTCAGGTCTCATTTCCAGTTTAGATCTCATTTCCAGCTCAAATCTCCTTCCCAGTTTAGATTTATTTTCCATTTCCAGTTTAGATCTCATTTCCAGCTCAGATCTCATTCCCAGTTTAATCCCCTTTTCCCAGCCCAGTCCTTCCCAGTGGAACATTCCCATCCCAGCCCGTGCAGTGTGGGATGCTCCAAGCTGGTTTTACCTTAAACTCAGTGTCCGAGCTGGTTTTAGTTTAAATTCAGTGTCCGTGCCTGTCCGAGCTGGTTTTAGCTTAAACTCAGTGTCCGAGCTGGTTTTAGCTTAAACTCAGTGTCCGAGCTGGTTTTAGCTTAAACTCGGTGTCCGAGCTGGTTTTAGTTTCAACTTGGTGTCCGAGCTGGTTTTAGTTTAACCTCGGTGTCCGAGCTGGTTTTAGCTTAACCTCGGTGTCCGAGCTGGTTTTAGCTTCAACTCAGTGTCCGTGCCTGTCTGAGCCGGTTTTAGCTTAACCTCAGTGTCTGAGCTGGTTTTAGCTTAACCTCGGTCCGAGCTGGTTTTAGCTTAACCTCGGTGTCCGTGCCTGTCTGAGCTGGTTTTAGCTTAAACTCAGTGTCTGAGCTGGTCTTAGCTTAAACTCGGTGTCTGAGCTGGTTTTAGCTTAAACTCGGTGTCTGAGCTGGTTTTAGCTTAAACTCAGTGTCTGAGCTGGTTTTAGCTTCAACTCAGTGTCCGTGCCTGTCTGAGCCGGTTTTAGCTTAAACAGTGTCTGAGCTGGTCTTAGCTTAACCTCGGTCCGAGCTGGTTTTAGCTTAACCTCGGTGTCCGTGCCTGTCTGAGCTGGTTTTAGCTTAAACTCAGTGTCTGAGCTGGTTTTAGCTTAACCTCGGTGTCTGAGCTGGTCTTAGCTTAAACTCGGTGTCCGAGCTGGTTTTAGCCTAACCTCTGCGTCCTGCGGGATTCCAGCAGCGCCCCGAGGCTCTGGGAGTGAAACCTGTGGGTTTTGGGCAGGAGGTGCCCTCGGGGGGGGTCATAAAGGGATTTTTTTGGAGGTCAATAAAGGGATTTTTGTTGTTCCCAGCGGATAAGAGCAGGGATGGGAACATTTTGCAACAGCGAGAGGAGATGTCCTTCCCTCTGGAATCCGGGATCCTCGGGGGGGTGCCCGGAGAAAAATGGAGCTGGAGATAGGAAAAGTTACTTTTCTAAAAAGTTACTTTCCTAAAAGAGACAATCCCAAAGGCACAGAAATTCTGATAGCGAGAGAAAAATTCCCAACTCCTGAGCTTGGCTGTCCTCCCCTCCCTGCCCTCCCTTCCCTGCAATTTAGCCCCTGGAATTTTTGCCTCCTCTGCCTGGGAGCTCAGAGGATTCACCAGACAGAAGAGAAATCCCAAAAAATCCTGTGGAAAAGGGGAAAATCCTGTGGAAAAGGGGAAAATCCGGGCAGTTCCTTCTCGTTCTTTGTTGGCTGCATTTCCCTGCTCCAGGAGGGAATTTCATGGGAATTTTCATTTTCACGGGAAGAGCAGGAATCACAGGAACATTCCTGGAACTTCCCAGGGAAGAAACCTCAGTGGAATTGAATCCCAGGAGATTAAATCTGCTCCAGCAGAGCTTTGCTGAGTTACTCCAGCTGAGAAAATCCATTAAAATTCATTTAAGGAAGGATTCAGGAAATATTTAAGGAAATATTCCAGCTAAAAAAGGAAATAATGAAGGAAATCTCCTTTATTCTCACACTTTCCCCATGGAATTGGAAACTTAAGGTGTAATTAGTTTTTAAAAATTGAAAATGTTGCTATTCTGTAAGTGCAAATGGGACACTTTCCCCTAAAATGACTTGTTGGGATCATCCTGTTGCTGTTGTGCTGCCCCAGCGCTGGGAATTGGGCTGATCCATGGAATCCTGGGGTGATCCAGGTTGGAAAAACACGACTGCAAGCCCCAAATTCCGGCTGCAGTGGGGATTTGCTGCTCTGCCAGCCCGGGAACGCCCGGCAGGGCCAACACCCGGATATGCAAAGCTCGTCTGTCACTGCCCCATTGTCCCTCCCGGGGTGGCACCAGGGCACCTCCGGCTGGGGACGGGATCTGGGCACTTCCAGGGATGGGGCAGCCACGGATTCCCTGGGAATTCCCAGAGCGTTGCAATGAAAAACTGAATGAACTGATATTTAAATTTTGGTTTGGTTTTTCTTTGGTTATTTCAGTGTTAGTGGCCAGAGAGGTTTGTGCTGCCACTGAAATCCCACTCCAATCTGCTCTAGGAAGAGCAACACAGAGTTAAACCACCCCAAACTTAAGGAAAAAAATATATTTTGCACCTAAAAATACAGTTTCTACCAGGAGGAGCTCCAGGAATTCCCGTAGTAGAGGCAGGGCAGGTAAAGCCAGGTGCTCCCAGCTCTGGCCTCATCCAGCCTGGATTTGGGCACTTCCAGGGATGAAGCAGCCACAGAATTCCTGGCAATTCCCAGAGCGTTGCAATAAAAAACTGAATGAACTGATATTTAAATTTTGGTTTGGTTTTTCTTTGGTTATTTCAGTGTTAGTGGCCAGAGAGGTTTGTGCTGCCACTGAAATCCCACTCCAATCTGCTCTAGGAAGAGCAACACAGAGTTAAACCACCCCAAACTTAGGGAAAAAATTAAATTTTGCACCTAAAAATGCAGTTTCTACCAGGAGGGGCTCTAAGCCACATCCAGGCCAGCTTTGGGAACTTCCAGGGATGGGGCAGCCACGGATTCCCTGGGAATTCCCAGAGGATTGGAATAAAACACTGAATTAATTGTTATTAAAATTTTGGACTGTTTCTTTGGTTATTTCAGTATTAATGAGGAGTGAGCTTTGAGCTGCCACTACTGCCAATCACTCTGCTCTGAATTTAAGGAAAAATTGGATATTTTCCTCCCAAAAAAACAGGAGTGGCTCCAGGAATTCCCCAGGGCAGGTGAGGCCAGGTGGGCTCTTCCAGGGATGGGGCAGCCACGGATTCCCTGGGAATTCCCAGAGCATTGCAATCAAACACTAAATTAATTGTTATTAAAAATTTGGGCTGTTTTTGGTTATTTCATTGTTAGTGGCCAGAGAGGTTTGTGCTGCCACTGAAATCCCACCCCTAATCAGCTCTGGGAAGAGCAACACGGAGTTAAACCACCCCAAACTTTGGGAAAAAGCAATATTTTCCTCCAAAAAAAAGCAGTTTCTACCAAGAGGGGCTCCAGGAACTCCCCAGGGCAGGTAAGGCTGGGTGACCTCAGCTCCAGCCTGGATTTGGGCACTTCCAGGGATGGGCTGCCCTGGGAATTCCCAGGGTACTGCAATTAAAATTTTGGGCTCTTTTCAGTTATTTCAGTGTTATTGATGAGACAATTTCATGCTGCCACTACAAAACGCTGCCACTGCAATCCCTCCCCTCTGGATTTATGGAAAAACCACCTAAAAAAACATTCCTCCCTTCTGGATTTAAGGAAAAACCACCTAAAAAACATTCCTCTCTTCTGTATTTATGGAAAAACCACCTAAAAAACATTCCTCCCTTTCTGGATTTAAGGAAAAACCACCTAAAAAACATCCCTTCCTTCTGGATTTAAGGAAAAACCAGACCTTTTCCACCTAAAAAAGCCATTTCTACCAGGAGGAGTTCCAGGAAGTGACGCAGTAGAGTCAGGGCAGGTAAGGCCAGGTGCCCTCAGCTCCAGCCTGGATTTGGGCACTTCCAGGGATGGGGCAGCCACGGATTCCCTGGCAATTCCCAGAGCACTGCAATTAAAGTTTTGGGCTCTTTTTCACTTATTTCAGTGTTAGTGATGAGACAATTTCACGCTGTCACTACGAAACGCTGCCGCTGGATTTTAGGAAATGCCTCCCTTCTGGATTTAAGGAAAAACCACCTAAAAAAAAAAAACCAAAAAAAGCCATTTCTACCAGGAGGGGCTCCAGGAATTGACGTAGTACAGGCAGGGCAGGTAGGGCCAGGCGCCCCTGAGCGCCAGCAGCGACATTCCCGGGAATTCTGGCGCTTCCTGGCGAGAGTCCAAGCGGCTCATCCCGGCCACCACCTGTTTCCTCTTGGTCTTGTACCTCCTGTTCTGGAACCAGATCTTCACCTGGGTCTCGGTGAGCTGCAGGTGCCGGGCCAGGTGAGCTCTCTCGGGGGCCGACAGGTATTTCTGGTGGCTGAATTTCCGCTCCAGTTCGATCACCTGGCTGTGGGAAAAGGCGGCTCGGGAGCGTTTGCCCTGCCGGGGAGGCCGCGGGGCCATGGGGTGCACGGCGGGGGCGCAGTCGGGCAGGAACGGCTCCGCCGGCGCCTCTGGGAAGGGAAAATTGGGAAAGAACCGCTTGGGAAAGTCCCCACTTGGACAAAAATTCCCAATTCGACAATAATCCCCACTCAGAAAATGTTCCCTCTTGGATAAAAATTCCCACTTGGACAAAAATCCCCACACAGACAAAAATTCCCACTGCACAAAAATTCTTAGTTGGACAAAAATCCCTACTCAAACAAAAATCGCCACTCAGACAAAATTCCCCACTTGGACAAAAATTCCCAATTCGACAATAATCCCCACTCAGAAAATGTTCCTTCTTGGATAAAAATTCCCACACAGACAAAAATTCCCACACAGACAAAAATCCCCACTTGAATAAAAAATTCCCACTTGAATAAAAATCCCCATTCAGACAAAAATCCCCACTGTACAAAAATTCCCACTCAGACAAAAGTTCCCACTTGGACAAAAATTCCCACTCACACAAAAATCCCTACTCAAACAAAAATTCCCACTCAGACAAAAATCTCCACTGGGATAAAAATTCCCACTCAGAAAATGTTTCCTCTTGGATAAAAATTCCCACTTGGACAAAAATTCCCACTTGGAAAAAAAATCCCGCCAAAATCACTTGATTTTCCTCCTCACAGAGAGGAAAAAAATTCCAATTTTCTGTTCCTATTTTCCATATTTCTTATGTTTTAATTGAATGGTGTGAGAGTCATACGGGGGAATGTTGTCTTCCTAAATCACAGGTTTTAATTCATGTCCTCCTGAATTCCATAGGAATGGAGATCCAAGGGGTGGATGGAAATGGGATAGGGATAGGGATAAAATAGGATAGAATAAAATTCCCAAAAAGGGATATTTCTAGTGCTGGAATAGGATAGGAATAGTAAATAGGAATAGGAATAGGAATAGGAATAGGAATAGGAATAGGAATAGGAATAGGAATAGGAATAGGAATAGGAATAATATCCCCAAATAAAATAGGATAAAATGGAATAATATCCTCAAATAAAATAGGATAGGATGGAATAACAACCCCAGATAAAACAGCACAGGGTAGGATAGGATAGGATAGGATAGGATAAAATCCCCAAAAAGGGACATTTTCCAGTGCTGGTGGAGGTCTCCCTAAATCCCAAGGTTCTGGTTTTATGTCCAAAATGGCATCAAAGGAATTTATTTTTTTTTTTTTTCAGAATTCTTATCAAATCCTGCTTTGGAATATCCTGTGCCTGTGGGCAAACCAGAATTCCCAAAGGAAATAAATCCTCGAGCTCCCCACTCCTCACAGGAATGGCTCTGCAGTGGGAAATGGGAGCAGCCCAGGGCTGCAGTGGGACAGCATCGGGAATAAATTCCTGCCTTTTCCATCCCATCTCTCCAAGGCAATGCCAAGAGATTTTAGGGCAGTTTTAACCCTTTACATCTCAAACTTCAGACCTGACCTTGGATCTCCCACTAATTCCCAATGGATCACCAGAGTCAGGAGCCAGGAAGGTGCTGAGTTCCTGGGAAGTCTCACCCACAACAGCTAAAACCCCTCAGTTAAATTTAGTTCTGGAGTTAATCCCTTTTTGAGCATTATCTGGATGGAAATCAGCCAAATTTTTTTTGCTTTTGGTCATTTTTCCATTTATTTTCTTAAGGTGTGAACACAAGCTCAAGAAAAAACCAAGGGAATAAATTCCCAACTTTGTGAATCCTGGTTGTCCCTGGAATCCCAGAGCTTTTATGTAGGAATTTCTGTTAATAGAATTGGGCTGGAAAGCCAAAATTCCCCTGGCAGGGCTGTCAGAGCCAGTGCTGGAGAATTCCGAAGGGATTTGGGGCTCTTTGAGCTCGGCCTGGGATGTTTGGGCAGGGAAAGGCTGAGTCCCATCTCCAAAAATCTTGTCCCAAAATCCTGAGTCCCACTGGGATTTTGGATGCTGCTTCTCCCTCTCTGGGCAGCCCCTTCCCAAGGTGCCTTTTCTGGGATCTGCATTAAAGGGATTTTTTTTTCCCAATAAATTTTTTTTCCCCAATTTTTTGTAGAAATGAATCAAATTGGGTTTTCAAGCAATGTTTTAGGCAGATTCCAAGCTTGGAGCCCTTTGGGGCACAGAGGAAAGGTTTTCACTCAGCATCTAAATTCCTTACTCTCCCCTGCTCCAGCTCGGACACTCCTGGAGTTTAATCCAAGAGTGGCTCCGGGTCTGGATCCTGATCCATTCCCTGACCCAAGCTCAGACACTCCTGGTCCATCACTGATCCATCCCTGATCCACCCCGATCAATCCCTGATCAGTCTGTGATCCATCCCTGATCCATTCCTGGTCCATTCCCTGACCCAAGCTCAGACATTCCTGATCCTTTCCCTGATGCAAACACAGACTTTACTGATCCGTTCCCAATCCATTGCTGATCCATTCCTTATCCCAGACTGAGACATTCCTGATCCATTCCCTCCCTGTCCCAAGCACAGCCATCCCTGATCCATTCCTGATCCATCCCTGATCCATTCCTGACCCATTCCTGATCCATTCCCTGTCCCAAGCACTGCCATTCCTGATCCATTCCCAATCCATTCCTGATCCATTCCCTGTCCCAAGCACTGCCACCCCTGATCCATCCCCGATCAATTCCCGATCCATCCCCGACAGAAGCACAGACTGTCCCGCTCCATCCCCGCTCCATCCCCGCCCCAGGCACAGCCGTTCCCGCTCCCCCGCGGCTCCCCCCCGTTACCTGTGTCCGGTCCCTGGGCTGTCCCCGCGGCTCCCGGGGGATGGGGACCCCCGGGGGGGAGTCCCGGGGCTGGGCTGGCCCCGCTGCTCTCCTCGCTGCCCGCTCCCAGCCCCGCATCCCCGCCGCTCCCGGCGCGCTCGGGCTCGTCCCAGAGGATGTCCTGGATGAGGAAGGATGTGCGGGGCCTGGAGGGGCCGGCCCGGGGCTGCGGGGCTGCCCCGGGGGTGCCGCTCATGGCCGGGGGGCTGCGGGCCGAGCTCTGCCGCCGTCCCGGCCGCGCCCCGCCGCTCATCCCCTGCTGCTCCCGCCGCTCGCCGTTCCCCGCATTTATCCGGCCCGGCCCCGCATTTATCCGGCCCGAGCCAGCCCTCCCGGGGCTGATTGGAGAGCCTGGCACGGTCTACGCCCTTCGCCCGTGCCGCTCCCGCCGGGCTCGGGCGCTGCCTTCTCCCTCCCGCTCGGGGCGTCCCTCCTGCGGATCCGCGGGGTCACGGCCGCCCCTCTGCGCCTCCCCCGCTTTCTCTGCTCGCAAATCCCCCCCCGGATCTGAAGACGAGGACGTGAATTTGGGATCAAATGCGTCCGGATTGGTTTTTTTTTTTTGGGAGAGGGTCCTTGGAGGATGTTCTGCATCCATCGCCCCAGTCCCAGCTCTGCTCTCCCTCCCTTATGGGAATGATTTCCACCCCTGAGCGCTTCGGGAAAACGCTGCTTTCGGGGGGAAAAGCGGAGAAATAAAAGGGTTGGGTGGTTTTTAGATTTATTTTGAGGGTTTTCATCAAACGCCTCCGCTTTGATGCACTCCCAGCGTGTCAGAAAACGGGGAAATGTCAAAGACATTTTTGTCAGCTTTGCAAAGCTGCTCAAACAAGAGCCTGGGATGATTTAAAAGCCAGGAAGAGCAGCTCCAGAGACAAATCCTGGCATGGAAAGAGCTGAAAGTTTAAGCCTGAACCTCAGACTAATCTCTCAATTCATTTAAGAAGCCTGAACACCTTTTACAACAAAGTCTTGGTCACCCAAAAGGAGCAAAACCCTCCCAAGTCCAAGAAAAACTCGAGGGGAATTGCCTGCTAGAGCAGATTCTTTCCTGAGGATCCGATTGATTTGTGGTTGTTCTTCCAGAGTTTCTGTTTGGAAAACAGCCCCAAAAGCCTCGGGACCCCCAGATGTGGGGAACACGGGATTAAAAATCCACCTTGTGCCATCTCAAGGCAAATCCATCTCCTGGGGAGGGTCCCGTGGGAGCTCTGGTGATGCTCACTGAGCAGGATCCCTGGGAATTGCGGGCAGTTTGTATTTAAATAAATCTCTAAGTGTCTAAATATGAATTTATCAGTGACCTCCTCCATCTCTGCTGTCTCCAAACCCCTTTTCCTGCCGAAATATCAACACTGATCCCTTCTTTAATTCCCAAACCCAGCCCCTTCAGCCGGGCCTGGGGTTTTTTTACCCTTAAAAAGGGAAACAAAAGATTTCCCTCAAATCCCCTGCGGACTTTGTTGATTTTATAGGAGGTGTTTGGTTACAGCCGGTTGTGCAAACGTGCCCCAAACCCGGCTTTTCCAGCCCTTTTTCCTTCTGCAGCCTCTGGACTGGGAATTATCCCCCCGAACTCACGGAACGCTCGGAAAAGCTCAGGAGCTCCAATGTTTTTAGGCAGAGAAAGGGAATTTGGGCAGAGTTATGAAGGAATTGGGAATATCCTGAGCTCGGTGGGATCAGCGAGTACAAATCCCGAGCCTGCTCTGGCTGATCCAAACAATCCCACCCCGTCCCTGAGGGCTTTGCCCAGAGCTCCTCCAGCTCTCACGATTCCCTTTTCCAGGCTTTTTTCCTGAGGGAAGCCGTTTCCTTCCTTGATTTCTGCCTTTGTTTTGGGGAGTTTCTTGGGATTTGCCTCAGTTTGTGGCGGGACCTCCAAGGAAAACTCCCAGCGTTGTTGGGGATTTCAGGTGAGCCCGTGCACTGCGATCCCAGGGCTTCTCCCAGTGCCAGCAGCGATTCCCAGCGCAGGAAAAAGGGAATTCCCTGTGGAACTGCAGGGAAAAAGAATTCCCTGTGGAACTGAGGGGAAAGGGAAATCCTTGTGAAATTGCAGGGAAAGGAATTCCCTGTGGAACTGCAGGGGAAAAGGATTCCCTGTGGAATTGAAGAGGAAAGGGAATTTCCTGCGGAATTGAAGGGGAAAGGGAATTTCCTGTGGAACTGCAGGGAAAAGGAATTCCCTGTGGAACTGCAGGGAAATTAATTCCCTGTGGAATTTCAGGAAAAAGGACCCTGTGGAATTGCAGGAAAAAGGAAATTCCCTATGGAACTGCAGGGAAAAGCACCCTGTGGAATCCCCAGACTTGGTCTACAAGGTGATTTTTGCCCGGATTATTAGGATTTTATTTGATTTTTATTTTTCTTTGGCTTAGGTTTGGATGCTCAGGTGCAAACTGCAGATGGTAAAATTCAAAATACAAAGCGAGAAATGACAAGAAGGGAGAAAACACAATTTCACCATTTTGTTTTTACTTGCAAATAATAATAACAGCAAAAATAATATTAACAATAAAGGCAGAAATCGATACCTGTGCTGGGAATTATTAAGAAAAACAAATCAGAAATAAATCTAGAAATTATAGGAACACAAAGCATTAAATATTGTCAATTAAAAAAAGAGAAAAAAGCAGAGGGATGTGCACGGCCCCTGTTTTCCAGTTTTCTTGAGGAAGGAAAAGTCCTGGTGGCATCCTGGGGGAGTAAATCCCTTGGGAGCTGGAGGGTACAGACTCCAAATTATTGTTTAATAATAAATAATTTATAACTGCTGCGTGCCAAAAGTCACTGTGGGGCTGTGAGGCAGCGTCCCCTCTCTTTTTCCAGGGATTGTTCCGCTGTCCGGGCTGGCAGAATTCCTTTGGATTGGCTCCTGTCGCGATCGGGGCTCGGCTCTGGAGCAGCGGGAGCTTTCCCGCTGCCTCTTCCCGGCTCACCTCCGGCTCCCGGCGCTGATTCCCGCGGGCAGAGCGGGGGGCAGGCGCTGGGCACCGCCGGGGGTGGCACCGGGCTGCACCCCGGGGTACCCGCCCCCGTACCCCGCCCCGAGAGCGCTGCCGCCGCAGCAGGAGCTGGAGGAAAAGGGGCCTGGAATTCCCCAGGGAGCCGGGAAGGGCCCGCAGCCCCCCGGGCAGGGTTTGCCGTCCCGCACCAGCACTGGCACCGCCACCGTGCGCGGGGACAGCGCGGGCACGGCCGGCGCCGGGCTCCGCTCCTGCCGCTGCCTCTTGCTCTTGTAGCGCCGGTTCTGGAACCAGATCTTCACCTGCGTGGGGCTGAGCTGCAGCAGCCGCGCCAGCTGCTCCCTCTCGGGCCCCGACAGGTATTTCTGCCGCTGGAAGCGCCGCTCCAGCTCCAGCACCTGAGCCTGCGAGAACAGAACGCGCGGCTTCCGCCGCTGCCTGCGCTCCTGCCGGGGCTCCCCGCGCCGCTCCTCGGCCTCAAAGCTCGGGGCGAGCAGAGATTTTCCTGCGGCAGGGAGAAAAAGAAAGCAAAGTCGGACCCAAATCCAGCTCCGTTTCCAGCGAGAGGGAGGGATCAAACCGGGAGTGGCACCCCTTGGCAATAGGATGGAGTAGGGCTGACAGTTCCTAAGGTGAAGGCTGATACTTGATAAATTTAATAAGAATTTTCCCGTTATATTTATTGAGAACTCAATAAAATTCTTTCCCCCCCCTTTTTTATTTTTTTAAATTTATTTTTAATTAAGCCATTACACGAATTCTGGATAAAATCTCCTTTCCCCCTTCCTCTGATGTTTTGGGGAAAGCGGGCACAGTTCGAGTATTCCAGACCCCAAATTCCCTTTCCCCACCATCCTGCTGTGGAATCCACACCTTCGGCAGGATCTGCCTCCAGCTGCGGGAAAGAAGAATCCCACCTTCCTCTGAATTTCGGCAAAACAAAAAATCCCGAAGGAGCTGGGAGTGGAGGAGGGAAAATCGTTAAATCTGAGAGGAGTTGCAGGTTTGGGGAGATTTGCTGGGAATTTGTGCGGCAGAGGAGCAGCCGGGATCAGGTCCAGCTCGGGCTGGGATGCGCTGGGAATTCGGGAATTCCAGGGGGTTCTGGAAGGCTCTGGATGATGGAAGGTGTGAAGGGGACAGAATCTCCCCGGGCTTCCCTCTCCCCCTCCCAGTCTGCCCAGCTCTGCCCCCGCTGCTTTCCCCGCTCTGCAGCCGCTGGGCGTGAGGGGAACAGGAGCAGAGGAATTGTTGGGATTTTAGCTGCTGGCAGAAGCGGGACAGCTCCGACCCCCGCTCGGATCCTCTGCGCTGCCGGGGCCGGGCGGGTTCCCGGCGGGGCCGGCTCACGGAGCGCCACACGGGGGTGACATCCAAAGCGGTGGCGATGGGTGACTTCGGGCAGGAAAAACCCCTCAAAATCCCAAATCCACCCCCAGCTCCATCCACCCCCGGACGGTCCGGTTCCCCGAGGGCAGCCGGAGCTGCGGGGATGCGCGGGGGATGCGCGGCGGCTCCGGGCCGCAGCGGGATGCCCGAAAAATGCCCCCAAAAAACCCCAAAACCAAACCAGGGGGTAAAAAAGAGGGGGGAAAAGGGAGGAAAAGGGGAACCACCGGGACCGGCGGGACCCCCGCTCGGATCCTCTGCGCTGCCGGGGCCGGGCGGGTTCCCGGCGGGGCCGGCTCACGGAGCGCCACACGGGGGTGACATCCAAAGCGGTGGCGATGGGTGACTTCGGGCAGGAAAAACCCCTCAAAATCCCAAATCCACCCCCAGCTCCATCCACCCCCGGACGGTCCGGTTCCCCGAGGGCAGCCGGAGCTGCGGGGATGCGCGGCGGCTCCGGGCTGCAGCGGGATGCCCGAAAAATGCCCCCCAAAAAACCCCAAAACCAAACCAGGGGGTAAAAAAGAGGGGGGGAAAGGGAGGAAAAGGGGAACCACCGGGACCGGCGGGTGCGAGGACGCAGCGCCGGGGAACGAGAGCGGCTCCGCGGGGTCCCCCCGGTGCTTCCTCCGCCCGTCTCCGCGGGGTCCCGCGGGCACTTACGCGGCCGCGGCTCGTCCTGCCCGGCGGGGCTGCGGGCGGCTCGGGCCGCGGGGGCGGCGCGGGGCCCCCCGGGCCCCTCCAGGTTGAGGATGTCCCTCACCGAGAAGGGCGTGGGGAGCATCTCCGGGCGCTGCCGGCCCCGCTCCCGGCTCCGACCCTCCACGAAGCGCCCCCGGCCCGGGGGGTCCCCGGGGGTCGGGGGGAGCAGGGGAAGGAAGGGAAGGAGAGGAAGGAGGGACAGTGCCGGGAGGGCTCTCCCTGCCGCCCGGGGGGCTCCGGCTCCCCATGCGCTGCCCCCTGAGCCGCGAGGAAGGAGCAGCCCCTTCCTTGCGTGTTTCCAAAACAAGGGAAGCGGGAAGGAGCGGAGGGAGGGGGGCAGGGGGTGCCGGCTTTGGGCTGAGCCGCAATAAAACAAATCCAGTCCATTTGAGCTCCATTAAGGTCACATTAGCGAGCGGCTCCGCCAGATAAGCGCTGATAAGGAGCGCAGACCACCAAGCTCCTGCGGGAGGGGAGGGGACGCTGCGACAGGGACGTGGGAGAGCTTCGGGCCCCAGTTCCCTCCCAGTTTGTCCCAGTTTGTCCCAGCGCTTCCTCGGCTGAACCGGCAGAGCCTTCCCAGGGCATGGAGAGGGGTCAGGGTACCCCCATGAATTTGGGCAGCGGGGTTGGCTCCTGCTACCCCGCGGGACAGCGGGGGGGTCCTGGGGAGCCCCTCGGGCCGTGGGGTGATGCTGTGCCTTATCTGAGCCCAGGGAGCGGCGATTTCAATTAAAATTCCTGGCCGGGCTCAGGGCGGGTGTTCGCTGACAGCCCTGACAGAGCCGGGCTGGCCGGGGCCGGGCCGGGCCGGGGCCTCCGCCCCAGCCAGGGCGGCCCGGGAGGGGAGGCTGGATAAATAAACGGCCCCAAGCCGGCAAGGAAGTGAGGGGCTGTAACAGGAGGGAAAATAAATACAGTGGCTCGGGGAGAAAAGCGCTCGGAGCCCCCCACGGGTCGGTCCGAATTCCTGGGGAACCCCCGGGCTCGCTCCCAGCACCTGGGCCCCTGGGTTTGGCTCCGGGACATCCCTGCTCATGGGGTCTCATCTGAGACCAGCCTTTCCATGATTCCCATTTTCCAGTGTAAAGTGGGAATTTTGGCTGGACACATCAGGGGAATCACCGAGCTCACCTCCCCAGGTTTTCAGGCTCAGGGCTCAGCATCCCCTCAGCATCTCCTGAATCCCTTTGGTGGGGGAAGCCCAGGCCCTGCTCGGTGATTTCTCTCTTACACTCTCCTCTGAGATGTGCTTTCATTTTTTGCCTTGTTTTACCCTTTTTTGCATTTTTTCCTTTTTTTTCCACCTCTTTTTGCTTCCCCCCCCCTTTTTTTCCCCCTTTTTTTGGCCATTTTTATGTTATTGCACTCACAGCCCACCCCCCAAAATTCCCAGTCCCACAGAAGAACGAGGCTGCAGCTCCTTGACCCAGCCCCGGCTCTTCAGGTTGGATCCTGGTCCCGTGCCAGCTCTTCCCGCAGTTTCCCTGCTCCAAACCCTCTCCACAAACCCAGGCCCGCGTCCCGCTCGCCCCCAGCCCTTTCCCGGTGCCCGGGGCATCCACGGCCCCGTCTGGCCGCCTTGTTTGGGGCTGAGAGAAAACAGGGTCATTTTACACCTCGGCTCGCGGCCGGCGCCAAGGTGAAATGCTTGGCTGGGATCGAGACGAGCAGGAAGGAATTGGGGGAAGTGGCTTTATCCGCCCCTGATGACTCCGGGATTAATGGACGGGCGGGGTTTGGCTCTCGGGACCCGCGGAAAGACGAGGCACCGGCTGGGTTGAGGGATGGAAAATGGATTTTCACCCAGGATCGGTGTCCCGGGATGGCTTTGGGGCCCTGTGGCCGTCCCCATCCCTCTCCACAGGTCACACCCAGCCCTCTCTGGATGGCAGGTGGCCTCTGCAGCTTCCAGAGGCTTGAATGAGGCCCCTAAATCACCTCACAGGTGCTCCCCGGCCAAAACCTGCTGCTGAGCCTTCCCGGAGCCTTTTTGGGGTTTTCCCAGTGACGCCCGGGAGGGATCAGACCCTTCATAGGGGGTTCAGGCCCTTCCCAGGGGGCTCAGAGCCTTCCCAAGTGCCATCCAGGAGGGATCAGACCATTCCCAAGAGCCATCCAGGAGGGATCAGACCATTCCCAAGAGCCATGCAGGAGGGATCAGACCATTCCCAAGAGCCATCCAGGAGGGATCAGACCCATCTTAAGGGCTTCAGGCCATACAGGAACCCTTCCCAAGGGGCTCACGCCCTTCCCAGGGGTCTTAGGCCCTTCCCAAGTGCCATTCAGGTGGGATCAGACCATTATCAGGGGGTTCAGACCCTTCCCAAGTGCCATCCACGTGGGATCAGAACATTCCCAAGGGGCTCAGGCCATTCCCAGGGGTCTCAGACCCTTCCCAAGTGCCATTCAGGTGGGACCAGACCATTCCCAGGGGTCTCAGACTCTTCCCAAGTACTATCCAGAAGGGATCAGACCATTCTCAGGGGGACCAGACCCTTTCCACGGGTCTCAGGCTCTTCCCAAGTGGCATTCAGGTGGGATCAGAACATTATCAGGGGTCTCAGACCCTTCCCAGGGGTCTCAGGCTCTTCCCAAGTGCCATCCTGGGGGGGCCAAACCCTTCCCAGGGGGACCAGACCCTTCCCAAGTGCTTCCCCATGCTCTGGGCCGGAGCATTTGGGCAGGGATGGCGCCGGGAATTCCTGGGAAGAAGCCTGGGAGGATCCGTTCCCAGCGCCCACCCATCCCGCTCCCTCGGCGCGGGGTTAATGCGGTCACGGCTCTCCAGGGCCATTACTGCTCCTCTAACCAGGTTAGGTGAAACCGGCAGAAAGGCACTTCGGGGTGGGACGGGAGCGTTTCCATGGCAGCGGCACCATCCCGGTATCGGATTTCGGGAGATATCGCTGGGATGCATCAGGAGCTGCCGCGGCGGAGGAGCATCCGAAGCCCTGGAAACTCGAATCCGCCTCTCAGGAGAGCCAACACCCCCCCCAGTGCTTCGGTGCTGCCGGATTTGGGGTTTTAAGCGGTCAGGAGTGAGGGAATTATGGGAATATTGACACTGGGAATATTAGGAATTAATAAATAAAGGGAGTAATGAGGGGGTGCACAGGGGATGTGAGCACAGAGCTGTGCATGGGCACCTCTGAGGGGTTTGGGGATGCTCTGGCACAGCTGAAATTCAACTGGAAAGGGTTTTCTACATCCTCTGCTTCCTCCCAGCTGCTTTCTGTCCTTTTCCATCAGCAAAATAAAAGAAAAAATAGAGAGGATGGGAGTGAGAAGGAGCTGCAGGGGGATGAGGGGAGGAGATTCCCTCCCCAGGGCTTTCTAATAAACATCAGGGGGGAAAAAGAAGGAAAACCCCCAACATTTCAGAATCCATGGGATAAAAATATTAAACTTTAGTGCATTTTCGTGGAGAACCCGCTCTGTGCCTCTGGGGTGGAGCCATTCCCCGGCCCTGCTGGGTGTCAGGACATCCTGATGAACCCAAACTGGGCCAGGCTCTCATCTCCTGTGTCCATTTAATCTCTTTTCCCCCCCAGTTTTTCCATTTTCAGCACTTCCCCAGTGCTCTCCATCACGGCCCTGTTCGACTGGGTATTATTCCCACTTTTTAACTTATTATTCCTGGATTTTTTAGGACCTGTTGGAGTCGGGGGGATGAAAGGGACACAGGGTTTCTCAGCTGCTGCTCCTGCGATTTCTGCTCCCGGCAGAGATTTTCTGCGCCGGGACTTTGGGATGGACTCAAAGAGCAGAGCCCTGGCTGGAATCGTGAGCCAGCAGTGCCCTCTGCTTGGCCAGCCGGGATCTGCAGCTTTGCTTCTCCTCCAAACCCCCAAAACTCAGGAATGGAAAGGTGAGAAAATCCCCGCTGTGCTCCTCCAGCCCCCGCTAAAGAGCAGCGGGGCAGTGGCGGCTGCGAGCGGGAATTGCTGATTTTTGGGGCTTTGCTGTGTCACGGGAGATAAAAACCAGCGGGGTTCAAAGTGCTCTGAGCGGGCTCTGAGTTATTTTTAAACGGGATTTTTTTCGGTGAAGCCTCGTGAATAATTCGGGTCGGGGCTGGTGGCGGGAGCGGGGTGAGGGAAGGAAGGAACGGGAGATGCTGGAGGAGGAGCGGGGATGTTCCGGGGATGCTCCGGGGATGCTCCGGGGCTGCGGGGACACGGAGCCGTCCGTCAGCAGGTGGCACAAGAGGCGTGGGGAAAAAAACACCCCAAAAACACCCCCAAAACAAAAGAAAACAAAACAAAAAAAACCACCCCAAAACCCAACCAACCAACCAAAAAAAAACAAACCAAAAACCACCCGAGATAAAACCCCTGGAGTGCTTCACCCCGCGGTGACAGGCTCGGGTCCCTTCCAGCCTCGCCCGCGTCTCCTGGAAATTCCCGGCGGGATAATGGCTCCGAGCATCCCAAAGTCACGGTGGGAAAGGCACAGTTCTCCCCCTCAGAGGGTGGGGTGGACCTGGGATGGAATTCCCAGGAATTTTCCCCATCCCTGGAAGTGTCCCAGGCCAGGCTGGACAGGGCTTGGAGCCACTGGAACATTGGGAGGTGTCCCTGCCCATGGCAGGGTGGCACTGGATGGGCTCTCAGGTC
Source organism: Montifringilla adamsi (assembly GCA_017590115.1). Lineage (NCBI taxonomy): Eukaryota > Metazoa > Chordata > Aves > Passeriformes > Passeridae > Montifringilla > Montifringilla adamsi. The sequence continues at coordinate 597,881 of JAGGNK010002669.1, forward strand.
CCTCTCAAGCCCAACAATTCCAGAATTCCACAATTCTGGGATTTCAAAGCCATGGCAAAAGTTCTGGGATTTGCATCCCGCTCTAGAACTCTGGCCACATCTGTTTGGTTTGGGTTTTGTTTTGCTTTTGGGGTTGGTTTTTTATTTTTAATGGGAGATTTATTTAGATTGAGGAAAGATCCCCTGGATTCTGGCCCGAAAACGTAACTGAAAATATCTGGATTAAATAAACTCCTAAACCCAGAATTGCTTCATTCTTGTCTCTCTGATGTCATCCCACGCTGAAATCTCAGGCATGGCCCAGCTTAAATCAAACCCCAGAATTCCCAGGCCAGGGGAAATGCTTCAGGAATTATGGGCTCTTTGTGCCTCTCCCACACTTCAAATCCATCACTGGGCTGGGAGCAACTTCCTGAGCAGGGATGGGAGACCTCAAAGACTGCTGGAGGTCAGACCAAAAAGCCCATTACTTGAATTTAAATAAAAAATATTTTAAAATCCTGGTGAAAGCCACAGCTCCAAGGAAAAGCTGAGATTGTCCAAAGGCTGCCAAGAGGAAGATGCTCTTTAAAACCACAAGGGTGGGAGCAGCGCCTCTCTGGGGTTGGAAACTGCTTCATGAGGGTCAGAAATTAATCCCAAGGTTAGGAATACAGAGAAATTTCTGCCAAGATCAGGGATGGCTGGGAGAGCTGGAGCATCACAAGATTTCCAAACCAGGACTGGGCCTACTGTCATAGGTGGAGGTGGATGAACCAAACATTGACACTAACCCTAACCTTAACCATAACCCTAACCCTAAACCTAACCCTGAACTTAACCCTAACACTAACCATAAAGCATGACTTTAAACCTAAACCTAACACTGAACCATGAACTTAACACTGACCTTAACCCTGACCCTAAACCCAATCCTAAACCATGACCCTAACCCTAACCCTAAACTGCCCCTAAGACTAAGCTTAAGCCTAACCGTAACACATGACCTTAACTGTAAACCTAACCCTAACCGTAACCTTAACCATGACCTTAACCCTGACCTTAACCCTAACCCTAACCCTCACCCTAAACCATGACCCTAAGCCTAAACCTAAGACTAAACCTAAACCATGACCCTAACCCTAACCCTTTTCCCTTTAAATAACCATGACCAGTTTTGTTTTTTCCGACATGAAGATTCCATCTGGAGCGGGAGCAAGGCTGGAGAGGGAAACAGGGATGCACGGGAACCAGGGATCATCCTTTGGAGACACAGTCCAGCTTATCCTGGACTTTCACTCAGCTTAAAAATCAAAATCAAAGGGGGAAAATAGAAAAAAACTCTGTGGAAATAATGCCATCCCCCCATGAGCTCATACTGGTTTTACTGGTTTTTCCAACAGCTCCTGGAATAAAACACCTGGGTCTCTCCCAGGTATTTTGTGCCTGAGGTTCTCCAACCTCTCTGGTTGGATCCGGGGGGGTCACAGAAAACCTCTCTGATGTTCTTTCCAACACTGATTTTGGCTTTTTTGGGGAGGAAAAGCCTTTGGAAATCCAGCTTTTTACACTGAGGAAGGGCTGGCTCCTTTGAAAAGGTGGAAATTTATTGGGAAAAGTGACTTTTTGGGAGTCTGGAAGCAGGGAATCCTCCCTCTGACCCACCCAGCAACACAGCAGGGATGGAGCTGGAGGATCTGGTCCCGTACAATGCAACCCATTCCATGGCTCTGTGGTTTTCTGGGATTTCCAGCCCCATCATCCCATAGGTTGGAGGATCTGGAGGATCTGGTCCTGTCCAACCCAACCCATTCCATGGCTCTGTGGTTTTCAGGGCTTCCCAATTCCATCATCCCATGGGTTGGAGCTGGAGGATCTAGCCCCATCCAATCCAACGCATTCCATGGCTCTGTGGTTTTCAGGGATTCCCAACCACAATCATCCCATGGGTTGGAAGATCTGGTCCAACCCAACCCAACCCAACCCAACCTATTCAATGTCTCCGTGGCTTTCAGGGATTTCCAGCCCCACCATCCCATGGGTTGGAGGATCTGGTCCTGTCCAACCCAATCCATTCCATGGCTCTGTGGTCTTCAGGGATTCCCAACTCCATCATCCCATGGGTTGAAGGATCTGGAAGATCTGGTCCTTTCCATCCCAACCCATTCCATGGCTCTGTGGTCTTCAGGGATTTCCAGCCCCATCATCCCCTCAGACTCATTTTTGGCCACTGCTTTCCACTGAAATGGATAAAAATACATCAAAATCTCGGGGACCTGAGAATTCCCTGGGCAAATCTCCATCCCTCTGCATTTCTCCTGCCTTTTCCTCTGCTCCTCACCCATCTGAGCTCTGCCAGTGGGAATCACCTCTGGATCTGGGCAATTTGAGCTTTGATTTCTATTTTTAGCAACTCCACTTCTTTTATTTTTTGAACTCCTTCCGTATTCCCGCTCGGAATGGCTGAATCACGGCAGCAAAGACAACATCCTTCATTATTTCTGTGGGAGTTTTTGTTGTCCTTCATTTCTGTGGGAGTGTTTTTCCCCTGCTTTTTCTTTTTCTCAGTTCCTGGGAGGCAGGAAGGGAACTCTGATCCCGAATTTCATTCCCAGCCCTTTGGAAGTGTCAAGGATCCCACTCCTCCTTCTCTCCCTCCCTCCCAAAGCTGGCAGGAAGGGTGAGGACTGGGAAAATCTCAATTGGTTTTCCCTTTGTTTCGTCACAAAACTGCAAAAACCCCCATGGACAAGAAAAGAACATCCAGTCAATCCTTTGGATCCTGTCCAAATCAAATTCCTGGGTTTTTTTTCCAGGGGAAAATCAACCAGGATTTTAATGCTTCCCGAGCTCTCCGTCACCACCGAGCCCAGATTTCCTTTTCCAGGACTCTTTTCTTCGTCATCAAGGTGAAATTTCCTTTCCCAGGACTTTTGTCTTGGTTATCAAGCATAAATTTCATTTTCCAAGACATTTTTCTTTGTCACCAAGCCAAAATGTTCCTTTTCCAGGACTCTTCTTCATTATCAAGCACATATTTCATTTTCTAGCACAATTTTCTTCATCACTGAGCCAGAATTTCCTTTTCCAGGATGATTTTCCTCCCAGTTTTCCCACCACAGAGCCAAAAGTCAGACCCCTCTGCTTCTGCTCTTTTTTGGGAATTCAGCTCCCTCCATTACCAGCACTGACCTAAATGTGTCCATTTTATTCCTAAGTCTTAAAAATTTGTTGGAATTCTGGAATATTGTCAAGATTGGGAGCTCCAGGTGGAAGTGTCCAAGGGAATTTCCAATGGTGCCAATAATGTCAATAATTATACTAATGACATATTAGTATTCATTATCATTAATTAATTTATTGCAATACATATTTTAGTAATCTTAATAATTTAAACAATTAATTTTATTAATAATGATGCAATGATAATAATGATAATGATAATAATGATATTGATTATTATAATGAGAATTTAAATTATTTTACACTACACTAATAGTGCAGAGAGTGGGATGAGTTTAGCTTTAAGATCGTTCCAATCCAAACCTTTCCGTGATTTTAGGGCAAGAAATCTTTAATTAATCCTCTTCTAATTCCACTATTTATTCTTACACTCTCATGTGATGTCAAAATGATTTTTTAAACTTCGCAGCAGCTTTTGGAGCAGAGTCGGAATTAAGATCCCACTTTTTCTCTGCTGATTATTAAATGTATTTTGATGTTCCAGTGGAAATCTGAGATTTCCTGACTGGATAAGATGCACATGGAAATCCAGAGTCCAGGTGTTTTATTTCCCTGCAGGGTGTTGCAGCTGCACTCATTAAAAAGTGCTCCTGCCTTAATAAGTAGGGTGAATAAAATGCAAATATCAGGCCAGGCCATAAACAGCCAGAGGAGACAGCAGGGCTCTGATGCTCAATCCAAGAAAAAAATGATAAAATTTTATTTTATAAAAATAAAAAAATTTATCCTGCTGCCATCAACAGCCCAATAAAGACTCGGACACCAAAACCCTTTAAATTTGACTTTTTTATTTCATTGCAGAAGAAAATCCAACGTAGGCCTCATTACGTTATGCATCTTTAATTATAAAAATAAGCAAAGAAAATAACTTGCCTCTCTTCCTCGCTATGATATGTTTCAAATAACCTTTATATGAACACACGGAGCTTTACAAATGTCATGGAAACAATAAATAAGGACATATACCAGATATGCTCACTGTTTATTCCAGTACTCAGCAAAAAAACCAAAACCCCCCCAAAACCCCCAAACTCTCTCCCTTTTCCCTTTTCTAGGTCTCTTTAAATTATAAATACAAATAATGCAAATTTATAATGGCACAAAAACGTCTAAAGTGCAAACAAACCACGAGACTCATGCAAACCTTCCCAGAGAAGCCCCTCCCCGCCCCGAGAGAAGAAAATCCCTTTGTGAGACCAAAAAAATGAAGCAGAGATGAAATCCAGGGTGAAATTGCTGGACTTGATGGTGGGGATCATTCCCCACCCCCAGGGATCTCTCACACCCAAATCCAAACATTTCCATCATCCCCAAGGGATGGGAAGGACCCCAAATCCCCTCTGCTGAGCAGGGAGAGCTGAGAGTGCCCAGCTCGGGTGAGGGAAGGGATGAGAGACCCCAAATTCCTCCCTGCTCCAGCACAGGGACAAAAGTGACCTCAAAGCAGCTCAAAAATGGGGAATTGGCTCTTTGGGACACGGATGGCACAGGGGGAGTTCCCTGGGGCACCACAGCAAACCTCACCAGGGGGAATCATCTCCCCGCTCCTCTTCCCACCCATATTCAGAGACAAAGTTGGAATCACTGCTGGAAAGGGAAATTTCATTATGGCACCCCCAAAAAAGATGGGATTTGGGAGGCCCCAAATCTGCTTTAGGCGCCTTTTTGGGGTTGCAGAGAAATGGGTGGGTGGAGAAGCCATTTTCCGTGAGGAATGTCCCTGCCCAGGTGTCCTTGGAAAGCTCCTGGGAGCTTTGGGATCCCACAGTGGGAGCTCTGGAGCACCAGCAGAGCCTCCCAGGTGGGGTTGGACCACTGCCCCGAGGCAGGGAAAGACTTTTTGTGACCAATTCCCAAATAAAAGCACAGACTGGATGCACAAACCCCAGTGGAATTCCCTGGCTCCCAACAGCTGCAGGGTGGGAAGTCAGAGATGCACTCCTGGGATCAATTCCTAAATATAATCCCAATTTTAGGGTCGGGATATTCCAGAAGCTGTCGGTTTTCACCTCTCAGAACTTCTTTGTGTCGGCCTCTCAATCCCTGCCTGATTCAGGAAGGAGCAACTTTGCATCTCCCTTGCCCTGCATGGCTCCATTCGGAGTATCCCAAAAAAATTACAAATTCCGACCCTCCACCGATGTCAGCAATATTTTTTTGCTGCTTCCAATTCTCTGCCAGCACTTCTGGGCTACATTTCATGAAGACAGCGACATCTGAAACGCTGCCACTGCATCTGGTTTCGATATTTTAGCAGCAAGTTCTGGTTTAAAGGCTTTGTGGTTTCCCAAACAACACAAAAAAACCAAAATTATATTGCTTCAGGTTTCCATAAGAAAAAGAGATCCCTCCTTTAACAGCTCTCCAACACTCTGAGGCAGAGTCTCCCACTCTGCAGGGACTCCAAGGCGTGGATTTGGGATTGGCCTGGTGGATCCCACACCACAAAAGGCATTTTTGGGCTCACCAGGGCCTGGCTGTGGTGGGGAGCAGCTTTGGGGTCTCCAGCTCTGCTCCTCTTCCCAGAGCCCGCTGAGGAGGAGGAGGAGGATGGAGTAAAGGCAGCTCCCAGAGCATTCATTGCTTCCTCAGCTTTCCTGCTGGAGCTTGAGAGAATTATGGATTTTCCCTGCCTTTCCCCAGAAATCCTGCCGGGAGTTTTGCCCTGTGAGATTCCCAAAGGATCTGACAATTCCGGAATTCCCAGCAGCTCTGCCCTGGGTCTAAGTGCATTTCCTGGAAGCCCTGTGGAGACAGCACTGACCAGCCTGAACTTGGGTTTTTATGGATTTTGCCTCCTTTTTAGCTCTGAAAGGCTGTTCCTGGTCCTGCGATTCCCACCCTAAACCTTTCCCCTCTGCCTTTCTGAAAAGGCCACAGAGTGGAATGCGAACTCCTGACTATGACAGAGGTGCTGCTTCCAGGAAAAAGAAAGTAATAATAATAATAATAATAATAATAATAATAATGATAATAATAATAATAATAATGAAAGAGCTGACTTACAAAACTCAGTTTAGGCAATAAAGTTATTATGTTCTGCTCCTTTGAAGCAGACTCTGGTGGAGTTTATGTACAGTACAGACAGATTTTAGCACTATTTATACCACAGTTAGAGCAAGGCCTTTAATACTCTAATCTTAAGACAGGCTTTGTTTCTGTTAGGCTTGGTTTAAAGCTTCAGGCAGTTAAATACAGTACAGAGATGTGAGCTTTGAAATACAACACACGATTATGGGACCTCCTGACCAGCTCCAGCCACAACCTCTTTCCATGGTAGAACACGTCCCTCTCCTGCTTTTGGGGTTTGTGGGGTGGTTTGAACTCATTTTGCACCGTGGTGCCAGGTCCTGGTGACTAAACCATGCAGGGAGTTTGGTAAATCCCGACTTAAACGTGTTCACAGCACTCTGCTGGAAGGATTAGGACCGAGGGTGACACTACAGGACCAGGAAGGTGACATCCATGCTCGTCCATGGCCAGCACAGATTCATGACATGAATTCCATGGATGTTTTTAGGATGTGCGAGGGTTTTTAGTGCATCTTTTGTCACCTGCAGGAGAGGACGGGCTCCTCCCCTCGGTGCCGAATCTCCAGGCCTGGGTGGTGTCAGCACAACAGTTTGGGACAAAACTCAGCCTCCAAACGTTGGCAGTTTGGTGCCTGAAGGCCTGGCCACTGTAGGGATCTACTTATGACTAAGATTTTTTGGGATAACAGATTTTTTGTGGGGAAGAGAAGAGACAGAGCCGTCTGGCTGGCGGGAAAGCCGCGACACCGAACACAGACCCATGCAGAAGTGTTGTTGGAGAGGAACAGAAAAGACGAACTAACTAAACGAGCCCTAAGGAACTAAACCCAGCTCCTGGGGGTTAAAACACCTACAGTCCACTGGCTTTGGGTGCAGCACTCCTAGAGCAGAGCCCTCAGCTTTGGTCGTGCTCGGCCTGCCCCGCCCCGGTCAGGCGCGCTCGGCGGAGCCGCGCTTGGCGTGGGCGGGCGTGGAGCCCTCACCTCGCAGGTTCCTGAGGAGCAGCTTCAGCTTCTGGGGCTCCGAGAGCCTCCTGCGCAGGAGCTCGGCGCGGGGGTGGCCCTGGGCGCAGTGGTCGCTCTGCAGCAGGTGGAACAGGCTGGCCATGTTGGGCCCCAGCTTCTCCATCAGGCTCTCCTTGATGGTGCTCACCGTGTCCTCGTCGCACTCCAGCAGGCTCCTCACCAGCTTGTTGTAATACCTGCAGCAGAGGGACCTCGTTAGCCCACGGTGTCACCCGGCCAGGTGACAAAACTCTGGGAATCAGGATTTTTAACTCAGCCGGAGCGTGTTTGGAATTGATTTCTGATGGTGTTGTGGCAGAATTTTTAAGGTTGGGAAAGGCCTCCCAAGGCCAAGTCCAACCTTGTTGTCACTGCACCCAAACGCCCTGGGTATGGAGGCGCTGTGCCCCTGGCACAGGGAAGGAACACCATGGCCAAAATTCTGATTTAATTGCCCTAAACCAGCAGCTGCTCCAGCTCTGGGAGGTGAGGGGTGAGCACAGTGGGTTTGGAGTGATCCTGGTGGATTGGGAAGGTAAAAACGAGGAGCTGAGAGATTAGGAATGGGTTAAAGGGTGTGATTTACTCTCTGCTAAACACCCGAGTTCCTGGAGCTTTGGGAAGGAAAATAATTGATGTTGGCAACAACACATCCTGCAGAGATCCCAGCCTGGCCTGGCAGAGCCACGACTGATCCATCCCTGTGGCACCATTCCCTCTTGTCCCTCTTGTCCCTTTCCCTGCACAGCCCTTACAAGGCCCAGAAGGAGGAGAAGCAGCCCAGTCCAAGCCTGGCAGATCCCTGATTCCCTGGGGACAGATCCTTAGGACACGCAATCCGTGGTCACTTCCAGCCCACCCAGAACCCCAAACCAGGCTTGCCCTGCCTCCTCTCCAGCTGCATCTTCCCCTCCCAGCAGCCCTGGGCACAAATTCCTTGTCCAAGGAGCAGCCAGGAGTGGTGGCAGCTCCCTGAGAGAGAGAGAAGCCAGATAAGTTTTCCCAGGTTTGGCCTGGGAAGCTCTGGGGAGCTGGAGATAAACAATGATAGCCAATTATGAAAAACAACCTGCAGGTGTTTTTCTAATATCTGTTTTCTTGTTATTCTCATAAGATTGTTTATAAATTGGTGTCTTGTTAATTAGCTGATGGTGTTATAATTAAAGGACCAATCAGGTCTACCTGTAGTGAAGTATAAAAAGCAATGGGTTTCTCAAGAAACTGAATTAGCCTCCTGTGGATGCCTGGGGAGTCTGGATCACTTTTTGTATGCTGACAGCCAGGAAGGGGTGCTGCTCTCCATTCCCAGCCCTGCAGAGAATTCCTCCAAGGAATTCTCCTCCTCAGCCCCAAGGAGCAGGGCTGGGAGAGCACCTGGCACGTCCCTGTGCCAGGGAACATCTTCCCAGGGAGAGAAAGTTGGGAAAAAGGGCAGCAGTCCCACACTCGCTGGGATTTCTGCCTGAAAGGACGTCGGGGAGCTTATTTTAAGCACTTTAAGGTCACGGTGACATTTTTCCACAGGAGCAGAGAGGAGAACAACCTGCAGGTGGAGGAGGGGAAGGAAGAGGGAAATGAGAGTTCCCATTCAAAATCCTTTCCCAACTCTCAGCCCCGGCCTTTGGAGCAGCCAGGGGAGGTCAGGTGAGGTCAGAGTCTGAGCTGCACAAAAGGACCAGGCTCTGGCTCGCTCTGAGCCCGGCTCAGCAGGGCTGGGAGCGAGCTCTGAAGTGGAGACGAGCAAAGCCGAGCCAGCCACACACCCGGCTTAAATCAGGGCCAGACACAGAGCCCATCCAGCCCTGAGGCTTCCACGCTGGGACACCTTCCCAGAGCCGCCAGAGCTGGGCTGTGACAGAGATTTTCCTCCCCTGCTGCTCCTGCCCCGAGATGAAATGGCAGGAAGATGCGATGACCTTTGAGGACTTCCCCCGGCGGCCGGGCCAAGGGCCACATTCTGATCCTGCTGGCCAGGGGCTGGGAAAGCAGGATGCTCTGGGAGCCCTCAGCGTAACCTCCAGCTGGGAAATCCTGCTGCTTTTGTTCCTCAACGTGTCACAATATCCTCTGCCTCGGGCTGGGGGAGGAGCTCCCTGTGCCTCGGGAGAGGCTCCAGGGCTTGGTCCGCTCAGAGGAGCATGGCCAGCGCTGTCCGATGTCCCCCTGTCCCCTCCGAGGGCTGCTGAGCTCCACAATCCACCAGTTCAACCTGGGCCTCCACAGAGCTGCCTGCTCCTCTCCCAGTCCTCCAGAAAACCCCTTTTGAAGGTTCCAATTTCCCCCCCCAAATTTGCTTGGGGGAAAGACAAGCGAGTTCCATTTTTACTCCACCCCAATTTTGCCTTCCCAATTTTGCCATTTTCTGGATAGACAAGAAAACATATCTCCATCTACAAGAGAGTTTTCTGTAATAGGAAATGGATCTCCATGATCCTTGTGGGTCCCTTCCAGCTCTGGATATTCTGGGATTCTCTGAATCAATTTATGCTGGTTGGTGCAACATGAAATGTATTTATCACCTGCACACCTGTCCTGGGACAGGTCTGGAGGTTTGGGATGCTCCTGGATCCAGCCAAGGCCACCCCAGAGGAGCTGAAGCCTTGGCCATGGCCAGGCCCATGACCCAGTGCTCTGCTTGCACTCCAGTCCCAGAGTTATTTACTCCAACCGCTCCAAAAGGTCCCTTTTATCCCAATCACAAGACTCAGCACTGATTGTTCCAGGATTGGGAGCAAGAAATCCCTGCCCCTGCAGCGTGACTGCGCAGACTGCAGCAGCCCTGAAGCCTCCCTGTGTCCCCTGTCCTTGGAGGACGGGGACAGGGCAGTCTGGCAGGGGAAGGTGCCAGGCAGCAGCGTGACAATCCCATCCCTGCAGGGACAGGAGACAGCCCCAAGGCAGAGCAGAGATCCCCAGGCTGTCCCCAGGGATGAGGAACACAGCGTTGGCACAGTGGGGTTGCACAGGGTCAGGTGTGCTGGCTCCCTTCCTTTTTCCTGGGGTTTGCAGCAGTGTGGTGACCCGGAGGACAAGGATTCATTTTCCAGGTGCCATGAGCCCCAGGAAGGGGATGGCTGCAGTCTGGAGAAGGGAATGGTGGCAATGGATGGAGAAGGCCAGGCTGGACAGGACTTGGAGCAATCTGGGACAGGGGAAAGTGTCCCTGTCCTTGGCAGGGCTGGGATGAGACGGGGTGTAAGGTCCCTTCCCACCCAAACCATTCCACGAGTCTCTGAGCAGCTCTGAAATGCTCAATGTGCCAGACATGCCGAATTAATCAACCTGTTTGGGATCCTTGACCATTACAGTGCACTCAAACAACAAAAAAATTTTAACATTTAAACAAACTCCAGGTTTTGGAGCAAAGGACATCTGGATAATTTTATGATTCTCCTCTGGAAATGCTTTTAAATGTATTTCCCAAAAGGAGAAATAAATGTATTCCCCAAAAAGGGAAATAAATGTATTTGTCCAGAAAGGGAAATATGTGCATTTCCCAAAATGAAAAACAAATGTATTTTCCCAAAAAGGAAAATAAATTAATTTTCCCAGAAAGGGAAATAAGTGTACTTCCCAAAAAGAGCAGGGAGAATGCTGCTGAAGCTGGGCAGGGTCTGAGGAGGCAGCGAGCTTTCCTGAGCTAAGATGTTCCAGGACTTGCAGGCGTTCATCACCTCATCCCTCTCCTTCCCCACCTTGTCCTTCTCCTTCCCCACCTCGTCCCTCTCCCCGGCTCTGCCGTTCCCCTCCCGTGTCCCAGGAGGCCCCGTACCGGTTGGAGAAGTGGTTTGGGAGCTGCACCACCTCGGTGATGGCCTCGGGGTTGCGGCGGGCGATGCCGCACATGTCCAGCTTGCTGTAGCACTCCTCCTGCACCTCGGAGATCATCCTCTGGAACGTGGAGCACCTGCGGATGGCCAGGAACACCTTGGACGTCACCCCGTTGGCGATGCACTTCAGGCTCTCCTTCACGAAGGCTTTTCCCTGCAAATGGGAGGAAAAGCACCTTCAGCTGGACTCCAGGGGATCCAAAGGAAGGAGTGGTATTGTGTTTGTGGGATGCCCCGACACTGGAAGGAATGATGAATCTGACTCCATGTTCTCAGAAGGCTAATTTATTATTTTATGATACCATATTATATTAAAGAATACTAAACTATACTAAAGAATACAGAAAGGATACAGACAGAAGGCTAAAAAGATAATAATGAAACGCATGACTCTCTCCAGAGTCACGACACAGCTCAGCACTGATTGGCCAAAGAGTGAAAACAATTCACAGCAAAAACCAATGAAACAATCACCTGTTGGATAAACAATCATCTCCAACCACATTCCAAAGCAGCAAAACACAGGAGAAGCAAATGAGATAAGAATTGTTTTCCTTTTTCTCTGAGGCTTCTCAGCTTCCCGGGAGAAAAATCCTGGGTGAAGGGATTTTTCAGAAAATAAGAATGTGACAGAGTAGTGTTATGGATATCCACCAGGCCTGGCTGTGCTAATTACCCTCCTGCAATTACAGACAGGGCAGGGAATGGGACTTGAATGCTCCCAGTTACTGCAGAGCTGTCAGTCTCAGCAGTTGGGATGCTCTGAACTCCCATTCCCAAAGGATTTAGGCAGTGGGAATCTTCAGCCTGGAAGTGCCAGGAGCAGAGATGGAGCAGCTCTGCCCCACAGATTGATTTAACATCAATTTAATGCCAGCAGTTTAACAATTCTGGTTCAGACCTCAAGAGCCTTTACGAGCTTTTAAATCTGTCCTAGATGGCCAGAGCACGGGGAGCAAGGGGCTGTGTGAATTTTGGGAGGAAAGCACAGAGGGAAAGGGATTTTGGCAGAGGACAGCCCTCCAATATGATCCCATTTATTCTCCCCGCAGCCCCAGTCTGGCCGTGCACTCCCAGACCCAAACACTTCCAAGTCAAAGCCCAGCCCTGTGCCAGGTCACACAGTCAGGAGATTTATTTTGTTAGAAGAACATTTCTATTTCCTCCTGGAGAGGAAACCTTGCTCTCCACCCCACGGAACCCTCCGTGCCAAGTCCTCACACGGAGCAGGGAGCGGGTGGAAAAAGAGCCCTGGAGGATGCGCTCGGAGCCAAAAATGGGGGCTGAGAGGAGCAGCAGGAAGGGCTGCAGGGAGGGGAGGGTTAATCCTGCCCAAAGCACAGCTTAAATTAAGTCAGGCATTGAGCAGAGCGCTCAGCACGTGCTTTAGAACCCGCAGGACTTGTCAGGGGCATGAAAAGGCGGCTCCCAGTTATTCTCGGCCGGGTTTTATTTTCAGCCGGGTTTTTTTCTTGGCTGGGTTTGATTCTCGGCCGGGTTTGATTCATTCTGGGCCACGTTTGATTCCCGGCTGGGTTTGATTCCCGTGCCCTTTGTGGCCGGGCCGTACCTGAGTGTCGAATTTAGCAGCGCTGTAGAGGAAGGACTTGCAGATGTCGTACATCCCGTCCGTGTCGCACGTGGAGTTCTCCAGGCAGGCGAAGGCGCCGCAGCCCACCTGCAGGGCACTGTTCAGGCACCGAACCACCTCGGCTGTGGGACAGAGACACGGCAACGTCAGCACACGGAGAGAGAGCCCAGCTCACAGCCAAATCCTGCCCCAGCACCACGGTGAGGCTCAGACCCTCTCTGATGCCCCAAAATCTGCCTGGGAGAGCTGCTGCTGGAGAAGAGAAGGCTCCAGGGAGACCTCAGAGCCCCTTCTGGTGCAGAAAAGCAGATTATAAAAAAGTGGGAGTGCAACTTTTCATATGCACACTGCTAGAACAGCTGGGATTGGTTTTAAGCTAAAAGATGAGAGATTTAGGTCAGATATTAGGGAGAAAATCCTTACTTGGAGGGCAGTGAGGCCCTGGTACAGGGTGCGCTGAGGAACTGTGGATTCCTCATCCCTGGAAGTGTCCCAGGCCAGGCTGGAGCACCCTGGGATAGTGGAAGGTGTCCCTTCCCATGGCAGGGGACAGGATGAGATTTAAGGTCCCTTTCCAACCCAAACCATTCCAGGATTCCATAACTCTATAATGCCATGACTCTATAATTCCATGATTCTGTAATTCCACGATTCTGCAATTCCAGAATTCTACAATTCCATGATTCTACAATTCCAGGATTCTCTGAAGACACGACCAGGACCCCAAGGAACAGAAATTCCAGCTACCAAACCCCTTGAGGATCACACACGGATTAAAAGAGGCAGCACCTCACAGTCCTTGCTGAGATGGGCACCCAAATGTCCATCCCAACCCAATTCTCTCTTCAGGCATTTACATCTTTATCCCAACTCCCTCTAAAGAAGGAGCAGGGATTAGGATGGGCCCGTAGAAAGCTCTGGGTGCTGAGGACTCTTCCTTAGGGAGCAGCCTTGGGTCACAAAACCACCGGAAAATGATATGGAAGTGTTGGCAAATGCCAACAAGTTGGCAGGAAATTGCTTAATTGCTTATTGGGAGGTATTTGTGCTTTTCTAAAATGCCTGAATTACCTAGAAAGAAGATTTTAGCTTGAGAGTCAATTCTCAGCACCCTAAAGGACTCGATCCAGCAGCTTGGTGCTAAACCTACTCTGGGAGCTCTCAGGTGTAGCCAAAAAAAGGTCATTTTTGCTGAAGATTCGGGAGGGGAAGGGAAATTTGGGCAGAGAAAGTTCAGGTAATGCAGCTGCGGGGATAATTAAACCCCGGAGGCAGCGGTGCGGCTGAGCACGAGGGTATCCATGTCATCCCGGCTTTCTCAGAGCAGATCCAGTGCATTTTAACAGTGAATCAGCAGAATTGCCACATGATTGCCCTGAAATTAGCCGGGATTAACCTTTCCGGGCGAGCCGAACATCTGTCCCCTCCCGCGCCTGGGCAAGGCACGTTCATTGCCTTTGCAGCTCGTGTTACCAGACATTCTTGGGGAAGAAATGCGAAGCCGGGGTCCCCCATCCAGCCCTGAGGTGTGGGAAAAGTGAGACTTTACTGGGAGAGAACGCACCTTATTAAATCTAAGTTGTATCCTAAAGAGAATCTTTATAACCGGGATTTTTCCCGAAAAAAAAAAAAAAAAAAAAAAAAAGAAAAAAAAAAAAAAAAAAAACCCCCAATTAACCCCTGATCGTTCCGCGCTCTTGCTGACGTGCCTGAAGGGAGGAATATTCGGTAATTCATCCCCTCCCCGGTTCATAACCTCCCGCAGCACGAGCCAGCCCCATAATTAGCTTTCCACAGGTTCCAATTAGAACTTCGCTCGCAGCAGACTCCGGGTGCGCGGAGCTCGGATTGTTTTAGGCACGGTGCGAGAGGGAGACCCCACGTTTCTATAGCAACCAAATACAAAAGCAAATCGAGCAAACACCCCGCTCCAACGCCGCAGAGCCTTGCGGATCTAAAATAAGGCAGCTGTTAATGAGCTCCGAAGTGGAGCGTTAATATCTTTGCAGTACAGTAGAAGGCGGATTTTTAATTCCCATTGTTCCAGACAATGTCTCCAAGTTATCTAAGCAGCAAAGTCCGCACATCCAGGGCTCGCTCGCCAAAGCAATTTTTTTTTTTTTTCTCCATTGTGGAAGCAAGTTTGGAAAATGTCACCAATGTATTTTTACAGTGGCAGCTGCCCGATAGCGATCAGTTGGTGACAATCGCAGCGAGCAGGGGACAGTTTCTAGGTTACTGCATTCTTCCAAGTGGCGGCTCCGGCTCCCCCTCTTTGAACAGACAGATGTTCCCAGAACAATGGGGCAGTCCCAGCGCCGCGGATTTGATCAACTTCCTAAAAAGCAAGGGTTTAACACCAGAGCAGCGCTGCATCGGGGAAGGGAGAGGGAAACATGCAAGCAGGAAAATAAAAATGATAAAAGTGCACGGAACTCCTTGGGGAGCTGCGGGAGGAGGGGAGAGCCTGGATCGCATCCTCGCAGCGCTTCCCTGCCCCGGCTCCTACAGGAGATTCCTGCTCCAGCTCTGCACCAGCAGCTCCTGCCAGCCCTGCAAGGAACATTTGTGCTGCCAGCCGGTAAGTTTATAAGGGAAAAAAAAAAAAAAAAAAAAAAAAAAAAAAAAAAAAAAAAAAAAAAAAAAAAGGAAAAAAAAAGAAAAAGAAGAAGAAAAATCAGCAGCAGAGAAATCTGAGACAGTTTAAGGCACCGGGGCTGCGGCTCCGAGCCCTCCTCGCTGGCGTTACCTGAGTTCTGGGCTGCCACCCGCGCTTTCCTGGGGCTCACAGAGTCATTCTGCTCAGCTTCGTAGGATGCGGATGCACTGATCAGCAGCAGCAGGAGAAAACCAGACTTTAGGAGCATTCTTTGACAAGTTTCCGCTAAGTGTGGGGTTGGGTAGGGTTTCTTTTTTTTTTTTTTTTTTTTTTTTTTTTTTTTTTTTTTTTTTTTTTTGGGGTTTTTTTTTTTTTTTTTTTTTGGGGGTTTTTTTTTTTTTTTTTTTTTTTTTTTTTTTTGGATGTGTGCGCCTCTCTTCTTCCACTCCGGCTTGAGCAAAGACGTGGAGCTGGATACGCGCTCGCAGGAGGGAGGGAAGGAAGGAAGGAGGGAGGGAGGATCCTGGCGAGCCCGGGGATGAGCGCAGGGATGTGCGGAGGATCCGGGTGGCCCCTCTGGCTGCTGCTCGCTGGGGGACCGGGAGCTGCGAGGGTTTTATAGCCGCCCTTATCGGTCCCCCCCGGGCTGCGGAGCCAATCGGTGGCGCTGGGCAGAGCCAGGGGAGGACTGGACTCATTCAAGCCCCACAAAACTGCAACTTCACAGGAAGAATATTTTCCAGCCCATTAAAAGTACCTGCTAAAGAACAATGAGCGAAAAGTTCATCTTTGGAGGAGCGGTGGGAAAGGGAGGGGATGGGGGAGGGAAGGCTTCCTATGAATCGTGGAGCTCGAGGAAATAACAGCGCCGTCCTAAAGCGCCCCCCACCCCAAAAGAAAATCACCTGCCCTGTAGGGAAAGCTGCTCCCATCCGTCCGAGAGTGATCCCGGGCTTGGGGCGGCTCGGGAGGGGGAAGGGGCGGCTTTGAGGGGTCGGGGATGGGGGTGGGGATGGGGCTGGCAGGGATCCCTCGCTCCTGCCCCGGCTCTCACCTTTCCCTGCGCTCCCTCCCGCCCCAGCACGTGCGAGCCCCGGACTCGTCCCTGCGCTCACGTAGGCACATGCAAATCCCTCCCTGCCCCAAACCTGCCTGCCGCTCCTTAGCTCCCCTCACCTGCGCCATTCCCCCAGAAAATCACCTCGTCACACCTTTTCTTGCGCCCCAAACCCCAATTTTTGGGTGTTTCGCGGTTTTCGTCGCCTCCCCCCCGCTCCAAACTCAATCCTGTTTTTCAGATTTCATAACGGGAGGAGGCACCCTAATGCCTGATTCAGTCTCGGTTCTAATGGGCACGTAATGAGGCTTAACACGCTGCAGGATTGATCATCCCCGATCCCAGAGACAATTTAAAGCTCTGCGTGTTTCAGGGATGAAAGTGCAGCAGGGCTCTTAAGCCTTAGAGCTGAAAGGAAATTGGGAAAGGTGAGTGCAGAAAGATTTCCAGATAAAAAGTTACAAGTTCCTGCAGCTTAGAATAAACGCAAGGGTTTAGAGATCGGCTCTGGCTGATCTGAGCTGAGATTGTTTGGATCATGAGCACGTTTGGGGCTCACTCTGCCAGCCCCAGGACCTTTTCTGGGAGGGGAAGGACTCTCAGCTGTGTGGTGCCAGGCAAGGAAATCCAGCTTGGATAGACCCATGGATCCATCCAGGTACAGAATTCCCATTTGACAAACCAATCCCACAAATCACATTCAATGGAGGTGCAAAAGTCTCCATTTTGGGGCAGTTATTCGGGTTTATGGCAGCTGAATTGAAAATAAGGAAGAATTTAAAGAGAAGCGGGAGGAGGCTCTTTCCATGGGGCTCCAGAAGCTGTTGCCTGCTGCTTTACCCCATCCCTGCCTTTTTGTCCCTGGGAAAATGGGATCCCTCTGGATCCTGCCCATCCCTGTCTGCCAGCTCTCCATGAAGGCGCTACCAGCCCAGCTCGGGCAGCGCTGCCCCATTCCCGGTGGTGTCGGCTCCCTTTGGAACGGGAACAGCAGCGAGGCTGTGCTGCTGCCCGGGGGTCACAGGAACAGCTGTGCCAGATGTTCCGAGCACGCGCCAAAAGCCCTGAAACAGGAGGGTTTCGGGTTTCGGCTCCGGTTTGGGACACCGAGCCAAATTCATTAAATAAAGGAAAAAAAAAAATCAAGAAAAAGAAGCAGCAGCCCCGCAAAGCGTTGTGGTTTCTCCACTTCAGAGCCCCGGTCCAGTTTGGAAGCGAGAATGATCCCAGAGGGTTTGATCCTGATTAAATCAAAAGTAACTCTGGCAGCCACTTCAATGGGGGCTGACTCACGGCTCCTCTCCTCTCCTCTCTCCTCTCCTCTCCTCTCCTCTCCTCTCCTCTCCTCAGCATTTTCCACACGATTGGATTGCAAACTCCCAGCGCCATCCATCCACCCTTCACCCCCAAGGTGAACATTCCCACTTGGCTTTTTTGGCTTTTTTGGCTTTTTGGGGCTGCAGACCCTGCAGGTTGTCCTGGCCTTCCACAGGAACACGTCTGCACCCAGGGGAGCCCAAGTGCAGGGAGGAATTAAACCAAGGGAACCTTGAGATTATTCCAGCATTTTTCTGTTCTTTCTCCTACTATTTTCCCAGGGATTTGCTCCTTTAGGGCCATGTTTGATATTTGTACCTCCTGCCTGTTTTAATTACCAGCAGCAGGAGCAGGAGGCGAGTGAGGCTCAGTTTGGTGTCATGGGCATGGTGACCCCGTGAGTGGTGTTGGATCAGGACACAATATTAAAACACCAGGGGAACACTATGGAGGCTCCAAAAAGACCCTGTGGAGGCAGAACTTTGATTATTTTCCTTTAAAAGAGTGGGGGGATGATTTCAGGAGTGAGGGACCCGCGCTGAGCTGCTGCCAAATTTGGCAGGGGATTCATAAGAGCAAATTTCTGCCCAAGACCTCGGAGTCCTGTGCTACCAGAGCACATTTGCATTTTTTCTTTTGCATTTTGAAGGCAAAAAGGGCTCAAAATTCCCTGGAAACTTCCACTCTGCCCTCGCTGTGGGATTTCCGAGGAGTTTGGTGGCAGAGGAGCTTGGCTTCCATCCTGTACCAGGTTTTGAAGGAAAAAAGGAACAGCCAGCCATGGAACCACTGCCCCAAAATCAGTGGTTGGCTCATTCAAGGGCCATGCCCTTCAAAATTGTTCTTAGAAGGTTTAGAGATACAAGAACACCCATTATGGGATAAGGTTTTCCCTAAAAACCTTCCTTCCTCCCTATCCCAGGTGACAGCTGCTTTGCAGCCTAGGGAGCTCATTAAAAAAACCCAAAAACCAAAAAAAAAAGTTTCCCTATTTGTTCCTAAGAGCTTGGCACAACCTGCTGGAAGATTTTCCCCGTGGCTTCCCTTCGAGGTGAAATGCTGGAGGGTTTCTTTTCCTGGCTGATGAGTGGAAAGAGAAAAAAGAAAGGCACTGTTAGCCCTGGGAGAATCACCCCCTTCTTTCCATTCCCATTCAGCAGACCCTATTAAATTGCACAGCCCGGCCTTTTGTGCCACTGTTCCTCTATTCCCAAGGTGTTAAGATTTTTATCCAACCTCCTAAAAAAAAAAAAAAAAATCGAGGGGGACGAGAAAAGAAACGAGGAAAAAGAGAAAGGGGGACATAAAGTCAGTGACACCCCCCCCCCCCCCCCCCGCCCCCCGGTTTCTGCTCAGCTGCTCCCGGCTGGGAACTGCTGCGAGGGCGGCCCCCCTTCCCTCCCATTGTGTAACTGGATCCCTTCCCACCTTTATCCCCCTTTTCCCAGCCGGGACCCCTCCGCTCCCCGCGCTCCGGAGGGACGTGAGCAACTGCACCGCCCCGGGAGCGAGCGGCGCTGCGCGCCCGCCCTGCACGTCCTGCCCGGGTCCGCCCCGCGCGGCTCTTGCAGCAGCCAGCGTGCCCTGATCCTTCCCTTCCCACCGAACCAGCGTGCCCTGATCCTCCCCACAATCCAGCATTCCCTGGCCCTTCCCTTCCCAACAAACCAGCATTCCCCGCCCCCGCCCCGCCGCCACCTCGGGGTCCCCCCGCCCTTCCCAGACCCCAGAGGGGCGGCTGGGGACACCGTGAGGATCCGGGCTGTCACGGGGTGGTTTGGTCGGGAAGATCATCCCATTCCACCCCTTTCCACCCGCCCGGGTTGCTCCGAGTCCCCTCCAGGCTTCCAAGGCATGGGGAATCCACAACTTCTCCGGGCTGGCGTGAAGCAGGACCCGTGTCCAGCAGGGCGAGCCGATTCCTGCTCATTGTGATTTTAAAGTGTTCCCAACCCCACGGGAAGCACTCCAGGATTTTCAGGGATCAAACCTGGCTGTGTGGAGGCCTTGGCCCCCGGCCAGCCGCCCTCGCAGCCCGCCGGACCAGCTCCCCAGCAGGTGCACATTAAGCCCGACCACAGAATTCCATCCCCTCCTCCCTCCCCGCCATGGCTCCGGCGCGTCCCCGCACGCTGCCGGGATGCGATTCCCCATCCCGAGGCTGGGAGCCGGCAGCAGCTGCAATTACCCCGGCAGGAGAACAGCAAAGTAAGGGAGAGGCCGAGCAGAACCTTTTAATTTGCTTAGCCCAGGTGAACAACCCCGGCTGCGCCGGGGCAGGGGTGTCAGAACTTGTTCCAAAAGGCAGGATGCAATTTTGGAGTTACCTGGGAGTCTGCCCCGACAGAGCCACTTGGATCTGGCTACAGGCTCCATAAACCTGGCAAAAAACTGCTGCAAATCTGATTATTACAGGGATTTAATATCTCAGCTTTGTGTGCAGGAAGTCAGGGTGGGTTTGGCTGTGTCACAGAGAAGCTACGATTGTTTAATGCCCGATATAAGGGGGCAATTATTGACAGGATGAGGGCAAACGGCCTCAGGCTCTGCCAGAGGAGGGTCAGGCTGGACATCAGCAGGAATTTCCTCCTGGAAAGGGTTGTTTAATATAGGAAAGAGGTGCCCAGGGAGGTTTGGAGTCCCTGGAGGTGTCCAACTGCACTCAGAGCTCTGGGCTGGGTCAGTCACAGCGTGGACTCGATGATCCTGGAGGGCTCTTCCAACTTTAATGATTCTGTGAACTTTTGTCTTCCACTGAGCTTGAACTGGCAACATAAACGAAGGCAAAGTAAAGGATTTCTCATATTATCTTGATTGATTTGCATTTGATTTTTTTAAATAACAGCAATCCCATATTTCAGTCTCTTTCTGCTGGGCTTGTTCTGCATCTTGTAGCTGCAGTGTCTGATGAAAAGTGATTGCTAATAACAACCTGGAATTACTCGTAATCCCGGGCTGGAAATCCCACTGCCTGGTGCGATGGGATTTTGATTCAAACCAAATGTGCCTCGTGGATGAGACGCATCAAGAACTTCCAGCACTCAGCTCCTGCTACGCCAGGCACTGAAAATGCTCTGAAAAGGGGAAAAGTCCTTTAAAGGCACTGCTGGAAGCTTTGCTCCGCACCGAGCACACGTGGGGATCGCTGCCTTGGCCTGGCTTTGTCCCTGAAAAATGGACACAGAGGGGTTTGCATTCTTCCCTGCAGCAGGTGGAGGGTCCAGCCCCATTCCCAGCCCCATTCCCATTCCAATTCTGTGCCCCACTCCCAGCCCCATTCCCATTCCCAATCTCATTCCCTGCCCCATTCCCATTCCCATTCTCAGCCCCACTCCCCACCCCATTCCCATTCCCAGCCCCTTTCCCTTTCCCATTCCCATTCCCATTCCCAATCTCATTCCCAGCCCCATTCCCAATCTCATTCCCAGCCCCATTCCCAATCTCATTCCCATTCCCATTCCCATTCCCATTCTCAGCCCCATTCCCCGCCCCATTCCCATTCCCCGCCCCATTCCCATTCCCAGCCCCTTTCCCATTCCCATTCCCATTCCCAATCTCATTCCCAGCCCCATTCCCTTCCCCATTCCCTGTCCCATTCCCATTCCCAGCTCCATCCCCATCCCCATTCCCTGCCCCATTTCCAGCCCTATTCCCTCATTCCAAGTCCCATTCCCTCATTCCCTACCCCATGTCCTGGCCCTGCCCTATTCCCAGCCCCATTCTCATCCCCATCCCCTGCCCCATTCCCAGCTCCATTCCCAGCCCTATTCCCATTCCCACTCCCAGCCCCATTCCCATTCCCATTCCCATTCCCATTCCCATTCCCATTCCCATTCCCAGCTCCATTCCCATCCCCAAGGCAGTGTCCAAGGGGAGGAACAGGACCAGGATGTGCCCTGTGGAGGTGGGGAAGTGGCTTTTCCAAGGGGGAAGAGGATTTGGGGGTCACCCCACGCCCAGCTGAGGATTTTGGGGACAGAACTGCAGCATTTTCATGCAGGGACAGAGCTGCTCACCCGGAGGAAAAGCAGGAAAAATGATTAAAAGAGGAAGGAAGCCCCCCAAAATCTCAGAGTGGTGGGATGGGAGTCCCCAGCAGCTCCAAAATCTCCAGCAGGGAGATCCCAACCACAAATTTGAGGGGCTCTGGGTGAGCCCCTGGGCTTGGAATGGGGCAGGGAATGGGAATGGGGATGGGGCAGGGAATGGGGCAGGGGAAGGGGATGGGGATGGGGCTGGGAAATGGGACAGGGAATGGGGCTGGGAATGGGGCAGGGGATAGGGCAGGAAAGGGGGCTTGGAATGGGGATGGGGCTGGGAATGAGCCCCTTTTCAGGGACTCCCCCATGCACAGGGGACTCCCCCAGAGGAGTTTTCAGCCCGGAGAAGCCCCTGAAATCCCAGTATTCCCCTCCCTGCTCCCGAGCCTGATGACTCCGGCAAATTATCTGCGGAGCTTCTTGCAAAGGCTTGCCTGGAGCAGAGAGAGGATCGCTGTCAGGAGAAAAGGAACCCTCCAGAACAAAGCTCTCCATGAATATGGAGATTGTGCCTCCCCCTCACCCGCGGCAGCGGATTCGCACGGGAGCCGGAGCAGCGCCAGCAGCTGTGAAATTGGTGTCATTCCCAAGGGTTAAAATAAACCCAGCCCTCCCCTCCAGCTGCCCAGCATTTCTCTGCAGGATCCACCGCCACAGCCTCGGGAGCAGGAATTCCCTGCCCCACGTGCTGCTGGATGGGGCTGGGAATGGGAATGGGGCTGGGAATGGGAATGGGGCTGGGAATGGGAATGCGAATGGGAATGGGAATGGGAATGGGAATGGGGCTGGGAATGGGAATGAGGCAGGACATGGGGCTGGGAATGGGAATGGGGCTGGGAATGGGAAAGGGACTGGGAATGGGAAGGGAATGGGAAAGGGACTGGGAATGGGAATGGGGCTGGGAATGGGAATGAGGCTGGGAAGGGGTTAGGGAATGGGGCTGGGAATGGGGGATGGGGATGGGTCAGGGAATGGGAATGGGAATGGGGCAGGAAATGGGAATGGGTCAGGGAATGGGAATGGGAATGGGAATGGGAACGGGAATGGGGCAGAGAATGGGAATGGGGCAGGAAATGGGAATGGGGCAGGAAATGGGAATGGGGCTTGGAATGGGAAAGGGGATGGGGCTGGGAATGGGAATGAGGCAGGACATGGGGCTGGGAATGGGAATGGGGCTGGGAATGGGAATGGAAGTAGGAATGGGCCAGGGAATGGGAATGGAAATGGGAGTGGGAATGGTTACGAGGCAGGGAATGGGAATGATAATGGGAATGGAGCTGGGAATGGGAATGGGAATGTGGCTGGCCCCTCCACCTGCAGCAGGGAAGCATTAAACACCTTCGCTGTGTTTCCAGCTCTGGAAGCTGTGGAAGGATCCTCGGGAGGATCTGGCTCCTCTCACAGTCAGGGAAGAGCCTTCCCAGGCGGGGAATGAGGCAGGGATCAGGCAGGATTCGGGATTTCAATTGGCAGAGCAGCTCTTTAAAAAGAAATTTTAATACAGACAGAAAGAAATTTTAAAAAAAGAAGGAAAGAAATTAAAAAAAAAAAAAAGAGGGAATGACACAGCAGCCGCCTCACTCCACTCCTGAGAAAGTCCCTTCAAACTTTTCCAGCCTTGCTGGGGTTTGTTTGCCAAGGGGCTCAATTTGTGGTTTTTAATTTTATTGAAGTAACAACTCACAGATCCTAAGGTTGGTATATTAAATATTCTGGTTGCTGTACTGACAAAAAGCTGTTTAAGATGAGAATCCTTCTTTCCCTGTGATTTTGCAGAAGATGGAAAGATAATTTTCAGAGAATATTAATTGCCAAGGCCTAAATAACAGTGAGGTAAGAGGGGCTGAGTGAGTAGGGCATAATTAAAATATATCAGAGGAAACGGGAAAACTGCCCTGGGGATTGTGGCCTGTGCCAGAGGGGCATGAAATCCCAGAACTGAAGATCCCTGGAATTCATTTGATCTCCTGGATTTTGGGATAATCTAGGAGCTTCTTGTCCCAGCTCCCACCCTGAAATATCCCCACGTGCCACCTGCAGCAACACAGACTGGGGATTTTTGGAGGAGAATCAGGGAAGTTTTTTGTATTTCCCTGAGTTTCCACATCAGCAATTCAGCCATTCTCCTCCTTTTAGGGCTCTGAAAAATTACAGAATTATAAAATCCTGGAATAGTTTGGGTGGGAAAAGCCCATCCAGTCCCACCCCTGTCATGGCAGGGACACCTTCCACTGCCGCATGTTTCACAGAGCTGCTCTCAGAAGAAAAAATGTCAGATTATGTTTTTTTTCTGACTTAGAGATGGGGTAACTGAGAGGTGTTTAAAAAACTTTTACTTTAGTTTTGTGAAGGGTGAGATAATACAACATCCCCTTACCTTCCCCCAGATGAACTCAGCCACCACAATTCCAATTTCCCTGGAAAACATCAGGATTTGCCATTTGTTGCTCTCCCTGGAGGCAGAGACAGCAGCATCCACCGCCTCCCTGCCCGGGCTGGTGCAGGTGCTGCTGTCCCTGCCCGTGTCACCCCAGTGCCCTGTTTGTCACTTTGTCACACAGCCCCTGCAGGGCCCAGAGCTGGGGCTGAGCGCGGAGCTCCTCCCATTCCAGCTGAGGTGAAATCCCAGCTTTAGGATTTTAACTTTTCTATTTCCCATCTGTTTGTAATCCTGCAGTTCCTTAGTGTGTAACTGTGACAGACGAGCAATGCCACGGCTGACTCTCACAATTAAAAGGCAAATATCCTGTATGTGTGTTAGGAGAAGTTTTATAGATTTATAGTCATGTTTTACGCCCCTTGTGTTGTTATTATGGGGTGGCCTGCGTTTGGGACATTGGGGAGGGGAGGCTCGTTACCATGGCAACAGCTGGCCTCCAGTCAAGGTTTAATGAAGTGACCTCCGCCACTGGGCAGGGAAGGAGGAGCCAATAGACAGAACTTTGGGAGGGGCCAAAGGGCTAAAAGGCAAAATCTCCATGTGTGGACAGAGGGAAAAAAATCCTCAGCTTCCAGCGCCATAATATCTTCTCTATTCAGTCTTCTGTTGTGCTTTTGATAAGGTTTTAATAAATCTTTTTTAATTTTTTGAAAGTGTTATGGTTTGAAAGCAAAACCAGTGAGAGACTCCAAGTCAGAAATACAATTTATTAGGAAAAGAGGAGAAAAACCCCCCAAAATATATACAATAATACAAAAGAAAAACCACTGTCAGAGTCAGAATACAAGCTGACACCCTGCTAGTTAGGGTGGTGGTAGCAGTCTGGGTTAAATGGTCTTGTTGAAGTGGTGATCCTGTAGAAACGATCTGGTAGCTCTTATCCTCTGGAAAAGCAGTGGGTAAGGGCGGCCGTTCCTCTGGGAATCCACTGGAAAGAATGCTTGTTGTTTCCCAAACCCCAGATTATATCCAGGTAGGGATGCTTAGCTCCTCCCCCCTGGGCGGAGCATCTCACAATGGGCTGATATCGTTCTGAGCTGCTATTGGTCCTTGATTGCCCATTAAACAGAAATGGCTCCCAGAGGGAATTATCCCTGAGTCATGGGCAAGGCATTGATGGGCCCATTAACAGGAGATAAGGAGAAAAAGGATGCCACTCCTGGTTTCAGCAGCTCTTGAGGATGGGAATAGAATACATCTTTATATTGTAATCTAGGACAGAAAGTGAGAATCATTTCTCTCAGCTCTAAACTCCATACCCAGCTGAGCCGCTGCTCTCCCATTTTGGGCAGACATAACGATTCCTGTCCCGGGTTTCAGCTTTTCTATTTCCCATCTGTCTGTAATCCTGCAGTTCTTTAGTCCATAACTCTGAACTCCATACCCAGTGTGAGCTGCTGCTCTCCCATTTTGGGCAGACACAACAATTCCTCTCCAGGCCTGGGAACCAAGGACACCTCACTGCCTCAGGGCCCAGAGATGGGAACAAAAGGGAGCTGGGGGCAGCAAACTTGGGGTCAATGACTTCATGACCTGAAGCTGTAATTGGAACATTAAACCCCAATAAGCAAAAGGACCAAACTTATAAAAATGTGAAAATCCATGACCCACCATCCATTTTGGGTGTAGCCCCTGGGGGCTTTGTCTGCCCTAAATGTACCTGAAGGCCCTTCAGTAAATAGAAATGCTTTAGTTAATGAATTACGCTTTAATTGATGAATTAATTACCTTCATTTTGTCTGGCCTCTTCATTTTTGTCTTCCTCTGGCCAGGAACAGCCAGGAACTGCTCGTTCCCAACCCTGCTCTGCTCCCATCTGCTGCTCCGGGTGCTGCACCCCGAGCACAGGGCCCCGCCGTGTTGTCTGGCTGAAATTCCACAGGTTCCAAGTTGATTTATGTCCTTTTTATCCCTCCTTTTTCTCCCTGCTCCCTCTTTTTGATCCAAACTGAACTTAAAATAGAGGAAGAAAAGGTGTGCAGGAACATCTGACAGCTGCTCCAGGCTCTCCCTTGTGCAAGGACCAGATCAGGGAAAAGCTGATTTTTAGCTTAGTCAGAAGAGCTGTTCCCATTCATTGATTAGGAAAAGAAGCAGGAAAAGGTGCTCCCAAAGCAGCCACAGGAGAGGTCTGGGGATGGGAGTGAAGGAAAGAACCTGAAATCCTGGGAGGGGATCAAACCAAAGGGAAAAGGATAAAGGACGCTGGGAGCGACAAAGAATCTGAGCTGTCCTCTCCCTCAAAGGACATTTTCTGTGCTTCCCAAGGGGATTTTGGACATTTTCTGTGCTTCCCAATTGAATTTTTACCTCCAGCTCTTTTCTGACAGCTCCAGGGTTCACATCTTTTAAAGCAGGTTTTTCCTTTTCCATGCCATTCCCCAAAAGCAGCAGCAGGGACGATTTTCCAGAGCAGAGTTTCAAACACTCCAGTGGTGTTGAGGAAAATGGGTTAAGTTTCAGGAGCATGGAATGGGAAAGGGAGAAGAGGTGGGATAAGAGAAGCAGTCACAGGATCCATGGATGGTTTGGGTGGGAAGGTGGCGAGTCTCAACTTCTTTTTGCCAGGGCCAGGATTCAATCCCAGGACAGAATTTCTTGTTTGGACTCAGATGTTTATCAGTTCTTATCTCTGTCACAGTCTCACAAACCCTGAGCTCTGCAGCACTTCTCTCTAGCAAACTAAAAATGGAGCCCCATCTCTCTCTGCAAGGCCTTTTAGGGATAAACTGTCCAATTAAGAAATGACACCTCAATTATTTTTACTTTTAACCCAATAACCAACCACCCGTGCCCGCAGTGGGAACTTTTTTATACAATCACACAAAACCACCCAAAAACATGGAGAAGATGGAGAAGAAGGTGAAGAAGGAGAAGAGAGAGAAGGAAGAGAAGAAGAAGGAGAAAAAGAAGGTGAAGAAGAAGAAGGTGAAGAAGGAGAAGGTGAAGAAGGAGGAGGAGAAGAAAGTGAAGAAGAAGGAGCAGCCTCCACCCCAAAACCTCCATCTTGCTTTATATATATTACTATATTCTAAAACCTTAAATTCTATGTTTTCCACCAGGTGATGTCACACCCTTCTATCCAAACTCCACAATTCCAGTGCGGTCACTCAATTTTGGAAGCCTTTCCCATGGCCTCGGGTCAATGCAGAATTCTCTTGGGAGTCAGTGTCTGTCAGCACAGCCAGTATGAAATTCTCAGAAGCCAGGGTTCCAACAGGAAGGGATCTTAAAACTCATCCAGTGACACCCCCTGCCATGGGCAGGGACCTTCCACCATCCCAGGGAGCTCCAAGCCCTGTCCAGCCTGGCCTGGGACACTTCCAGGGAATACCAGGATCCAGAACCTCCATTAATTCACTTTTCAGAACCTCCCTCTGGCCCAGGGAAACAGAGTCCTCTCCAAAGGGACAATCCATGGACAATGACAGTGACAGTGACAGTGACTGCCTGTGCTGCATCCGTGGAAAACCATCCCCCTGTGCTCCCAAATTCCAGATTTCTCTCCCATCTGATGGAAAGGGAAAGGAGAACAGCCAGACAGTGATTGTTCAATTGTCACTGCTCTGGTGACCTTAGAATCAGCCTCTGCCAGGCCTCACTCAAACTGGGAATTGGGCCCAGCCCGAGCCTCTGCTTTCGGAGGTTTGGCTGGGATTTGTGGTTTAGGACAGGAGGGGTTTGAATCCTTCCCTTTAATCCCATTCCCTGCTCCAACCCCATTCCCATTCCAAGCCCCAATCCCAGTCCCAGTCCCTTTCCAGCTCCATTCCCATTCCCAGCCCCAGCCCCAGCCCCATTCCCAAACCCTTTCTATGTCCATCACTAACTCCTGAACATTAAAGGTTTTGTTTTGTTTTGTTTTGTTTCTTTTTTTCCCCTCTGGGAAACTCCACTGGTTTAGCTCAGAGTTTTATCTCCACGGAACACTTGGGAACACCTTTGGGGTGTCAAATTGGTAGAAACCAACCCCCAAATCACTCAATTTAAGCCCTACAGCACCTGCCCTGGATAGCAGAGACTCCATGGAGGAAGAAGTGGGAAGGAGGACAGCCAATATCCCAGTTGTGGGAACAGCTTCCCCCAGGATTCCCAGTTGCCCAGCAGACAGATCTGTGGGAATCCAGGCTTTGTGCTCAAGGAAATTCCCATTCCTGCCCCAGGAAGGAGCCGCTTCCTGCCAGCTGCCTTCCCACAGGGACTGGGGCTGTCTCGGGGTCCTTGGCCACCCCATGGAGCCTCCAGAGCTCCTTGATTGCTGCCTTCAGTCTAAATATTCCAGAGCTGCCTGGACAAATAATTTGTGTTTCTGGTGATGTTTACAACAGGTTGGACAATCCCTGAGGAAGCTGGGAACCCACCTGTGCCAGAAGGGGTGGGCTGATGGAATTTATCATCACTTTGTCCTCACCCTTCCCATCCCACCTCACCTTCTGGTGAACTGATTTGGAAATTCCTACTCTCCCCCCATTGAAACCCAGCCCTTCACTGCAGAAACCCCTGGCAAGGCTTGGAGATCTCATTTCAGCAGGGAATTATAAGAGGGACCACAGGACAATTTGGCTGTTGAATCCAAACAACCAAATCCACCTCAAATCCAGGGAATTTCTCCCCAGTGGCCACTGGAGTAGCTACTGACCCAGAGAACTGACTCTGGAAAGCTTCTGGCAATCCTATACCAGGAAATTCCTGATTTCCCAGCTCTTCCTATGGAGAACTCCTTGTGGATGGGTATTTCCAGGTGTTATTTCCAGGGATTTCAGAGCTGGGAACCTCCTGCTCACCAGAGAGAGAAAAGGGCCTGGAATAATGACTGAAAACTGTTCAGATCTTTTCCAAAGAAAAATTTCCACTCGGAAATGCTTGCCAAGCTCTGGATTGGGGATAGCAAATATCTCCTGGAGCTGCAGGATGAAGGCTGGCTAATTAACAGCACTTAATTGCTGGCTGGAAGAATTGTGGGTACAAAAATGTAATTAAAGAGTCCAGTTCCCAGAAATGGTGGATTTTTCGCTCTGGGGCAGTAGGAATTTGGGATCACTCATGGAATAGCAGTGAGCAGTGAACAATCAGTGGGGGGAGGCAGGGAAATCAAGGCAGGAAGCTTTGGAGAATGCTCTGCTTCCAAAAATAGCCCCGACTTTTGGTTATTTTAGGGTACAGAGCCACCAGGCAGCAAAATCTGCACAATCATCCCCTCCAGCCAGTGCCGGAGTCAGCGGCTGCCCGGGAATTAAAGTGCAAATTTGGTCAAGGATGCGAGGAATGCTGAGCTGGGAAGCAGGGAAAGGCCCTGATCCAGGGGCAGAATCCCATCTAAATATCCCGAGGGACAGCGGGAACAGCCTGGGGCAGCTCCAAACCCCAGGAATAGCCTGAGGCAGCTCTGATCCCCCCAGGAATATCCTGGGGCAGCTCTGATCCCCCTGGGAATCCTCCCTGCCTGGCGTGTTGGTCCTGTCCCGTCTGCACCCAAAGGGATTTGAGTAAAATGGGGGTTAAATCAGCCCTTTTCTATCCAAGCTGCCAAACACCTCCTGGAGCCCTTTGGTTTTCCAGATGCTCCAGGAATTAAATGAAAATAATAAAATTCAGGCCTGAAATCAGCTGTGATGGAGCACAGGGATTTTTAGGGATGAGATTCACACAGGGATTTTCAGGAGCACCAGGAGGGAATCAGCAGCCTGAGAGCCTGGGATAACTGGGAATGGGCTGGAGGACACAGCTTGGGGTTCCATGGATCATGGACAAACACATTCCAGTGGCTGCTCCAAAGGATTTGTCCCATTCCTGCCTTCCCAGTTCCCCCAGGAGCCTTTTAGGGTCAGCTCCCTCATTAGAGCTGTGAGCAGATGTCCTGGTTTGAAAGGACAGGTGTCTGCTAAGGAAGGCAGGAGCCTCCCCTGAAATGGAAAATGGAAACCTTGTCCCTCTGAATTATTATAAATTTGAAATTAAGGGGCTCTCAGGCAAAGACATGGGAGCAGGAAGAACAGTTCTTTATTAGGAAAATGAAAAATACAAATGCAACAAAACAAAACAAAACAAAACAGAAACAAAAAAAAAAAAAAAAAGAAGGAAAAAAAAAAAAAAAAAAAAAAAAAAAAAAAAACAAGATAAAGAACAATCTGCCCAATGAACAGAGGATGGCTGCCCCAGCTCTGACAGATGGGGATTGAACACACCCCAGCTAAAGCTTTCAACCCAAGACAGCAGAGCAGCACTTGGCCCGTGTCCCGTGTCCCTTGTCCCGTGTCCCCTCTCCAGTGTCTGGTGTCCCCTGTTCCTTGTCCCTTGCCCCGTGTCCCTTGTTTCTTGTCTCATGTTTCTTGTCCCTTGTCCCTTTTCCCATGTCCCATGTCCCGTGTCCCATGCCCCATGCCCCATGTCCCCTGTCCTATGTCCTGTGTCCCGTGTCCCATGTCCCGTCCTGTGTCCCCTGTCCCCTGTTCCCTCTCCCCTGTCCCTGTCACACACCTCTGTCTCCAAAGGCAGCCTCAGCTCCAGGCAGCCCCGATCCCTTCCCAATTTACCTGCCCAGGAAAAGGCTCCTGGGTCGGGATTTTGGGAAGGTGGAACCCAGCAGTTCACACCTCAAAACACCTGAAACCATGGCACAGGTGTGCCCAGCACCATGGAATGCTGCAAAATCTGTGGAATTGCATCTCCTGGCTGCCCACCCTCTGTTTTTTATGGGATCACCCCCACACGGCCAGTGGATCATCAGGAATTCCCTTGGTTATCCCTCAGAAAACACCTCACACCCTCCCTTTCCTGAGTCATTAAACACAAGTTTATAATGAAATAAATCAAATAATAATTTCCCCAGCACAGTTATGGTGGGTACAAGAAGCTCTGGACCAGGCTGGGAATTTCTGGGTGAGAAAAGCCCCAAATCAAATTTTTCCTGCACTTTCTGATGGAGCTGCCTCAAAGCCTCTTAGGGATGTGTTAGAGCCCAGACATTTGTCTGACAAATTCCTGGTGAACAAAGCACACAAAGCTGGAACTCGAGCTACGTGCAGGGCTATTTATGTTTGTCTCTCTGCAAGCTGTTCCTTTCAGGTAAAGTTTCCTCTTTAAGAAACTCAGATTTTTAGGTGCCTGCAAGAAAATTCCCAACTCCCCTAAAGCTGCTCAGTTCCCAGGTTCTGCTGGATAAATCCAGCTCTTCTCACAGATTAACCTGAAAATGCATCTTCAGTGGATTTTACCTCCAAGAGCTCATTTTTTTTTAACCAAAAAAGGCCTGAGCAGGAGGTGCTGCTTTGAGATTTCCAAGAAATCGAGGCATTCAGAACCTCAAAATTAATCCCCCAAGCACAACCCCCTTCTAATTAAGAGATTACAGAAATGTACATGAAGCAGCTGCTGACACACACCTCAGCTATGGGACATGGGCAGCACAAGTTCCTGCTGAATATACAGGAAAATGGGATTTTCCCTGACTTTCAGGGGGGAAAAGTTTCAGTTTCAGTTCAGTTTTCCCTTCAGTTTTGCTTCAGTTTTCCCTTTTTAGTTCTGAAGAGGATAAACCCTAGACAAGTTAATCTCAACCAAGTGGAAAATTGGGGTGAACACAGGGGATTGTCACCCTCCATTCCTCAGTTTATTCCGTTCATGACATCCACCAAACTTTTTCCAAGTGGAAGTGTCTGTCCTTGTTGAAAACTGTTGGACAGATCCAATGGGAACAGAATGAGGATCCAGGACAGGCAGCCTGAAACGAGCAAGTGGATCTAAATACTTTCCAGAGGGGTCACCACAACCCCAGAGACTCATTCCTGGTCCTTTCCATTGAATTGCTGCATCCCAGCCCTTCCAGAGCAGGAACAGCTCTTTGGGACCCCAGTTCCTGCTCTGCTTCCCCCCATGCCCTCGTGGTGATCCCTTAGGATTTCAGCTTTTCTATTTCCCATCTGTCTGTAATCCTGCAGTTCTTTAGTCCATAACTCTGAACTCCATACTCACTGTGAGCTGCTGCTCTCCCATTTTGGGCAGACACAACAATTCCTCTCCAGGCCTGGGAACCAAGGACACCTCACTGCCTCAGGGCCCAGAGATGGGAACAAAAGGGAGCTGGGGGCAGCAAACTTGGGGTCAATGACTTCATGACCTGAAGCTGTAATTGGAACATTAACCCCCAATATGCAAATGGACCAAACTTATAAAAATGTGAAAATCCATGACCCACCATCCATTTTGGGTGTAGCCCCTGGAGGCTTTGTCCGCCCTAAATGTACCTGAAGGCCCTTCAGTAAATAGCAATGCTTTTTATTCCCATAATTTTGTTTGGCCTCTGTTTTCAGAGCCCCAAAAGCCATCAGTGGTGGCTGTGGAGCTCCAGCTGCCTCAGCCTTATCAACACCAAGGGTGATGTGATAACAACCTGGGGGTCTTTGCAGCCTCATTTTCTCTTGGAGCAGCTTTCCCAGAGGAGCTGTGCCTGCCCGTGTGATGCCTTGGGAAGGCTGGCCTAGAGCAGAGGTTGGGCAGAGCTAAAGAATAAAGCACGGATTTATTAAAAGGCCTCCATGGATCCACCTTGGGCAGCACAAGAGCCCAGCCAGGGCTGCACCAAAAATGAACCCAAATGGTCCCAAAATGCACGACCACTCACAGGGTCTCTCACTTTTATCAGCTCTGGGATGGAGCAGCCACAGCGCCTCTGGGAATTCCATCCCAGCCCCTCATCACCCTCACAAGGAGGCATTCCTTCCCAATATTGCACCTAACCCTGACCTCTTACACCACAAAACTGAGTTTATCAATCAGGGCCTCAATCCAGACCCTGCCACCAGCACCTGGGAGTCCGGGACAGCAAGGGGGGCCACCACAGAATTCCTAAAAATACCTGGAAAGACACAAGCAGCTGTGGCTGCCCCATCCCTGGCTGTGCCCAAGGCCAGGTTGGACGGGGCTTGGAGCCACCTGGGATGGTGGGAGGTGTCCCTGCCATGGCTGGGGTGGGGTGGGACGAGCTTTAAAGTCCCTTCCAACCCAAACCGCTCCAGGATTTTCTGGAAGCTCCGTGTGCCCAGCCCGGGTTGAAGATCCCCCCAAGCCGCTCACTCCGCGGGGCGCAGCAGCACCTCCAGCGGGGCTGGAAGAGCCCTCCCCTTCCCAAAGCCCGGCTCCGGGCAGGGATCGGGACGGGAGCGAGCCCATTCCTCCCAATAGATGGCAGCAATGCCTGGAGGAGACCGGCACGGCTCCAGCCCCGCTCCCGCCCGGCACAGGTGAGCCCGGCCCTTGGAACATCCCTGGGATGCAGAGGGGGCCGGGATGCACTGCCTGGAGCCTTTGGAGCATCCCTGGGATGCAGCGAGGGCCGGGATGCACTGCCTGGAGCCTTTGGAGTATCCCTGGGATGCACTGCCTGCCCTCGGAGCATCCCTGGGATGCGCTGCCTGCCCTCGGAGCATCCCCGGGATGCAGCAGCCGCTCCTGGAGCCTGCTCTCCTCCCTGCCCGGTTTCCCGTGCCCCGAAGCAGCAGCTCCCCCCCGACCCCGAGCGGGAGCGGCGCTGGGTGTTCTCTGGGAATCACCCCAGCCCAGGAGAGGTTTTGTTTGTTTGGTTTTGTTCCCCCGTGTCCCAAATCGAACCCTTCAGGACTTCATCACGCTTTTGGCAGCAGCCTCAGGAAGCAGGGATGAATCAAGTTATTGTATTTCCCGGATTTTCCCCCTGCTGTTGGGGGTGCGAGCCCAGTGAAATCCCGATCCTGTGTCTTCCACTCCTCAGCTCTCCAAAAGCACTTTTTCTTTTGGAAAAGGCATTTTTGGTAATGGTTTAGAACGGTTTAAAGCCCAGAATGGTTAAATCCCCGCAGGAGCAGGAGAAAGGGGAGATGGGAGGAGTTCAGACACGTTGGGAGCCGGGAAAAGAAAAAAAAAAAACAGCCAGAAGTGCCCTTCCAAATCCAGGCCTCCTACTTTGTGAACACATTTAAGTAATGTTAATTGCAGTGCACCGCGGGATAAAGAGGCATTTGTAATTGATTCATCTATGTTTGCCATTTCCTAATTAAAGAGAAAAGAAACCCTAATTATCCCGCTCTGTGGCAGTCATTACGGAATGAGCAATTTTCCCTCCTGGCACATTGGGCTCCCCTTTTCCCCTCATTACATAAAACCCTCGGCACACACAGGGCCGGGCTCTGCTCGTTAGGCACGGCCAGGGCCGGGCTCAGCTGCCCTCGGTGGGAGCAGAGCTCAGCCCCAGCCCCAAACCCTGCCCAGGGTCACTGGGGGAGCCTTCCCAGCACCCCCTGGAAGATAAGATTGGTGAAAATTGTGAATTTTGGGGTTTGAGGATGCCCATGGGTCTGTGACTGGCTCTTGTGGGAGCAGGGCAGGGCTGCAGAGCTCAGCTCTAAACCCCAAACCCTGCTCAGGATCACTGGGGGAACTTTCCCAGAACCCCCTGGAAGATAGGACTGGTGAAAATGGTGAATTTTGGGGTTTGAGATTGTCCATGGGTCTGTGAGCCCCCCTCATTGACCAGGGCAGGGCTCAGCCCCAGCCCCCAAACCCTGCTCAGGATCACTGGGGGAACTTTCCCAGAACCCCCTGGAAGATAGGACTGGTGAAAATGGTGAATTTTGGGGCTTGAGATTGTCCATGGGTCTGTGACCGCCTCTTGTGGGAGCAGGGCAGGGCTGCAGAGCTCAGCTCTGGCCCCAAACCCTGCCCAGGGTCACTGGGGGAGCCTTCCCAGCACCCCCTGGAAAATAGGATTGGGCAAGAAGATGAAATTTGGGGGTTAAATGGGTTTGTTTGGGGGGTTTGATGTCCCTGGGTCTGTGAGCACCGCTCACTGAGCAGGGCAGGGCTGCAGAGCTCAGTCCCAGCTCCAAATCCTTCAAAGGATCACTGGGGGAGCTTTCCCAGCTACCAATAGGATTGGAGAAAAAGGTGAAATTTGGGTTTTAATGATGTCACTGTGTAACAGGGCTGGTTGGTTGGAAAGGAAAGAAGGAGGAGAAGGAAAACAAAAGAACCCTAACAGGTAAAAGAGAAAACACCTGAGCTGTGCTGGTTCCTTCAGCCCCAGCTGAAGGTCAGAGGAGGCAGAGGAGAATTCCTGTTCCCAGCTGTGCTCCTTGTGCTGGACTCAGCCCTGGCTGTGCTGCAGCTCCCGATCCTCTGCAGAAGGACAAAGATCCACCCTGACCCTCGGGACTGTCGGTTTCTCTGGTCTGGATTGAAGACCCTGGAGACTCTAGCGCATGTTTGGAGTCAGGTGTTTGTTATTTCTCATCAGTATGTTATTTCTCATCAGTAAAACAGTCCTAGAACCACGAGTTCAGCAGCTTTTCATTAAAAGGCACAAAATGGTTAACAATCTCTTGTTACAAGGGTCTTTTAAGACCAAACTATCCAATAAAGAACTGACACCTAGATTATTTTCCCTTTTAACCCAATAACTCATCCCTGGAAGCCTGCAATGTGGACTTTTCTGCCAAAAACAAAATGTCACCCAAACCCATGATGAAGAAGGAAGAAGAAGCATGAAGAAGTGTCCTAGTTTGGAAAGCCAGGTGTCTGCTAAGGAAGGCAGGAGCCTCCCCTGAAATGGAAAATGTAAACCCCCTCCCTCTGAATTGCTATAAATTTTAATTAAGGGGCTCTCAGGAAAAAAATATGGGAGCAGGAATAACAGTTTTTATTAGGGAAGAAAATAAAAAGATAAAATAAACAATGCAGTAAACCAAAACAACACTGACAGAGTCAGAACACAGCCTGACACCCTGTTGGTCAGGGTGTTGGTAGCATCCAACTGGAATTGTGGCTGCAGCCCTCCTGCAGTGCCAGGGTGGTTCTGCTGGAGCAGGGATCCTGTAAAAGTCCCATTGGAATTGTGGCTGCAGCCCTCCTGCAGTACCAGGGTGGTTCTGCTGGAGCAGGGATCCTGTAAAAGTCCCATTGGAATTGTGGCTGCAGCCCTCCTGCAGTACCAGGGTGGTTCTGCTGGAGCAGGGATCCTGTAAAAGTCCCATTGGAATTGTGGCTGCAGCCCTCCTGCAGTGCCAGGGTGGTTCTGCTGGAGCAGGGATCCTGTAGAAGGGTGGAGTCTTCCTCTGAAATCCAGTGGAAGAGGCAGCAGCTGCTCCTCTGGGAATCCAGTGGAGAAGCCGTGCAGTGTTCCAGAATCTCAGATTCTATCCGGGTAGGAATGCTTGGCTCCTCCCCTGGGCTCACTTCTCCCAGTGGATGCTGTAGTTCTCATCAGCCGTGCAGGGACATTCCATAGCCTGTTATCAGCAGATGTCCCCCCGGGAAGCATGGGGTGTGGAAGAGATAAGGAAAACTGCCCGCTGAGCAGGAGACAGCTGCCATGTGGATGGCAAACGGAATACAGTGCGCCTGGCAATCCAGGACAAGAAGAAAGACAGGACAACACCCTGTGCCCTCCATCTTGCTTCTACCCACAACATACTAAAAATCCCAAAACCTCAATTTCTCACCAAGTGATCCACCTATACCACTCTCTATAATCTATTTCACACTTTTGTGGATTCCAGTCTCTCTTGAAGTTGAGGAAACTTTCTCCATGAATGAGGGTCAAGGTCAGTGCTCCCCTGGGGGTGAGGGCACCCCAGAGCAGACAGGGAAATATTCACAGTGCTCTGGGTTTCCACACAGGACTGCTCCTCATCCTCTGACATTCCCTCCCCAGCCCAGACCCTGCAAATCCTCTTTTTCTTGGGGCGGGCACGGTGGGCTTGGAGGAGGAGAAGTGAGAGAGGCCTGCGATGATGTTGGAGTGAGGCAGGGAATCCTGGAATGGTTTGATGGGAAGGGACCTTAAAGTCAACCAGTGCCACGAAGGCAGCTCCAAATGGTGCAGGGATTGGTTTATCAGACATAAAACATGGAATGGTTTGGGTTGGAAAGGACCTTAAAACTCATCCCATTTACCCCTGCCATGTCAAGGACACCTCCCACTGTCCCAGGGGGCTCCAGCCTGGCCTTGGGCACTGCCAGGGATCCAGGGGCAGCCCCAGCTCCTCTGGGAATTCCATCCCAGGCCCTCCCACCCTCATTCCTTCCCAATATCCCATCTAAATCTCCCCTTTTTCAGTGGGAGCCATTCCCTGTGTCCTGTCCCTGCAGGCCTTGTCCCCAGTCCCTCTCCAGCTCTCCTGGAGCTCCTTTGGGCCCTGGCAGGGGCTCTGAGCTCTCCCTGGAGCCTTCCCTGCTCCAGGTGAGCATTCCCAGCTCTTGCTGGATCCAGGTGAGCATTCCCAGCTCTCCCATCCCAGTTCCAGGGGGTTCCAGCCCTGGAGCAGCTCCAGGAGCAGCCGGGTCTCTGCTCACTCCAAGGTTGATATTTATAATAAAACTGTGCCAGACAAGCCCAGAGCTCCTGGATTCATTCAGGGGGTGGATCAGAGGCTGCAGGCAGAGCAGGCTCCCCTCTCCCCCCAAACAAGTCAGGAGGGGACATTTCCCTTCATCCTGGAGGCTGTGCTGGTGACAGGGAAATCCAGCTGGGAAATCACACCCAGGAACGGGAGAACCACAGGGCCTTGATTTACTCCAACACCCCTGGCACATGGGGCTGCACCTCAGAGCAAAAATTTCCTCCAAAAAAAGCGAAACTGCACCAGCCTGTACTGAAAAATGAGAGTTCAGGGCAGGTGAGGCCACTCCCAGATTTATTTGAGTGCCCAGTTCCTCTCCTGCTTCCTGCAAGGAGCAGCTGGGATCAGGATCAGCTGCTGGGAGAGGATGAAGCTGCTCACACCCCCAGAGCTGCTCTGGGCTTGGAACTTCTCCACTTTCCTTTTTTAATTTTTTTTTTTTTAATAAAAGCTTTGAGAGGAAAAAAAAAAATCATAATTAGACTCTTTATTGAGAGATATTGTTGAAGACACGTAGGAGGATTTTGAAGGAGAGCTTAGACATGAATAAAGATTAAAAAAAAGCAGTTTTAAGCCAGGCAAGGGTTTAAAAAAGAACATGAAATTCTCCTGCTTCAAACTGAGAGTTGTTTTTAATAACTGGGGGTTGGGGTGAACGTTATTTTCTACCAGGTGCCAACATCCTCCTCCTTCCCAGCACATCTGAGCTGGGAGAGGAAAGCTGTTCTCAATTCCACCTGGAATTGTTATCCCAGCCTCAAACCTGACCCAAAGCTGTCACTGGCACCCCACAAACCCAACAGGACTGGCAGAATGGGAGGGTTGGAAGGAAAACCTTCTCAGGGGAGATGAATAAAATGTGGTGAAATTTTGGTTCTGCCCCCTGGCTGAAACAAATCCCCAAAAAGTGAGACTTGAGAGAGCCCAGGGGTGCAGGGAGGTGAGGGTGGGAGCAGCAGTTTAATGCTGATTTCCCCTCATTTTTAGCAGGTAACCCGGGATAACCCAGGGACCTGGAGGTGTGGGTGCTCTCCAAGGCCTGGCATTGCTGGGAAGATTCTTTTGGTGTTTATCACCAGATAAAGTCCAAAGCGCCCAGTTCACACCCCGAACTTGGAAGGTGCAGCTCTGCAGATCCAGACACGTGGCTTTCATTTTAAACACGAGTAATCCCCTAAATCCCAGACTTTTAGGAACCACTCGTGCTTAGGATCAAGCACTCT
This sequence comes from Montifringilla adamsi, assembly GCA_017590115.1. Taxonomy (NCBI): domain Eukaryota; kingdom Metazoa; phylum Chordata; class Aves; order Passeriformes; family Passeridae; genus Montifringilla; species Montifringilla adamsi. The sequence goes on from JAGGNK010002669.1 coordinate 636,606, forward strand.
TGGGGAGTTTGCATGCTCAGATAATTTCCCTGAGTTTCTGCTGGATTTTGCCCTTTTCTGACCCGCAGATGGGGCAGCTGAGAGGTGTTTTAAAAGCTTTTATTCTATTTTCAGTCTCATGAGAAGAGTGAGACAATACAGATATACTAATTCATGCTATTTCAATCAGAAGTTAACTATTTCCTAATTACAATACATTATTAGCATTTCTTAGTCCATCAGCTTTAGTTACACCATGTTATAAATGCCTTAAAGTCAATTTAAAATTGCCCCTCATGAATCTTACTAGAATACGTCTTTCATACTTTCATTTCTCCAAAGTATCTAGTCTTATTTATAAAACCATCCTTTAAAACTTGTTTCTAGCTCCATTTCTCTCTCAGCAATGTCTGTCCATTCCATGGCATTTCTAAATCAACATTTCTTATCTCAAAGTCTACATACAGATGCAAACTATGTGAGCCTTCTCTCAAGCTTTGAAAATTCTCTACAAATTCATTTCTCACATTAGTTGTTGGATTTTGCCCTTCTCTGACCCAGAGATGGGGCAACTGAGAGGCATTTTAAAAACTTTTATTCCATTTTGAGTCTCATGAGAAGGGTGAGACAATACAGATGTTAAAATTCACACCATCACAATCAGAAGTCAAATATTTCCTCATTACAATACATTATAAGCATTTCTTAGATTTAAGAATTCTCTACAAATTAATTTCCCACAAGTTTCCACCTGTCAGGGGAGAGATTATTTTTCTTTTCCCCCTTTTTCCCCTTTTTTCACCCCACTTCTTCCACCTGGGCCCATGTTTAGAGCAGCAGTTTGGAAACATTTTGGTCCTTCCACTGAGAGTTTTCCTTCATCCAAATCATGAAATGAATCTGTCCTCAGAAATGTCCTGAGGAAGCAAAAAATGAGATTGTACAGGCAGAAAGTGAACTAAAGACAATCTCTGCCCTTCATCTCCAATGCTGAGGAGCTTGGGAGATGGGAGTATGGTTTTCAATCTCTTGAAAAAATTGATTTTTCAAAGTAAAACTGATTTCCTTCATCCCAGGGTGTTGCCAGAGCTGGAAGTGTTGGGATTTTTGATGGGAATTCCTCCTTGTTCTGCCAGGGTTTGTTCCTGCTCCCAAGAGGGGAATCCTGCCTGCTAACAATGAGAGGATGCAGGAAAGAGGAGGGAAAAATAATGGAATTATTGCAGTTTTGATGGCTTGGAGGGAGAGCTGCACTGTTGAAACCCTCCCGCTGATTCATCCCTTATCCAACACCACTGGAAATCCAGGAGGATCCTCCACCACTGGAAATCCAGGAGGATTTTCTCCTGCTGGGCCCTCCTATTCCAGCCCAGGGCCTGACATCCCCCCTGAGCAGGTGCAGTCCCAGCAGGACCTACTGTGATTCCCCTTCCAGGACCCCTGGAATGCCACCAGGACCCAAACTGAGGAAACCCCCACAGGTTCCCAAACCCCAAATTGCTGTGAATGATCCACTTTGTTTAAAAAAGGAGCAAAGAACGAGTGGAAATTCACCCAAACCCCTGGATCTGCACCCACTTTGGGCACAATAAAACCCAGTTCTGTCTTTCTGGTTATTTTTATGGATTGGAGGCCATGAAAGCTTTGGGTTCCCCATCCAGCTGAGCCCCAGCACAATCCCAACTATGCCCAGCTCAGTCCAGCTGAGCCCCAGCACAATCCCAGCTCAGCCCAGCTCAGCCCAGCTTTGGTTAGAGCTGTGTGTAACCACTGCAGCTCCACTTTTCTGGCTCTAGCGCTGGTGATTTCCTCCTGCAACTTCTTCATTCTTGTTTCTCATCAAAGCAGGACTCCTGGCCATGCCACTGGCAGTACAAAAAGAAGGAATAAAGACAAAAGAGGTGGGACAAAAGAGGTGGCAGCCAGCCAAGGACTCACTGCTGCCACTTGGGTTGGTGCAACAGCAGACCCCCAGCACTGAGGTTTTGGTGTTGGGCTGGAGTATTTGCATTTGCAGGAGGATGCAGCAGCTGGGGTGAAGGAAAGGGCTGGAGGTGCTCAGGATTATTGGATATTTCGGTTTTGTATTAAAAAAAAAGGGTTGAATCATCCTGTGTTTCTTCAAAGTGAAGTCACCAGCAGGGCAGGTGCTGAGGAGCTCAGCCCCGAGCCGGGCCTGGTTCCACCCCTGGGATTATTTGTGTTGGATAGTTAATCCCTGGGATTAATTGTGCTGGATAATTAACGGAGCACTCTGGAAATCGGGCCCCTGTGTGTAAACAGCCATGATGCCCCCAGGAGCTTCACCTTTCCCTGGACAATGGGACGCACAAAGGGCAATCAGCCCGGCCCAGCGGGTCAGCGACAGCCAGGCCCAGCCTGACTTCCCACGCTCCAGCACAAACTGTTCTCCTGCTCAGCCCAGAGCCCCAGAGCGCTCCAAACCCTCACTCCAGGATCCTTTGTCTTCCTCCCTGAGTGCTCCAAACCCTCACTTCAGGATTCTTTATCTGTCTCCCAGACTGCTCCAAACCCTCACTTCAGGATTCTTTATCTGTCTCCCAGACTGCTCCAAACCCTCACTTTAAGATTATTTATCTGCCTCCCTGAGTGCTCCAAACCCTCACTTCAGGATTCTTTATCTGTCTCCCAGACTGCTCCAAACCCTCACTTTAAGATTCTTTATCTGCCTCCCTGAGTGCTCCAAACCCTCACTTCAGAATTCCCAATTTTCTTTTCAGAGTGATCCAAACCCTCACTCCAGGATCCTTTATCTGCCTCCCAAAGTGCTCCAAACCCTCACTCCAGGATCCTTTATCTGCCTCCCAGAGCGCTCCAAACCCTCACTTCAGGATTCCCAATCCCCCCCTGAGTGCTGGCAGTGGCTGTCCCCAGGGCAGAGGGACACAGGGACAGGCAGAGGGTGCTCTGTGTTCCCAGGTTTCATTCCCCTGTTGTGCCCCCCAACCTCCTGCACATCCCAAACCTTGCCGTGTGTGGGAGGGGGATTCTCCTCCCAGGCACCCATTTGGGGTTAAATGTGGTGTTGCTGTTATTGCTTGTTCCTAATTAATCACTGGCTCCAGCAGGAGGTGGCACTGCAGGCACCCTAAAAATGCACCTCTGGAGGGACTGCAGGCACCCTAAAAAGGCACCTCTGGAGGGACTGTGGGCACCCCAAAAAGGCACTCCTGAAGGGACTGTGGACACCCTAAAAAGGGACCTCTGGAGGGACTGCAGGCACCCTAAAATGCACCTCTGAAGGGATTGCAAGCACCCTAAAAAGGGACTTCTAAAGGGACTGTGGGCACCCTAAAAATGCACCTCTGGAGGGACTGCAGGCACCCTAAAAAGGCACCTCTGGAGGGACTGTGGGCACCCAAAAAGGCACTCCTGAAGGGACTGCAGGCACTCTAAAAAGTCATTTCTGGAGGGACTGCAGGCACTCTAAAAAGGCACCTCTGGACGGACTGTGGGCACCCTAAAAAGGCATTTCTGGAGGGACTGCAGGCACTCTAAAGAGGCACTTCTGAAGGGACTGCAGGCACCCCAACAGGACACTTCTGAAGGTGCTGCCCTTGTGTGAACGAAGGTTTGGGATGGAAGGACTTGAGTCCACACAGGAAAGGTCCTGGATTAGGATTTGACTGGCCTCAGCATCCCCGTGCTGGGAGAGAACAGCACCCAGCACACCCCAACCCCACACAGATGTCCCCAAACGCAGAGTTTTAAAGGGTTTTCCATTTTCTTCACCTGTCCCCGATGCGTTTTGCCCGCTGAGCTCACCGGGATGAACTCACCCGGGGAGCTGCAAAGGTTCCCGAACAAAGGCTCCTTCCCATTCCGGCTGACACAAAGAGCGCTCCCGTCACTCTGAGTCACTCCCGGCCCCACCCAGCCCGGCAGGCTGGGGAGGGTCTCCCTGCTTTGATGTCCTTGGCCGAGAACGGCGTCACCCTCCCCTGCACCTGAGAAAACATCCAGCAATCCTCCCTCCCTCCCCTCTTCCCTTCCTTCCCTTCATCCCTTTCCTCAGGGAGAAGGAGGCTCAGTGACCCTGAGGATCTCGGAATCTTAATGAAGATGGATCAATTAAACAGTCCTGGGTGAGAGTCAGCAGCACAAAAAGGTTTTTGCCTTTGCTCTGAAGCAGCCCTTTCTCCTCTAATGGGGAATAATTTACGTTCTGGTTCCCTGAGATGGTTCTGGCTCCCTGAGGTGGTTCTGGTTCCCTGAGGTGGTTCTGGCTCCCTGAGGTGGTTCTGGTTCCCTGAGGTGGTTCTGGCTCCCTGAGGTGGTTCTGGTTCCCTGAGGTGGTTCTGGCTCCCTGAGGTGGTTCTGGTTCCCTGAGGTGGTTCTGGTTCCCTGAGGCGGCTGCAGTGGGTCCCTGGAAGTGCCCAAGGCCAGGCTGGAGGAAGCTGGGGTAGAGGGAGGTGTCCCTGCCATGGCAGGGGTGTGCAAACAATACTTGTGGAAGTGCTGCTTTACTAAACTCGAGTGCACACTCTATACTATGTCTGTAAAGGAAAGTAAAAATATTTGCCATTGTCATCCTTAACATTTGCCCGTTACTTTCCTTAGGGAATCTGCATTCTCTGATCATCAATTGTTTCTATCAGACCAGGGTTATTTGTCTGTGAAACTGAAGCTCAATTTGCAAAGTTAAATATACTTGAAATACAGAAAATAAATGACTTGAATTAGCTGCCTTTCAAACATGAGGATTGCCTTTTTGCTTTTCTGGATGCAGAATTAGGCTCACAGCGATGGTGGTGGCAGAGGCGTGAAAAGAAATTCTCTGGGAAATGCTGGTGCCTTCCAGAACAGGAACACTGTGTGGGACGTGAATTTGTAGAGAATTCTCAAAGTTTGATAGAAAGCTCCCATAGGTATGTATTTGTGTGTAAATTTGAGATAGGAAATGTTATCAGCATAGCACTGGATGGGATTCAAGGTCCTTTCCCACCCAAACCATTCCAGGAGTCCATGGTATGATTCCATTATATGATTCCATGGTATGATTCCATGCTATAATCCAATGGTATGATTCCATGCTATAATTCCATGGTGATTAATTCCATGCTATAATTCCATGGTGTGATTAATTCCATGGTATGATTCCATGCTATAATTCCATGGTGTGATTAATTCCATGCTATAATTCCATGGTATAATTAATTCCATGGTATGATTCCATGCTATAATTCATGGTATGATTCCATGATATGATTAATTCCATGCTGTAATTCTATGCTATAATTCCATGGTATGATTCCATGCTATAATTCCATGCTATGATTCCATGCTATAATTCCATGCTAAGATTAATTCCATGTTATAATTCCATGCCATGATTCCATGCTATGATTTATGTGTCCCACCTCAGCTGTTCCCTCCTCTCCTGAAATGTGTCTTTATTGGAGCATCTTACCTGAAGCCTGGGGGATGCAACAGCCCCAGAAATTTCCCACATTTCTTTGCAAATCTTTCATCTGGCCCTTACAAAAAAACAACCCCACCCAAAATAATAAAAAATATATATTTTCTAGGTAAATTCCCTTCTAAAAAGCATGGGAGCCATCCAGGGTGAAGATCAGGGACTGCATGGAACTGTTCACACTTTTGGCCCAGGGCTCTGATTTATTGCCATCATTATTCAGTTGCAGTATCAGGTTGCTCAGAAAAATTTCCATCATTAGGGCCTGATTTTCTGCTCATTTAGGGAGACAAAACTGAAATTCTGGGAGCTGCACAATTCCTGCAGGTCCTGCTGGAAGGTTGAGCTCAGAGCCCGGGGGCGGTGGGGAACTGTCCCTGGCAGGACTGGGAAGCTCCAGTCAGGAATTGCTTCAGCCCCAGTTTGGGATTGTTTCAGCCCAAGCTCAGAATTATTTCAGCCCCGGTCAGGAATTGTTTCAGCCCCAGTTTGGAATTGTTTCAGCCCCAGTTTGGAATTGCTTCAGCCCCAGTCAGGATTTTCAGCCCCAGTCAGAATTGTGACAGGGATCTGTGGCTGGCAGGACTGGGAAGCCCCAGTTTGGAATTTTTCCTGTCCTGGATTCCTGGGGATGCTCCAGAGGCTCTCAGCACCTCCCAGCCTCGGAGCAGGGTTGGGAGCAGGGCTGGGAATGGGGCAGAGCTCCTGGGCAGCTCCCAGCACAGGCTGCTCCCAATTCCTTGGAGCAGGATTTCCCCCCCAGTCCACACAACCTGGGTTGAGGAGTTCAGCCACAGAGCCTCTTTTCTGCTCTTTCCCAAATATTTTGGGTTAAAACTCCTTTTCCTCCTTGCCCTCCACAGATGCAGAGATATTCTGGAGAGCTGGGATTCTCCAGAGCACAGGGGTTAAAATCCCAGCTGGATTCTGGGGGAGCTGGGGGAAAACAGAGCAGACACTTCCAGCCTTGGCTGGAGTTTTCCCAACTGAAACCTGCCATAAATTCCCAGTCTTGTGAGAACCATCCAACCAAGACTGGAAATGTGGATTTGACCCCTGAACATCCCATTTTTAGCTGTTTTTTTTTTTTTTTTTTACCACATATTTCATTCTGTCTCCCACTTTAACCTCAAGAATCCCACACAGCCTCAAAGGAGGTTTGTGTAATGAAAACACCAATCCCAACCTCCAGGTGGGATTTCTGTCAGGATTTACAGATATTCCAGGTTTTAGCCACATCCATCCTCACGTCACTCAGACTGAGGCTGTGAACAACTGGAATTTTATCCAATCCAGCCAAATTTGCTAGCTGGCCTCATTTCTCACCTACTGCCCACCCTCAGGTGGATTTGGTGTGGCTCAGCTGCTCTTCCTGAGTGTTTGACCATTGCCAAGGTGGAGATTTGTCCTTATCTGTGTCACCCGGGTCCTTTAACCCATCCAGGAGTGCAGATAAAGATGATTTATGGACCTTTCATCCCTAATCTCACTTATCTCCTATTCCAAGGGGTGATCCTGTGTTTTCTCAAAGCCTTTTCCAATTAAATCTCATCAAAGCTGTTAATTAATGAGGAGGCTGAAGCTGATGGGGTGGGCAGGGGGGACTCCACCCAGGATGTGGAAAAACCACAAAACCCCAGGGCAAAGGCTGAAAATTTGGACTTTGATTCAAAAAGAGAATGATTTCATTAAAAAAGGGGAAATTCCTGGAATGACAAGAGCCAATGGGTTTACCAGCTGTGCTGCTAAGGAAGAGGATTTTGGGAAGATCTGAGGTTTAATTCCTTTTGGAGAATCACAATATCATTGAGGTTGGAAGAGATCTCTGAGATCAAGTCCAGCCTTTGGCCAAATCCCACCCTGCCCACTCAGCTGTGTCCCAGAGTGCCATAACTCCTCATTTTTGAACATTTTCAGGGATTTTTTTCCCTTAAACATTAAATTCTCATTTAGGAAATTAAATTAAAATTAAGGAAAAATTAAATTTTTCCTCCTGTGTAACCCTGGTTTGATCCTGGTGTTTTCAGGGATGACAGAACCCAGTGTCAGCAACCAGAAGGAAACCCAGGGATGATGGAGCAGCAAATTTCCTTTGGATTTTGCACAAGCAGCAGAAAAATCTGAACATTTTCAATGGCACACAGCCACCCCTTGCTCTGGAACTGGGATAAATTGTGAGGAGGAGGAGGAGGAAACACCTCAAATCTCCAGCACAGGTGAAGCAGCCAAAAAAAGTTGTTTAATTATTTTATATTATGAAACAAAATATATCAAAATATATATGGAGAGAACTTCTGTATATCACCCTGACAGGGATTAATTACAGCTTCCTCCAGCATGGTCAAAAAAATGTTTAAATCACACCAAAATCCCATTTTACAAAGAAAAATTATTTACATTTGTGTTTACAGATTTACATTTGTGTTTCATGTGACTCACAAATTTCCTCAAGTGCTGTAAAGGGTGGGAATTCATTTGCTGAGTTTAAATTCTGCCCCACAGAGGAGGAAGATTCCTGGTAGGCAGCAGGAATTCTGATATGGTGTCTCCTAAAAGGGATAAAAAGGAACCTGGTGGTGTCTGGCTTTTATTATTTATTGAACAATGCCCCATTGATTCTGCAGACATCACAAACAAGGCCTGCAGAGCAAAGTTTAGACAAGGACAGAGATTCCTGAGCTCAGCACAGCTCAGAGCTCTGGGGCTGCCCCCAGCAGGAGGAATGGACAGGACTGGAATTTAGAAGGGAGAAATGCAAGAAATGCAAAGATATTTTGCTGAGAAGAGAGGATTTCAGTAAAAAGTGCCGTTTTCTGGGGTTTTGGTGCTGGAGTGTTTCTCCTGAGCTCATTAAAAGGTTCCTCCAAAAGTTCTTGCCCCACGGAGTACCCAGCACTTTTTCTCAGGGCAGAATTTCCTCAGGCTTTTTGTTGGAAGCTCCACCTGTACAAATCCACGGGAATGAGGTTTGTGCAGTTTGGGATTTACTGGTTTCTATGGAAAAAGCCATGGTTAGAATCCCAGAATCCTGCAATGCTTTGGGTGGAAGGAGATGTTAAATCCCACCCAGTGCCAGCCCTGCCGTGGGCAGGGACACCTCCCACTGTCCCAGGGAGCTCCAGCCTGGCCTTGGGCACTGCCAGGGATCCAGGGGCAGCCCCAGCTCCTCTGGGAATTCCATCCCAGCCCCTCACCCCCATCACAGTAAAGGCTCTTCAGCCCCACCCCGTGTCCCCATGAGCTCCAGAAGGTTTAAAATGAGATTTCCCCTGGATTGTCCCCCCAGAAGATGAAATAAAAGTGAACGTGGCAAAGTCAGCATCACCAAAAAACATCTTGTATACAAACAATGGCACCAAACCAGCATCTTTAAAACCTTCACCTCCCTTCCCTGGGTGCTGTCTGGGCCCTCACCAAGGCCATTCCCCGAGGAGCTGCTGGGAGCTGGGGTTCCCACAGACACCAGCGAGCATCCCTGGAACTGGGAATCCCTTGGAAACCGCTGCAGCTCCCAAAGCCTCTGAACAGCTCCAGTGGCCGTGGCCTCTGCTGCTCCCCAGCTGGTAAATCACTTCAAGGCAGCGGGGGCTGCCCTCAGCCCTGTCCCATTCCCGTCACTTCCCACGTCAGAGGCTGCTGGAGCTCTCTCTTCCCACTGCCAGCAGAGGTGGGGTCCGTGGGACCGTGCTCTGTGCGGAGAAGCCCGGCACTGACACATCCCCACCCTCGGGAGGCTCAGCAGCCCTTGGCCCCGGCTCTGCAGGGCAGCCAGGGGCTCTTCTGTTTTTCCAGGCACTCCTCTCCTGCCTGCCTCTGCCTCCCGGGGCTGATTGTCGTTTCTAATCTCTTGGCATCGCACTCGGCGCAGGAAAAAAAAAAAAAAAAAAAAAAAAAAAAAAAAAAAAAAAACGGCAAAAAACAACAAAACCTCAATGAAAAAGTTGCTTGGAGTTGGCTGGGTCCCAGCTCCTGGCTGCAGGGATGATCCAGAGCTTCTGAATATCCCAGAGCCGCTGCAGGAAAGGTCACTGGAAGGGAGTGGGCTCATCCAAGGCACCTGAGGAAAGGCTGAGCCTGGGGATCCCATTTCCCACTCTGGGAATCCCATTTCCCACCTGAGGGTCCCATTTCCCACCTGGGGATCCCATTTCCCACCCTGAGGGTCCCATTTCCCACCCTGACAGTCCCATTTCCCACCTGAGGGTCCCATTTCCCACCTGGGGATCCCATTTCCCACCCTGAGGGTCCCATTTCCCCCCCTGACAGCCCCATTTCCCTCCCTGACACTCCCATTTCCCACTCTGGGAATCCCATTTCCCACCTGAGGGTCCCATTTCCCCCCCTGACAGCCCCATTTCCCTCCCTGACACTCCCATTTCCCACTCTGGGAATCCCATTTCCCACCTGAGGGTCCCATTTCCCCTCCTGAGCCCCTGCAATGATCCCACCAGGGCAGGGGGTCAGCACATCCCCAATGATATGGGTGTTTTAAAATTATATAGATGTGTTTTATAATGAAATAAAACTCAGGTGCTGGAATGAAGATTTAAAATTGGGATTTTTTGTCAATGCCACTGACATTTTCTGCCTGGTCTCTGTTCCAACCTGTTCTGTCACCTTGTCACCTTCTCAGGTGTGAAGGAGCACAGACAGCACCTCCCACCTTGAGTCCCTGCCTTTCCACCTCTCGTTCAAGCAGGAGCTCCTGCTCACAGGGACGGGCAGGAATTGCTGTAATTCCTCTGTTGCACAAGTTTTCTATTTCCAGTTTGAGTTTTTCATTCTTCCCTCTGAATCCTGCTCCTTCCCAGGACTCTGGCAAGTCTGGAGTCATCTTTCTCTTCAGCCAGTCCTCAATGCTGGGCTGTGCAAGGAGCCCTTGGAAGCAGCAGGAATTCATTCATTGTCCCCCAAAATCCTGGGAACTTTTGTAAAGCCCTCAGGACTGAAGATTTCTGTCATACCCAGTAATGCCACCAGTGTGTGAAGATGTCTGAACCCAGAGCATGTCTCTAATCTCCTTTCAAATGCAAACTGCATGTGGTTCATCCATAATTGAGGCAATTATAAAAACTTCCTGGTTATCCACTCGTTTAACATGACTGGGCCTCCCTTTGGAAATGGTTCCAGCTACATTCCCATCCCTGGATTCAGAATATTTTGGTTTCTCAGGGAAAAACCCTAAGACTGAACTCTACCAGAGTATCTAGAATTGGTTTTGGCTCTTGGCTTTCCATAAGAAAACAGCACATCACAGCTGGGAGGAGAAGGAAGATCCTTGGGATTCATCTCTTGCTTCCAGACAACAAAGTTACATCATAAAACAGGAGCAACAGGAAAAGGATTCAGCAGGAAAGTCGGGAGAAGGAGCTGGGGAGGGGCTGGAGCCCCAGGAGAGGCTGAGGGAGCTGGGAAGGGGCTCAGCCTGGAGAAGAAAGGAGGCTCAGGGGGGCCCTTGTGGCTCTGCACAGCTCCTGCCAGGAGGGGACAGCCGGGGGGTCGGGCTGTGCTCCAGGGAACAGGGACAGGAGGAGAGGGAACGGCCTCAGGCTGGGCCAGGGCAGGCTCAGGGTGGGCACAGCAGGAATTTCTGCATGGAAAGGGGGCTCAGGAACTGCCAGGGAGGGTTGGAGTGCCCATCCCTGGAGGGATTTGACAGGTGGATGTGGCACTTGGGGACATTCCATGGTGACCTTGGCAGTGTTGGGAGATGCTTGGACTCGAAGGCCTTTCCCAACCTGAACAATTCCATGATGCTCCAGTGTTATTTTCAGGGAGCTGTGGATGAACTTTTCTTTTCTCTAACCAGGAGGTTGCTCCTCCCTGGAGCAGACTGAAGCTGGAGCTGCGTGCTGCCACACTCAAACCCCTGGGATGGGTCAGTGTTTTCTATTCTCACATCTATTTATTTATCTTAGTAGGAAACCACTTCCACCGTGACTGGAAATGGAGTGTTTGGGTTTTTTAAAGATTTCCTTTCCAGAAGGAAAGAAGAAGAGCACAGGCACCAAATATTTCAGAGTTCCACAGTGAGTGAACTGCTTTAAGTGTGAGAATGATGTCCTGAGAATGAAACCACTTATCCCACTGCTTTGGGGAGTTAAAACTGCAATCCTGGGAAAACAGAATGTCCCAGCAGCTCTACAAGGTCCAAAAAACTTTCTAAAATCTTCCTTGGGCAGCTGTGAGGATGGACAGGAGGGCTCTGGTGGGACAAGGGCTGTTGGCACTGTGCAAGAGGAATCCAAGCCTTTAATTTGGAGTTAAATCCCCTGTGGCTTCCCAATCCCTTGTGGCTGCTCCTGGATGTGGAACACACTGTGTAAAACCCAATCCCTCCACTGGGAATGGGAATGTTTGCAATGGGAATGGAGGAAAGGACCTGCTGAGTTCATATTCTGGTTTCTCTCTCACAGGGAAATGGACCTGTTGGAATAAATCCAGAGGAGGCCACGGAGAGCTGGAGCCCCTCGGGAGCCAGGGAATGGAAATATTTGGAGTGGGAATTCCCTGGAATGGGAATATTTGGAGTGGGAATTCCCTGGAATGGGAATATTTGGAGCCTGGCTGTGGGTACAAGTGAGTGTGATGTGTTTGTCCCACCTGCAGAGGTGAGACACCTCCAGACAGAAACATTCCCAACCAGGAGAATTTTCCAGCTCCCAGCTCCCGTTTCCTGCTGCTTTTCTCACCATTTGCTTCTCCCTTTGTGCAGCTGAAATCCTGGAGTTTGTAAATCCTCTGGTGGCCTGAGGTGTGCTCCTGCCTGGAGTGATATCCATGGCAGAATTCCAGCTCTGTGAGGTGAAATCCATCCCTGTTCAGGGAGCTGGAAGGAACCCTTCAAATGAGGGAAGGAGTTAATTAGGACATCCAGGGCATGTGTTGACGAGCTGCTTTTAATCCTCCCCAGTGCAGAAAGCAGAATTTGTAATGGGAATTCTTTCATTTGGTTCATTTTTCAAAGCTTGGAAAAATGTTAGGGCAGCCACGCTGTTAATGCCATCCCAGAGTCCAAAAAAATGTCATCCCCACTGCAGCTGCTGAAACCAAACAATGTGTGCTGAAAGGGAGAAGGATTGAGGGGATCATTTGGTAGGAGGCATCCACAGAGGGAATCTGGGGAGGAAATTCCCTGCAGGTGGGTTCTGGGGAGCTGAATTCACTCTTTTCCAGAGCAGCCACCACAGGACAGAGCCCTTTCCCTACTCCATTTGAACATTTCCCTGCTCCATTTAGACATTTCCCTGCTCCTTTTGAACATTCCCCTGCTCCTTTTGGACATTTCCCTGCTCCTTTTGAATGTTTTCCTGCTCCTTTTGACATTTCCCTGCTCCATTTGGGAATTTCCCTGCTCCATTTGGACATTTTTCTGCTCCATTTGGGCATTTCCCTGCTCCATTTGGGCATTCCCCTGCTTCATTTGGGCATTCCCCTGCTCCTTTTGGACATTTCCCTGCTCCATTTGGACATTTCCCTGCTCCATTTTGGCATTTCCCCTTCTTAATTTCAACATTTCCCTCCTCCCTTAGCAGGGGTGACACTGGGTGACTTTTAGGTCCTTTCCAACCCAAACCATTCCAGAATTCCCTATTCTGGGATGCCAAAGCCTCTCTGAAGAACTCCTGCAAGGCTGAGCTGGCATTCTTTGGAAATGAGGTCCCTTGATTTACCCACCCAGCCCAGAGACCAGGACAGAAACCCCCAGCAGCCTCCCTGGAGATGTCCCAGCCTCTGGAACCCCCTGGGGCACCTGGGCAGTCCAGGGGACATCAGTGCCTGCAGGTGGCTGATCTGCGCTGCATTTCCTGCAGATTAGCAGGATTGAAGGCCATTGTTGTTTTCTGTTCTCCCAGTGAAATGAAATATCCCAACAGAGATTCCAGGGCTGCTTTAGACAATTAATGATCAGCAGAGCCCAGAAATAGCTCTGTGCTCCTGCTGCTGCTTTCATTCGGGGAACACACAAAACTTGGAGGAGTCTCTGCCACACAAACTTTTCCCCAGTGATGCCTTAGGATTTGAGCTTTCTATTTCCCATCTGTCTGTAATCCTGCAGTTCTTTAGTCCATAACTCTGAACTCCATACCCAGTGTGAGCTGCTGCTCTCCCATTTTGGGCAGACACAACAATTCCTCTCCAGGCCTGGGAACCAAGGACACCTCACTGCCTCAGGGCCCAGAGATGGGAACAAAAGGGAGCTGGGGGCAGCAAACTTGGGGTCAATGACTTCATGACCTGAAGCTGTAATTGGGAGATTAACCCAAATATGCAAATGAACCAAAGTTATAAAGTGTGAAAACCTGTGAGTCCATTTTGGGTGTAGCCCCTGGGGGCTTTGTCTGCCCTAAATGTATCTGAAGGCCCTTCAGTAAATAGCAATGCTTTTTATTCCCCTAATTTTGTCTGGCCTCTGTTTTCAGGTAGCCCCAAAAGGCAGCAGGTCGAGCATCTCCCAGACTGAAAAATACGAAGTTTTGCTGGCTGAACGGGTGAGGCTTTGCAGGCCCAGGCCCTGGGCGGCCTCTGCTCTGTTTTTTGTTTGGCTCTGGTGTTGCAGAGGTTTCCTTAGCAACCCCTGTATCCTTTTACAAGTCATTGTTAGTGACACACATTGACGTGGGGATGCTAAAAACGATGGCACCCAATAAAAATAACCCCGGTGATGACCCCGTTTCCTTAAGCAAACACCACCAGTATCCACCAGGATGGGCCAGAGGGATTTCTCTCTGGAACAATGATGCCTGCAGCCTCCAGCAGCACCAACAGGAGCCTTTCTGCAGCTTGCAAAGGTCAAGAGGAAAATCTTCCATCCTCTGCTCTCTGTGCCTAATCCCAGCATTTATGGGCACAGGGCTGGCTAAGGCAGAGGGAAATGCTCGCTGGAATCCCAAAAAAACCCTTAAAAAATCCCTACAAAAAACCCCTAAAAAAATCCCTACAAAAATCTGTTTAAAAATCCTAAAAAATCCCTACAACAATCCCTTAAAAAAATCCTAAAATATCTTTAAAAAACCCTTACAAAAATGCATAAAAAAAATCTCTAAAAATCCCTAAAAGCCAGAATCCAATTTCTTACATGGAGGAAACATCACTTTGTTGTTTAGTGATGGGAGGTGGTGGAGATCTGGGTCCCCTCCTCACCAAGGTCCCTCCTGAGGGGCTGAAAATGAGGCAGGTTTGGATTCCCCCCACAGGGATGTTGGCAGCTCCGTGTGTACCCCAAGGAAAACCCCTGGGTCAGCCCTTCTGCTGATTCTCTGCTCTGGAGAAGCTGCAGGGAAGGGACTGGGTGCAGAATTCAGCTCTTCAGTGGGGTAAAACCCATAAATTTTCTTCACCAGCTCCATAAAAGCAGAAAACTCTGGGATGGTTTGGGTTGGAAGGGATCCTAAAGCCCACCCAGCTCCCCTGGCTGTATCTGCTCCTGAGGCAGGAGGGGACACGAGGAGCTGCTTGGATCACTAAATCCATCATGCTTTTGGGAAGACATTGGCCAGAGGCAAAGGAAAAGAGGGAGCAGAGCCATTGTCCAATGTGGCTTTAATAGGAGGCTGATTTCTGGTGTAAACAAGGCCAGAGGAGTCAATGTTGATACAGCCAGGCCTGGCCCTCACTGGTGCCGGCGTGAGCTGGTTTGGAGCTGGCCTGGATCTCCTTTCTCCAGCTGACATACACCGCCATGGAATTTTGGAGGTTTTCCCATGGAAAATTATGACTTTGCATCAAAACCTGATTATTTTCCAGTTTATGATTATGATTTTTTTGTTTTTTGTGACAAGGAGTTGACGGTCTTTGTTTACAGATCAGACTGGGTTTGCTGTTCTCTGGTGAAAACATGAAAACCTCGAGTCAAGCAGGCCTTGCGTGCGTGGTTTCAATTTAGTGTCAAAACTCCAGTTCATACAAGGAGATGAGAGAAGAAAGTATCAAAGGAATTTTCTCCCAGTCCCACAGCCTGGAATCCTCTGCTTTAACCCATCACAGGGGTGAGGAAGAGCTGGTTTTGGAACCAGATCCAGGTGAGGGGACCAGGCTGGGCCTCTCTTTTCACTTCCCCCTCTGCATCTGGGGGTTGGTTTGGGTTCACCTCAGCAGGAATTTCATCCAAGGAACAAAATCCTCTTGCTTTCCCCAGCACATCCAAAGAATCTGGGTTTCAGTGGGAGGGAGCTTTATCTCAATAAATTCTTTATAAACTGCACACCGACACCAGGCTTGGGTACAGAGGGAATATCTGCCTTGTCTGAGCCCAGTCTCACCAGTGATTTCTGGCTGAAAACCAGTTCAAACCAGCAGGGTTTGTCTGAATTTTAACTCCTAGGGATGGAGGAGGACAGTGACTGTAACCTCTGTGTGAGAACAGAGATCTTGAATTAAATTATTGCACCCTTGGGCTGAGATTGTTCCTAACTGAGTGACAACCACTAACACTGGCAGGACTAGCACTCCCTCTGATTCTGGGATTTGTGGATATTCTGATCCAGACCTGGAGATTTTGAGAGCCTGAGGTAGAAGATAAACTGGCTTTCATAAAAGCTTTCTTTTTTGAACTGAAAGAAAATACGCCTTTCAAATACATCTGAAAAATGCAGGGAAGCCTTGGATGAAGAGTCAGGGAAAGCTTGGAATGAAGCCTCTATTTACTTTTCTTTCTCTGCTTTGTTTATTTTCCCTCTTTTTTCTTGCCCCCCCAGAGAAGAGACCTCAGTCCTACTTTGCAGTTTTGCTTTGTGACGTTGGCCATGGCCTTTCCCTGCTCCCTGCCTTCGTTTCCCATGGATAAATGGGGATATTCAGAAAAAGCTGAGCCAGAGGGGAACTCCAGGTCAACTCCAGGCCCCTCTTCCAAGACGAGATTGATTCTGTCCCTGTCATTTCCAGAAGCATTTTCTGCTAGGCCTGTGCATTCCTGCTGGGGCTGGAATTAGCTCTGGAGAGGCAATAAATTCACTGTAAACTTCTGTGAAGTGGAACTTCTTCTGAAAACCTTGTTTCTTTATTGCTGGGATGTTTTTCCTCGTATTTAGCCCGAGCCACTCCTGCTGCAGCACAAGCTTTGTGCCCTGTGGCCTTGGAGAGCTTGGAGAGAGGCTCTGGCAGGGATTTGTTTACAGAATTTAAACACAGAATCTTGGAATTCCAGAATGGTTTGAGTTGGAAGGGACCTTAAACCCCATCCTTAAACCCTGTCCTTAAATCCCATCCTTAAACCCAGCCCTGCCCTGGGCAGGGGCACCTTTCACTATCCCAGCTTGCTCCACCATGAAACGCTTTGCAAACCATTTGTAGGAAGCCATACCCCAATCCAGGTATTAGAATTCAAATTGTTTCCATCAAAAGGCATCTCAAAGTGCTAAGTTTGAGGGATTTGAGTGCCCCAAAACTGGACACCCAACCCCAGAGCAGGGGGTGAGCGGGGACTGGTGGCACCTCAGTGACACAAACTGCACTGAACCTCGAGCTCTCCCTGAGCTGCCCATGAGGATAAATTTGGATTTCTTCTACTTTAGGGCCAAATCACAATTTTTGAGCAGGAAGGTGAGTGCCTGGCCTTAACCTCTGGCAGGGAAACCGTGCCAGGCTTATGAACACTAAATGTGGACAATTTCTAATTATAAGACAATTTTATGAGTGTTGATAACCCTGCCCAGTGGGAAGCAGTGCAGGAACAGTTTATTTTGGAGATAAGTCACTGGTAAAGCTCATGAGAGTCACTGCTCACACTGGAATGAAAAAGGAACTCTAAATCCTCAAATATTCACATCTCCTACCCCTGGATTTAAAAGCAAACCCTTTCCATTGTCTAGAAGTTCTAAGAAAATAAAAATAGGGAGCTATTTCAGTCCAGACACAGAAATAAGCACAGGGAGCTGAGAGTAACTGAGGCAGGCAGCTGAGCATCCCAGGAAAATCCTGCTCGTGGCTTTCCAGCCATTGGTGACTGCAGCTTTTAAAGTAAATAAAGCAATAAAATGTGCCTGGATAATCCACCCAACCCCCTCTTGCTGACGGGGAGTTTATGAGGATTTCCTTTGAATTGTTGGAGAAGTGGTTAAAAAAGATGCATTAAAAGCTATTAGAAAATGTAGTTGTAATAAAAACCACAAATGTTGTTCTAATAACAAACACAAATGTAGTTGCAATAACTTTAGGGAAGGGGGAGTGACCCTAGAAATGTTTGGCCAAAGTGCTGATGGACAGTGGGGGTCAGTCACGGGGTGAACAGTTGTTATTTGGGGCAATGACGGCAGGGGCAGTTTCACAATGAACGAGCTGGAAAAGCAGGATTCTTTCTGGGCAGGATGTTTACAACAAGCCCCAGCCTGCGTCCCCTGCAGCCCCCTGTCTGTGCTTTGTGCGCTGATGTCACCACTGTGTCACCTCCTGGGCCTCCTGCATCATCCCTGGTTCCTATTTCCTCCCCTCAGAGCCTGCTGGTTCCCGGTGCTCCCAGCTGGATGGTCGTGGAATCCTGGAGAGCTTTGGGTGGGAAGAGACCTTGGAGATACTCTCCTTTATCCAGGGGCAGGGATGTCACCACTCCCCAGTCCCCCAGCTCCCAGCCATAGCTCTGTGCTGGCTGGGGTGGAATTCCCAGAGGAGCTGTGGCTGCCCCTGGATCCCTGGCAGTGCCCAAGGCCAGGCTGGAGCCCCCTGGGACAGTGGGAGGTGTCCCTGACATGGCAGGGGTGGATGAGATGAGTTTTAAGGTCCTTTCCAACCCAAACCATTCCATGTTTTATGTCTGATAAACCAATCCCTGCACCATTTGGAGCTGCCTTCATCTGTCATGGTCCTTTCTTTCTTTTTCTTTTCTTTCTTTCTTTCTTTCTTTCTTTCTTTCTTTCTTTCTTTCTTTCTTTCTTTCTTTCTTTCTTTCTTTCTTTCTTTCTTTCTTTCTTTTTCTCTCTCTCTCTCTCTCTTTCTCTCTCTCTCTCTCTTTCTCTCTCCCTTTCTTCCTTTCCTCCTTTTTTCCTCTCCATTACCATATTTACCACAGATCACTCTCCTCTCCTCTCCTCTCCTCTCCTCTCCTCTCCTCTCCATTCCATTCCTGCCCCTGCTGCCTGGTGTCCACCAGAGCAGGAAGGACAGACAGGAATCCCACCCCGACAGCAGACAGACAGACAGACAGACAGACCCGGCAGGGGAAACCAGCTGACAGGGGGAGCATCTGAGCTGCTGACCCAGCTCTCACCCCTTCCCGGGGGATGTTCCCCGGTGACTTGTTCAAATTAAACCCTCAGACATTTATTTCCCTGCCTTTCCTCTCTCCTGACTCCCGGGAGGAAGGGGGAGGATGCACAAAGAGGCAGCAACGCTTTGCTTTTCTAGCTTTGCTTTCTGAATTTTTCCTCTTTTTTTCTTTTTCTTTTTTTTTCGTCATTTTTTTGTCCCTTTAAATTCATGCTTTAAAACAAGGCTTCCTGCTGTCCCTGGAGCTGGCAGGGCTCGGGCCCAGGATGGGAGGAAGACAGCCCTGGAAAGGGAGGAAAGGGCTCTGATTCAGCAGGGCTGTGACTCAAATGCTGCCACTCTTGGAAAGGGCACTTGACAATGTTGGCATTATCAGGGATGAGGCAGGGGAGGAAATCACTGCTGTGACAAGGAGGGGAATGCAAAGGGACAGAGCAGGCAGCAAAACTTCCCAGCACCACAGAAAGGTGGAATTATTAAGGCTGGAAAAGGTTTTTGGGGTCACAGAGTCCAGCCATCACCCATGTCCCCAAGTGTCCCACCCCACATGTTCGAGGGGGTGACCCCATCACTTCCATGGGCAACTCCACCACTTCCCATCACCTCTAGAGAAGGTCCTGAACCCCCTCTCTGCAGGGCTGTGACCCCAGAGATTCGGGGTAAGAACCATCCCTGTATCCCAGACTTTCTCCGAGGAGCCATCAGCTCCTCCTGCAGATCCCACAAACCCTCGGCTTCCACAGCTCCCACTGCGGGACAGGAGGACCAAACTGGAACATCTGCAAGCCTGAAATAGTGGAAAAGCTCCCAAAGCAGCTACAATTCCAACTCTGCAGTCATCCAATATTTACCACAGAGCCTTCAAATGTCACTCTGAGTGTAATGAACGGGGCTGGGAAGGAAGGAGCCTTTGGGATAATCAGCACAGCTTAGGCAGTGACCTATGAATCACTTTGCAGGAAGTCCATCCTCCTTCCCAAGAAAAACGTGCATTGAAGCAGCTGAACAGGAGCTTGGTTGTCCAGGCTGGATCAGAATGAATGGAATAATGAATTGAAATGGTGAATGTCCAAGGATTTCGTCAGGAATTCAAGCCTGAGAGTTCCCTGTACGTGTCAAGGTGAAGGGAGCTTTGAGGGGAAGTCAGGAGTGAGGAAGAGAAGCAGGACTGGGGCAGCAAAATTCCATGGATGAGTCTGAAAGGGTCTGTGCAGGCAGAGATTCCAAAGGGGGGTGTTTGAGCCCACTCAAAGCTCACAAATCCAGCACTCAACACTCACAAATCCATCACTCAGCAGTCACAAATCCAACACTCACAAATCCAACACTCAGCACTGCCACAACAATACCTGGTCGTGTTTTTCCAAGGGGACAATAAAACCTGACTAATTCTGCACCCTCTCACTCTGTTTGCTCTCAGATTTTGTTGTCCTCCCACTCCACCACCTGAGTTGACAGAATTTGAGGCTCTGATCTCTTTGAAAGCTTTGGGTTGGGCTTTGGGGGTCTGGTTGTCGCCCCAGTTACACACAGAGATTCTTGGCAAACCACTTCCTCCTCCTCTGCCTGTTTTTCCATTTGTGGACAGGAACTAACAATTCTTGCTCTGTCCAACTCCTTCCCTGGCCTGTTTTGGGCTCCTTGGAGAAGATTCAGAGTCTTGCAAAAATGTTTATGCAGGGCTTGGCAGGAGGGAGCCAAGGTTTTACCTGCGACCTATGGAATATCCCACAAGCAGAAGATATTCCCTACAGAATATCCCAAAAGCAGAGCCCAGCTGGTTGTGCTGCAGAAGCTGCTGGGAAATCATTGATATCCAGGTTATGGCTCAGTTGCTTTAAGAACTTCGATCAGCTTGGCCTCCAGGTTTCCTCCTGTAATTCCTGACACAATTCACATTATCCTGACCGTGAAATATTAAATCTGGCCTGGTGTGTGCTCAGCAAAGCCCTGCAGGGAATGCTCCATGCCCTGTGCCCTCCCTGGGATGGGTTGGGATGCCAGGCAGAGCTGCTGAGTCATGGCCATTCCAACAGGATAATCCTGATGCTCACGTTGCTTTTCCTCAGTTTTGCACCAGTTGTGATGCAGATTTTGATGATCTAAAAGGCCATTTCTTCCCTCGGATGTCCCTGATCCTCTGACATTTAAACAAAAGGCAATCATCCCACGGCTTCTGCTGGGAAGAGCTGGCACCTTGCCAATCACAATATTCCCCTCCTCTTCCCAATGACGTGGGAACGAGGCCTGGGTGCCTCCAAGGAGGGTCTGAGCAGGGCAAATCCTCGATGCTGGGGGCTTAAACTGAGCTTTAGCTTCAGGCAGAGGCTGGCACAGGGGTGGTAGAGTTGCTTCACCCACAGCTTCTGGCTAATAATCATTAGAGCTGTTAAAATAGTTCATTAAAAATTAAAAGTCCTAATGGGAACCACTCAGCTAGATAAAATCCCCTTCCTAAACAAGTCCAGAAAAGCAGGGTATGATTTACAACAAATTGCATTTAAATACTTGAATAGGCAAGAACTCTGCTGGGAGGGTGTTAAAATAACCCCCAAATCAGAACATTCAAACATCAGAACATTCAAACATCAGAACATTCAAACTCACCCATGGGACGAGAAGGTGAAGAACTCCTCAAATTACTTGAGCAAATTACTCAGCACCCAACTTTGTGTCTTGCCTTGGAAGAGGAAGGAAGTCCCAGCTCTCAAACTCTCCAGTTTCCTTCTGCTTTTGCCATCCCACCCCCCAATGCCACCAAGGCTCACTGATGTCCCCAAATGTCAATGCTGGAGCACAGGATGGTGGAGACAGACTCCATAAATCCGCTTTGGCTGGGAGGGATGGGGATTCATGGGATTCCTGCACAGATTCAGCTCTGGAGATTGGGGACAATGGATTAAGGGTGGACTTGGCCACCCAAGTGCTGGGTTAAAGGTTGGCCTCGATGATCTTAAAGGTCTTTTCCAACCTAAATCATTCCGTGACCCTATGACTGCTCTCCCTCCCTGGAGGACTCCCCTCCCCTATCCCAAGAGATCCCAAAGCCAGAGATTAATTCCATTCCAAATTTTCATTTGTCCAAAGGAGAACAAAAGCCGTGGCGGGGCACTCACAGAAAGGAAGGAATACATTGTCATCATCCAACAATCAGGAGTAATGAGAAAGGTCAGGAAAACACACACAAGGCCAAGATTTCAGCTGGTGGAAGCAGCAGAGCTCCACTGGTGACACCGGGTCAGAAACTTTTACTGCATGAAGTGCTTTTACCCCATCGGATGCCTTGGAGCACAACTTGCAGAGGAACAATCTGGGGAAAAAAAAAAAAAAAGGAAACAAATCCCAAAGTCCAGCCAAATGCAGCAGATCCACGACTTCCATGGCTCTCTGTGCTGTATTCCCCAGCCTCCAGCTGATGAAACTCCCTTTCAAATCGTTCCTACTTCCCTCTTTATTGCTTTAAAGCCTTGCACATTCCAAAGAATGCCAGGGCAAACTGCCTAGAATTCCTTATCCCAGAATCCTGCAGCATTAAACTGACAATTCCACATGGCACAGATGTCATTCCCTTCAGCTGGATGCTGCAAGGCCCAAAGGGACATCCTTACAATCCTATGGATTGCAAAAGGAAAATTCGTGCTGTTTTCTTGGCCCCTCAAGCAGCACATTGGATGGGAAAAGGGGAAACGTGCCTTGAGTTGTGCCATGGGAGCTTCAGGTTGGATATCAGGGAATATGTCTTCACTGGAAGAGTGGTCAAGCATCGGAACAGGCTCTCTCACCACCCCTGGAAGTGCTGAACAAAAAATGAGCAGTTGTGGCAATTCATGATTAATGGGAATGGTGGGATTTGGTCAATGCTTGGACTTGATGATCTTGGAGGTCTTTTCTATCTTTTCCACCCTTGATGATTTTAAAATTTTATGGAGATGTCAGTAACCCCTCTTGGAGATCTTTTCCATCCTTAATAATTCTTTAATTCAATGGAGATATAAATAACCCCTCTTGGAGGCCTTTTCCACCCTTAATAATTCTTTAATTCTATGGACACATCAATGGCCCCTCTTTTTTTCCCTCCTCTTTCCCCGTGGGATCCCTTGGGCTCAGCCATCAATGTCCTCACCCTGCTTTTAAAGGCTTGGCATCTCCATTCAAGGAAACCCAAATCTCAGGACATTTCATCTTCCAAACCCTTCCCAATCCCTTGCTCCACCCCCTCCACTGAGGGTTTTCCATGTGTAAGGGCAAAGATCTGAAGGAGAGAGGCCTGGAGAAGTTGGCTCTGGATGCACAGAGAATTCTTGTCTCCAGGACTGTCAGCAGGAGCACGCTCTCATTATTAATATTTCGATGTTGGCTATTTTTTTCCAGGCCAAATTGCAGCTTTCAAAGTTCTTCCCTGGCATGAATTTGTCCCCTTTTATTTCTTGCATAACTGGGCCTCCAAAAAGCTCCCCAAAGGTTGAGTGCGAGGCAGGCTGTGCCGCTGACACGCATGGGATGTTCCCTTTCCGTGAGTCACGGAGCAGATGTGCCTCGTCATGCGATGCCTGGAGTGGCACTGCAAAGGGAAACAGAATTAACTCATCCCTCAGAACTGGAGAATTCCAGGGAGAATTTGCACACCCAGGCATCGGATTGATTTCTTTATCCTTTGTTGTTAAAGTCGCAGAGGCAGAAATGAAATCATCAGCGAGCCTGGTAAAGGGCTGCTGCTCCTTCCAAGCAAGCTGGAGATCATCTGGAAATCCTTGGGGAAAAAAGCTAAAATGTTTCTTTTCCTGAAAAGGAGTCTTGTGATGGGAGTTATTTCACAGGATCATGGAATGGTTTGGGTGGGAAGGGACTTTAAAGTCACCCAGTGCCACCCCCTGCCCTGGGCAGGGACACCTCCCACTGCCCCAGGCTGCTCCAAGCCCTGTCCAACCTGGCCTTGGGCACTGCCAGGGATCTGGGGCAGCCCAGCTGCTCTGGGAATTCCACCCCAGCCCCTCACCCCATCTAAGCCTCTTTCTCAGTGGGAAGCTTTTCCCCTTGTCCTGGCACTCCAGGCCCTTGTAAATATTCTCTGCTTCAGTTCTCCTTTCCAGTCTTGAAAAATCATTTTGGGAGGGGGAAAGTAGAATGTAGGTGTTTCTTTTCCAGTTTGGGAGAAATCACAGAAGCACCAACCCCCCAAATTTCTTTAAAACAGATGAATTTTGTCAATCCCAAAAGCCATTTTTGACAGCTGCTCCAGGTATGTCCTAAGCTCACCTTTCACACTGAGGCAGGGTTGCCCTGACGTGTCCCTGGCTCTCTCCAGCCTTCTCCAGGCTGCACTCAGGGAGGGATGGTTGTGATTCCTGGCAGAAAGGAAAATGAGAAACAGCCCCTGGTTAGTCTGGAGCAGTTGTTTAAATCCATAATGCAAACTGAGACAATGAATGTCTCAATTTGCAGACACTGCTGAGTGGAAGCTGTTGGATATTCCCTACAGCTGGATGTTCCCCACAGCTGGATATTCCCTGCAGCTGGATATATCCCTGCAGCTGGATATTCCCTGCAGTTGGATATTCCCTGGAGATGGATATTCCCTGCAGATCGATAATTTCCTGCAATTGGATTTTCCCTGCACTTGGATATATCCCTGCAGTTGGATATGTTCTTGCAGTTGGATATTCCCTGCAGTTGGATATTTAACTGCAGTTGGATAATTTCCTGCAGCTGGGCATTCCCTGCAGCTGGATATTCCCCACAGCTGGATATATCCAGCTGCAGTTGGATATTTCCCTGCAGCTGGATATTCCCCTGGAATTGGATTTTCCCCGCAGCTGGATATTCCCTGCAGTTGGATATTTAACGGCAGTTGGATATTCCCTGCAGTTAGATAATTTCCTGCAATTGGATATTCCCTGCAGTTGGATATTCCCCCGGAATTGCAGTTGCATTTTCCCTGCAGTTGTATATTTCCCTGGAATTGGATTTTCCCTGCAGTTGGATATTTCCCTGCTCAAAGACAAAGAAGCAGGATCTGTACCTAGGTCTAAACAGATCTATGAATTTTTAACCCTGTTTTTCCCTTTTTATTTTTGTTTCAAATGATCATTTCATGAGGTGCTGGGGTGTTTGTGCCTCCTCTCCCAGAGGAGTGTTGTGCTATTATTTAAAACTGAGGAGTTGAAAAGCCGATTCCATTTCCACTGAGGGAAGAACCAGGACCGGTACCTAGGTCTAAACAGATCTATGAATTTTTAACCCTGTTTTTCCCTTTTTATTTTTGTTTCAAATGATCATTTCATGAGGTGCTGGGGTGTTTGTGCCTCCTCTCCCAGAGGAGAAAGTGGGCATTGAGCTCGTGAAGGAATGGAAGAACTGTCAGAGGCCATTTACTGAAGTGACTCTTTCTTTCTCTCCCCCAATATTTGTCCCTTCCCCATCACAGCAAAATGGAGCACCTCTGCACTGGAATTAATGCTGAAGCACAGGGCAGGATCCCAAGAGCCTGGGGGAACCAGGAAGAAGGCCCAGTTTTACTCCTGTGCCATCAGCTCCGGATGTTCTGTCCCTCCCTCCGCAGCTGGAGCAGCTCCCAGCCCAGCTACAGCCAGGCAAGTGCAAGATGTTGGTGACAGATTCCCAGAATCACAGATTAGGCTGGAAAAGGCCTCTGAGGTCATCAGTGCAGAGGCTCTAGCCCACTGAACTGCAGATCTATGACAGCTTATCTCTTTATTCCAAACAAGCAGGGTAATTAGGCAGAGCACCCATCTCCTTATCAGCTGCAGGTGAAAATTCACCTTTAGTAGTTTTTAACTCAATAACCCCAGATCTTTGATGAGCTCCAGTGGCTGCTCTGCTGGCCTAGTCACCATCAGACCAGCAGCTCCTCTGGGGAGGATTTGTTCCAGATTCCCTTAATTGGCTCCTTGTGCCTGTCTCTGCCCAGTCACGCCTGCCTGGCGCGGGGCAGGGCAGGCCCGTGGCTGCTCTGTGTCACTCTGTCACCGCAGACAGCCCACTCCATCCTTCCCACATCATCCCCCTAATGCCTGGCGTGTTCCTTACTCCAAGGTGTAATTTAAAGATAAATGGAAACCCTGGCCATTAAGCCCCAGTGCAGATGGTGCTGCTGGGGATAATTAGCTGGTGTGGAAGAGCTGCAGGACCATGGAGCTGCCTCCAATGAGTTATTTGTGAAGGAGACTCTGCTCACAAGGGCTGTGAGCTGCCAGAGAGCACAAATCCCAGAAAAATGACCTTTCCAGCCCAGAAAACAGGGATTATTATCTTTCCAGAGGCAACAGCGAGGCCCTCAAAGCTCTGGGAGCAGCCCCACCACGTCCTCCAGGGGGATTTTAAAGCACACACCACTCGCGTCCCTCAGCTCCCAGGGACAGCTGGCTCTGCACAGCTTCACCCGGTGCCGGCAGCCAGGGGATGGAATGTGGAGGCTGCTGGGGCTCCAAGTGTAGCCACAAGAAGAGTTTCCCAATGGGAAGCCACTCCTGGGAAAGAGCTGCACTAACGAGCCTGCAGCTCATTAACAGCGTAACTTCGTCTCAGCAGCCTGGTGCCTCTCCATGCCATGCCCACCTCAGTGACCCTGTCTGGTGACCACTGCCGTCTGTCACAGGGGCCTGATTTCTCCTGGGAGCTCTTGGAGACATTTATAAACAATATTAAAGTGACAGAAGTGTGTTTTGAATAGCTTGGGGTTCTGTAAATTCCTAAAAGTCGTGGTGGTAAATAATTCTCTCGATATGTTTGTTTACACAGCCAGACTTCAAAGCAACTCACAACTCACTTCACTAAACTTTCCAGCAAACAGGAAAATGATGGAGAGCATCCCAATCCCTGCTCAGCTTGGCTGGAGAGGGCAGCAGAATGCCCCCAGGGCTTCCCTGGGAGCACAGCTCAGGTTGTTTTAGCCACACGCTCAGGACCTGGGAGCAGGAACAAAGGTCCTGCTGGCCACGAGGTGATTCGGGCTGAGTTAAACCCACACAGTTTGGTTCTGGACTGTGTCCCTTTTAAAAATAGGAGAAGGTTACAAAACAACCATCACAGAAGCCTCTTTGCCTCCCATCCCCATTCCTGGGATGAATAATCCTGTGGAAGAGCAGTGGGCGAAGCATTAGGAGCTGACGTTTCTGCCAGCCCTGATTATAAACAACAACAGGACACAAATGGAAGAGCTCTTGGTTCATTTTTCCCATTAAAAAACCACTCGGTATTTCAATGGAATCTGCCAGGGAAAGGCTTGTTTGAAAGTTCCATGGATGGAGCTACAAATCAACTCATTAACAATCATCTCTGTAAATGGTGGTTGGTGGTGGGAAGGGGGCAGAGGAGGAAGGGAAGGGGCTGTTTTCTCTCTGCTTTTGCTCTCTGTGCTGCACATGCCAGGCTCTGGAGGGCTGGCTTTCATCCTCACCCCCTGTTCCCTTCCATCAGCTGTGCCAGGAGCACTGGGAGAGGGTCCCAAGGACCCCCAGGTGGGTCTGGCTCTGCTGGGCCAGTGGTGTCCAGCCCTGCTATGGATCTGAGTTTGCTGTTGAAGAGAGGAAAATCCTCATTAACCTCAATAACACTCTGGGAACGCTCAATCCAAAGGGAGGTGAAGGGATAGGATCGGGTATTTATTTGGTTTAGGCTTTTGTAAAATGCCTATGGTCAAACAAACATCTGGATTGTGGAATAGAAGCAGCCAGACACAGCCTGAACTGGGCTGGAGACACCAACCACTCTCACATCCCGCCAGAGAACGGGCCAAGGAAAATCTGATCCACAAACAACAATTACCAAAGGCCAGGGGTTAAAACGACCGAGGACTGGCAGATCCCTGTGGGAAGACACGCCTGGAGCTCCATTCTACGGCACTTTGGAGCATGCTGTGGCTTGTGGAGCCTCTCAAATGGCCAACACCCCTCTCCTGAATCCAGAGGCAGGGACATTAGAGAGGTTTGGCAGAATTCCCATAACTCCTTGTATCCCCAATAAGTCAACCTAAACATTCCTGCTCCTGCAATGGGAAAGGCTCTGCCAGCTGGTTTGATGTGACCAGCAGGAAATTCCTTGTGCATCAGACCTGCAATGAGGTGTTGCAGGACGTGGAAGAGGATGTTCTGCAGGAACTCGAGATCCGCCGGGAATCCGCTGCCGTTGATCCCTGGTGGGGATTCCTGTTCAAGGTGGAGCTGTTCCAAGCTCTGTGTCTCCAGGCTGGGATGTTCATCCCACACAAGACAAGGTTTTCTTTTCTCTTATCCTCCTGATAATGGATTCTGCATCCAGGAGGAATTGGGAATTTAACCAACGCCATCCCACGATGGTGGCTGATCCCATTCTCTAATTAACAGCAATGGCAAAAGTCAGAGAGAATTTGAGGTTACAAATTCTGACCAGGCTCAGAAATCAAACAAGGATTAAGACCAAGGTTATGGAAATGGTCCAGTCTCATTCCTTCCCTGCCAACAGAGCAGCCCCTCTTTGGGAGTGCCATTATTGCCTTGGAGGAATCACAAAGGATTGACCCCACACCTCACTCCTTAAAAACAGGCATGGGTGGGCCACAGAATCCTGGAATGATTGGGTGGGAAGGGACCTTAAATCCCACCCAATGCCACCCCTGCCAGGGCAGGGACACCTCCCACTATCCCAGGGTGCTCCAGCCTGGCCTTGGACACTTCAGAGATCCAGGGGCAGCCCCAGCTCCTCTGGGAATTCCATCCCAGCCCCTCCCCACCCTCCCAGGGTACAAATGTTCAAGGTTTTAAAGGCTCTGGCTGGGTCCAGGAGCAGCCTCAGAGGGAAGGAGGATGCAGGACAGGTCACACAGCCCCAGAGAGGATTTTGGACAGGCACTTTGGGCTCTGCAGTGCATTGATTGTTGAGAAATCCATGCACAGATTTCCACATGGCCCGTTCCACTGGAATACATTTAATTACTCAGATCTTTTAGCAAGTACCTGTGCAAACATCCTGCACCTCAGAGAGGAAAGGCAAGGCTGCAGGGGATTGAACATAAGAGAGTGAGAGGACATCTCTCCCAGACTTTGCTGTGATTTTTTCTAGAAATCAGCTGGGTTTTTTAGAGATGGAGGAAAAAAGAGACAACGAATCTATTTCAGCACTCAGCTGTGATCCTGTGAGATGTAACAGGGCTGGAATTAATCCCAATAAACACAAGGCACAACTCCCTGTGCACAATGTGGAGAAACATCTCCAATTCTCCAGAACACCAAATCTTCCCTCCAGAATCCAAGAAAGATTCAAACGAGACCCAAAATGGAATTTAATGCCTGAAACTCCTGGACTGCTCTGTTTGTTGGTTTGACACCAACACTTCCAGCCCTTAAATCATCGAGCCCAAAGTACCACAAATGAGCAAATGGTCCCAAAAAGGTGCAGAGATTTTCCCCAAATGCAGAGATTTGACCCCCCTGCCATTCCCAGAGCATGTTTTGGTGCTGCCCAGGGTTAGAGGCAGACAAGTGCTTTATTCTCTTGTGGTTTGGGGTTATTTTTAGACCCCTGGGCTCCTTTTAGTTTGAATTAAATGTCAGTGGTAATTAGCTAAGAGAGAACGTCAGCTGTGGGCAGCAAACATGCTGGATCCTGAAAGAATGGAAAGATTTCTCTTTTTTCAGGAGCTGTTTTCTTTAAGGTGATTTTTTTCTGCTCCTATTGTAGCAGAGGAACTTTGCAACATAAATTAATTTAGTGATTTTTCTTCTCTGCTCACATTCCACTCCCCTAAGGAAGAAATAGATGCAAAGTGGATGTAAAAACCATCAGAATAACTCCACACCAAAACTCTTTTTTTAACCTCCAGTAAATGTTTTAAAAGCTCCAGAGCTGAACAGCTCCAAATCCAATTTACAACTTCCCTTCCTCCCAGCCAAAGGAAGTGGGGAATTCTTTAAAAGCTCAATTTCACAGAGTATTTCAGCTCATCCCAAGACAAATGACAGGAGGTGATTTTGACTGGAAATTATCTCAGCTCTATTTTATATTGCAGTTGCATGGAGAAGTGATTTGTAAAAGGTTAAAAACTGAGGAAGAGAATGGTAAAAATAGAAATATTCATTCCCTGATTTGAACACATCCTTCCATAAGTCATTAATGCTCATAAACACATTGCTGGAAGCACTGCCAGGCAAGGAATTGCCTGAATATTTAAAATTAATTGATCAATTGTTGGCATTTCTTTCTAACCCCCCAATAACTGATATTACCAGGCCCTGGATAAAAACACACACTGGAAGCACTGAGGATCACAAAGGTATGACATGAATTAACTCAAAATACAAATGTTCAAGGTTTTAAAGGCTCTGGCTGGGTCCAGGAGCAGCCTCAGAGGGAAGGAGGATGCAGAACAGGTCACAGAGCCCCAGAGAGGATTTTGGACAGGCACTTTGGGCTCTGCAGTGCATTGATTGTTGAGAAATCCATGCACAGATTTCCACATGGCCCGTTCCACTGGAATACATTTAATTACTCAGATCTTTTAGCAAGTACCTGTGAAAACATCCTGCACCTCAGAGAGGAAAGGCAAGGCTGCAGGGGATTTAAAACAACCAGGAGAGCGAGGGAACATCTCCCAGCCTCTGTCCCAGCCCCACATCTCTGACACCTCCTCTGCCCTCAGCCAAAGCCACGGAAGGAGATGAAGTTTTGCAGGCACAGCACGAAATGTTGGACACATTTTCCTGTGTCTCTTTAGGATCTGTGAGAAAGCACAGCGAGCAGAGCCCAGACTCAGCTCTCCACACTCAGCCTGGCCTGTTTGGAGCTCCTTTCATTTCAGTTATTTGCCCAAAATTCTGGATCAGGGCTGTTTCAGCCCTTTCTGCAGTCAGAGCTGCCCTGAGATGGTTTATCCCCTGGTTTCAGCCCTGTTTTAAGGAGTCAGAGCTGCCCTGAGATGGTTTATCCCTGGTTTCAGCCCTGTTTTAAGGAGTCAGAGCTGCCCTGAGATGGTTTATCCCGGGTTTCATCCCTTTCTAAGGAGTCAGAGCTGCCCTGAGTGTGGTTTATCCCCGGTTTTAGGGAAATGAATATTTTGGCTGTCTGGAGAGCAGAGCATGCCCAGGGCTTTGAGGAAATGTTGTTTAGTCCCAGCTGATGCCTTGGGATGCTGTTTTTTGGGGATAACACCCCGAAAGTGCTGGGCCTAACCACATGCCAGCGGAGCAGGAGGGTGTCCCCCTGAGCCTTTCCCTGGATGCCAGGGCACCACGATGGGTTGCTTTTGGTGCCCAGACCCCGAGGGGAGAGGGCAGCTCTGCCCTGGCACAGAGCCCCTTAAACCAGAGCAGCTTTCAGCTTTTCTCTCACCCCCAGGGATCAAAAATAATCCCATCCCTCGGATACCGAGAGCTCTGGAAGGAGCCACGGTGAAACCGATTCCTTCCCGTGGATTTCGGCCTTCCGGGCCCGCGGGCCTTTGAAGGAGAGTCTGGTTTCAGAATTAGAGCTGGGTTTAATTCCATTGTGGGACTACACCTGGTGACACCTTCCTTTGATCCCCTGCACTCTGCGGGAGGGAGGATTAGCACTGCCGTATGGAATCTCCTGGGTCCAGCTGTTGGGTTTGGGTTTTTAAGTATTTTTTTTAATTTATTTTTTATTTTAATTTATATTTTTATTTATATTTTTATTTTTATTTATATTTTTATTTTTTATTTTTATTTTTATTTTTAATTTTTATTTATTTTTTAATTTTAATTTTAATCTTAATTTTTTTTTTCCTGAGGTTGGGATTGAAGTTCTTGAGATAGGATTTTGTTTTGGTTTAGATTTTTTTTTTTAAATTTATATTATAGTCTCACACTAGTGAGTTGTCTAGTATTTATTAACAAGGTATAAAATGATTAACTATTTTTATAGTTAAATGTTTATTTTCAAAAAAATCTATGTTACAGTCTCATAGTAGTGAGTTTTCTAGTATTTTATTAACAAAGTATAAAATGGTTAACTATTTTTATAGTTAAATGTTTATTTTTTAAAAATTTATGTTATAGTCTCAGTAGTGAGTTTTCTAGCATTTTATTAACAAAGTATAAAATGATTAACTATTTTTATAGTTAACCATATATATGGTTATAATAAATATAGTATATAGTAACAGTATATATAACTATTTTTATTTTATAAGGTTTTTAAAAGTTAAACTATGTAATTAATAAATGACACTTAAATTATTTTATTTTTACTTTTAACGCAATAACTACTTACTCCAAGTCCGCAGTGCAGACTTTTTTGTTTAATTATAAAATACCACCCAAATCCATGGAGAAGAAGGAAGAAGGAAGAAGAAGGAAAAGAAGAAGGACTAATTTTTGCTCTAAATTTTTGATCTTGCTTTATATATATTGCTATATTCTAAAATTTAAACTCTAATTTTTTTACTCTGTGATATTATATATTCTTAATTAACTATACAGTTGTATTCTTAGTGTTATCAATTAATTTTGGAAGCTTTCTCTGCGGTTTCAGGTCAAATGTAATGTTCTCTTGGGGGTTAAGAGTTTGTTGGTACATAAAGTTTAAAATTTAACATCCGGCCCTGCAGGGTGAGTTCCAAAGCACCCAATCTGTGCTTGCACTGGGAAAAAGCACGGGAATATTCATAAACCTGCAGTAGGTGACTCGGATTCACAAAGATTAAAGAGAGAGTTTCAAACCTTGTGAACACAAAGGTGATAAATAGAATTAGAGATTTAGAGAATCAGAGAGTCCCAGAAACAGAGAATCAGAGAATCCCAGAATAAAAAAATCCCAGAATAAAAAAATCCCAGAATCAGAAAATCCCAGAATCCCAGAATCAGAGAATCCCAGAATCAGAGAATCCCAGAATCAGAGAATCCCAGAATCAGAGAATCCCAGAATCAGAGAATCCCAGAATCAGAGAATCCCAGAATCAGAGAATCCCAGAATCAGAGAATCCCAGAATCAGAGAATCCCAGAATCAGAGAATCCCAGAATCAGAGAATCCCAGAATCAGAGAATCCCAGAATCAGAGAATCCCAGAATCAGAGAATCCCAGAATCAGAGAATCCCAGAATCAGAGAATCCCAGAATCAGAGAATCCCAGAATCAGAGAATCCCAGAATCAGAGAATCCCAGAATCAGAGAATCCCAGAAGGGTTTGGGCTGCAAGGGACCTTAAGTACCATCCCATCCCATCCCTCCCCTGCCATGGTCAGGGACATTTTCCACTGTCCCAGGTTGCTCCAAGCCCTGTCCAGCTGCCCTTGGACACTTCCAGCATTTTAACAAGCATTATCCCACTGTTTCAAAGGAACTGGGATTCGGGGATGTGCTGCTGCTTTTGCAGAGAATGGCACAAGTTTCAAACCCTCCTCAGCTTCAGGAAAGGAAACCATTCCTAAATACCCTCATTTTTCCTGAAAGAAGGTGGATTCATGCAATTATTAATTGCAGTCACCACTTGGCAATCAGAAATGCCTTCAGATGATGTTAAAAAGCCCATTAATCTCATTCCTGAAACTGGAGCAGTTCCTGGCCGAGCAGCAGCAATCCTGACACACACGTTTACTGTAAAGCTGAGCCTGCCCTAGGCCTAATCTAAAACTGATGGGCAGGATTATTTTTAGTTTAACCTTGGTATTTGGCTAAAAGGAATGCAAATGCCATTGCTGAAGGAGAAAGGGGAAATAAAAGCGACAGAAGTAACAGCTGGGTGGAAAATGAAAGCCCAGCACTGAGTGTGACCCCGGCAATTAGGCTCACACAGGTAATTGATCTTTAGTTGCTGATGTCACAAAAGGGACGTTTGTGGCTGTCCCAAAGTGAAGCTTTAACCCAGGTAATGCTCCAGCAGCCCAGGTGGGAATCACCAGGTTTAAACCAAACTCCATTTTCTCTGTCTGGATTTGAAGTCTCCTCCTCCAGAGCTTTATTTTCTTCATTTCCTCCCTCCCTCCCACCCAGACCTCCCCAGCACCGCTCTGCCCCAGCTCGTTTCACCTCCACGAGGGAAAGTGGAAACAGCAAATCCCTGCCCTGGAATGGTGTGGCCAGACAGGCTGATCCCAGCATCACCCTGGATATTTGGGAATGATAATTCCATTTTGATTTTTTTGTTTGTTTGTTTTTGTTTTGTTTTTTGTTTGTTTGTTTGTTTGTTTTCTTTTCTTGCTTCCTGTGGATTAATGGAATAGCTGTCCCATCCCTGGAAGTGCCCAAGGCCAGGTTGGACAGGGCTTGGAGCAGCCTGGGACACTGGGAGGTGTCCCTGCCATGGCAGGGGAGGGAATGGGATGATTTTTAATTCCATGATCCCATAATGATCCCCCCCACCATTGATTTCTGCCATATGTGCTCATTTACCTGCTGTAACAGGATTTAAATTCCTGGTTTATACAGCCAGGCAGATCCTTGGGAATTCTCCTCTATGCTTCCTTTTTATCCATCTGGAAGGAGCCACATGAAAAACCCACTGTTTAATAAGGATTGAGGCAGATAAATCACATTACTGGGAATATATTGACTCCATTGTAAGTTAAAGCTAGAGCAAAAGGCACATGGGTCACAGGAAACAAGGAAAAATCAAATTTGAACTTGAACTTGGAATTCCACCTGAGCAACTCTTCAGTTTATCCTTTTCATGTGAGATTAGAACCCTGCACATGTCCCTTCCCACCTGGATTCCTTTGGTAGTCTCAGCCTAGAAAACTCCATGGAATTTGATAACCTTTAAATTATAAAAAAAAAGCTTTGATCTCTCATTAACATTCTGAGCTCACCAACATCCCACCCCCAGATTTCACCCAAACACTCAAACCAAGCATTTTTTCCCTTAATTTTAAATGTCTCTCTCTTTTTTTCTTTTAATTTTTCCAGGGGAACTTAATAAAAACCAGGTTTTGTTGACTGAACAGAGAAGCCGGGTGTGTAAACAAAGGAGATTCTTGTGTGAAAGGCAATTCTCTCTGGCTTCTAGGAATTCCACAGGGCTAAAATTAGAAAGACCTGGACCCAACCTTGGACTTGGGCTCAGGGGGAAAATCCTGAAGCCAGTGTTGGGAACAGCCACCTGGGGACGGGAATCACAGCAAATTCCTGGATTCCTCAAGGATTCCCAGGTCTGAAGGTCGCTCCCAAGGAAGATTTGCTCCCAGGGATAAAGTGGAAGAATTTAAAATGAATTTATAGCAATACCTGAGCCACCAGCCAGGATGCTGCAGAGTCTGTAATTCTGCCTAAGAACTTTGAACATTCCAATTAAATGAACTCCTTCCTTATTAATTGCTCTAATTTTGATTCCTAATTAAAAGTATTTTGCTTTTTCAAGGCATCAGCTCCACTGAAGATGTGACAAAAGTCTTCTCCTGCTGTTGTACCTGAGCTCCGAGCATCTCCCACTTCTTCCAGCCTTTTCCTTTGGTCTCTGCCTTTTTCCTTGGTTCTTTTCCCCCTTTCCCACTGCCTGCCCAGGACTGTATTTCACTCCCCATTTTCCTCTCTGTCACTTCCCCCAAAAACCTCCACATGTTGGAACCCAGGGCACAGGGGAGATTTCTCTGCCTGTCCTGAGAAGTCCCGACCCCCAGCAGAACTCTGCTTTTAACTCCATCCATGGAGAAAGCTCCCAAGGCTTTGGGATGGACTGGGATCAACGAGTGTGTGAAATAGATTGTGGTGTAGCTTATCACAGGGTGAAAATTTGGGAGTTTTAGTATGGAAAGAAGTTTAGTATGGAAAAAGTTTTGTATGGAAAAGAAAGTTTAGTATGGAAAAAGTTCCGTGTTTTCAGTATGGAGGTGGGCAGGAGACAAGAGGAGGATTTTGGGCATTGTCTGATCTCCTTGTTCTTCACCTGCTCCATTTCTGCAGCGCTGGTGGCACAGGGTGATTCATTAGAAAGAACCACAACGCAGATGTTGTGTGACCGAACAAATAATTATTGATTGGTAGAAGGGTAGAAATAAAATACATTCCAAGAGTTAATTGGACAAAACAGCTTTAAAAGACCTCGAATCTGTGTCTGGTGACTTTTGGTGCCAGGTCTGAGATGTAGACGATGTGCAGAACTTCTGATAAGGGAAAAATAAACAACAAGCTGAAGACCAAAAAAACCAAGAGCCCCGTCCACCTCTCATTCCTGGCACAGAACTTTTTAGGGGTCTCCCCATCAGGGACGTTTCACCAGACTGGTGCCCCATGTGAGGATCCAACTCATGACCTTCAGATTATGAGACAGATTCATTTTTAAGGCTTTTGACTTGGAAGAGCCCACGTGGCCTGGAACTGAGCTGACGTGCCTGCTTTTGGTGATTCCACTGGAGAAATGCTGGTGTACATGAGCTGATGATGAGATATGGGAAAGAAATTCCTCCTTGTGAGGGTGGGGAGGGGCTGGGATGGAATTCCCAGAGAAGCCCCTGGATTCCTGAAGTGCCCAAGGCCAGGCTGGACACGGTTTGGAGCAGCCTGGGACAGGGGAAGGTGTCCCTAGGTAGAACTGGATGAATTTAAGGTCCCTTCCCACCCAAACCTGGGGTTCCACGACCTCGCTGTCCATCCTGAAATGTGTATTTCTCCAGGAAATCTCTCCATTTCGCTTTCAACTCTCCATTCCTTATTCCTCCCAAGTCAGCTGCCTCTTCCTGGTTGGGAAGAGCATGGACGCAACCTTCTGTGGTGTTTTTAACACCAAAAATTACCTGGGAATCCTGGCTGCTAAAGCACAGCAGGAATATCCTTGCTGGGAGGGAAGTGCTGGACAGAGACATGGACAGGAGCTCCTGCTCCAGCCCTGCTCATGGGAAAGGGATGGGAGAGCCCCTTCCCGCTGTTCCCAGTTCATGGTTTTAATCTCCAGATCCAGCCCTGGATTCCCTCCTCCTCCCTCAATCCTCCCGCTCAGAACTTGCCACAAGTCCCTCCAAATTTTAGCACAGGATTGGTTCTGGAGCTGGAAGTGCTGAGTTTGGCCATTCCTTGACAAGAAGGAGGGGAGGGCCCTTCCCAGCCATGGATTTCTGCATCCACAAGGCCCCAACTCCCTCTCTCCTCATTGATACATCCCCTGACCACAGGCAGGAAGTTTCCTGCAAATGGGAAACCAAAGGAATAACAACAATCATTTGAACCTCATTTGTGTGAGAGCCACTCCCAGCCTCAGCAGGGACTCAAACAGACTCTGGGGATGTCTCTAAGCTCTGAATTAGACCAGGAATTGTCCCCTCGAGCCCTGAACTCGAGTCCTTCTCCATCCCAGTTCTCTCCTATTTCATGGAAGTGATGCCACCTCCCCCCTGGAGTTGCCCAGGTTTCCTTCTGTGCTGGACCATCCCCTCCACAGTCCCCATCCACAGTTTGCTCTCCTGTGCACAAGGCCAGAGCTGTGCCCCAGATCATTTCATAATTCTGAATCCCAATTCCTCTGGGAAAAATGCATTTTTTGCAATACCTATGTTGTAACTTTCTAGAGCACATGCTTCCAATTTGAGCA
This sequence comes from Montifringilla adamsi, assembly GCA_017590115.1. Taxonomy (NCBI): domain Eukaryota; kingdom Metazoa; phylum Chordata; class Aves; order Passeriformes; family Passeridae; genus Montifringilla; species Montifringilla adamsi. The sequence continues at coordinate 673,688 of JAGGNK010002669.1, forward strand.
TGATTTTCCAAAGCTCCTAGCACGCAACCACAAAAGTTCCTCATTTCTTTCCCTTTTTATTCTCCATTTAATCCATCCTCTCTTTTGATGCTTTGGATCATCTTTCTATCTCACATCTCAGCCTCCAGTAGAAAAGCTTTTAGTTGTAACCACAGATGTAAACCCCACAGATAAATCCAACAATTAATCTGGGGGATTTAGGCAGAACTCTTTCCTCTCCTTGCTGGCTTCCCATTTTCCATCTCCTCTCAACCCCAAATTCTAAAGCAGAGGAGAAACTTCTGAAGAGCTTCACCGGTTTTAAACCAAAAAGGGAGAAAATGAACCCAAATTTAGTTGCTGTCACCAGTTTTCTGAGTGACTTTGGCTGTGTTTTATTCCCAGTCTCCCAACAGATGATGGGGGGACCAGAAGCTTCCCTGCCTCCCCCTCATCACTGAAATATCTGAGATTCCCAGGAGCAAAGAGCCTTTCAGCACATGGATGGATCCCCCACTTTGGAAGCACAAACCCCATTTCCAGCCAATTCCCTCCCCTGTGTAACTACAACTCAGATCTCTTCTTCAACTGTGACCAATTTAGGGCCAATTCTTGAGCTCTTGGGGCATTTTGCCATCAACCAAAAGTTGGCTTTAATGTCCTTTATCATACCCAGTTCTTCCATGGGGATGCTCCATAAAAAATTGGACACTGCACTGTCCAATATCCAAACCTGGGCCAGCCATGGTTTCACTGGGAGAGTCTCAAAACCAAAGCAAGAAGGGTTGAGCCTGGTTTTGTGTCTAGAACTGCAATAAAAGAGTTATTTTAGGCCTGGACACACCTTGTTATCCCTTGAACTGGGAAAAAAGCCCAATGTGGCTCCCCAACTGATGTCTTTTGGGATTCTGGCTCTGTAGAGTCAGGATAAAAATTAATCTTGGTCTTATTGGTGCCTCCAGGGGACAGGACGTTCCCAGTCCCTCACACAGCAGTGCAAGTGTTTGCTTTTGCTTTGGGGGGAGAGAATAAAATCAAAAAAGGAGGGCAAACAAACCCCAGAACAATGAAGCAAATGAATTACAGCACATTCTAGCTGGCTTCAAATAACAAACATGACCCCGCTCACAGGAACACGATTCCCTCTCCAGTTTGTGTCTCCCTGGAAATCATAACAAGATGGAGACTCCCGGGCCTGGGATTTGCTATAAAACCTGAGTTCAGCCATTCCAGACTTTGGGATGGGATTTCAGCACCGGCTTTAGTTCCCAGCTGAGGGATTGGAGCTTTTTTGGGCCAGAAGGTGCCATTTCCCTGAAACTTTCTGCTCCAAAGCATTGTTTGGACAAATCAACTCGGCCAAAAGGTTCCCAAATCCCTCCTCCTCTTACACAAGCTCTTTCTTGTAAGGCTGCTCACTTTATCTGCTGTCAGAGCAGAGGCTCAGGGTTACAGCTCTGACTCAGGCAGATGATTAATAACAAGTGAAGGGCAGCACAGCACGGATTTCTCTCCAGAGGGGATTTTAGCAAACCAGGCTGTGCCAGGGGCCCAGGGGTGCATCCAGACCCTGCTGGAAAATGTGGATTCCCCTCCAGCACCACAGACCAAACTCCAGTGGCACAGGAATGGATCTTACACTGCTGGGCATGGCTGGAAGTACCTGCAGATCAACCCCACCTGGTGTCACCCTCAGCACAGAACAGCTCCCAGCAGGAGCTGAAAGCAAAATCAATGACTTATATTTAGGAAAAAAGTACAACCAAACCATGCAGGAGGTTTAAAAACTCTTTTCCTCCCTCCCAGTCAGAGGGGAGGACTTTGGAGCACACAAAAGTTTTAGTAAAGAGAATTTACTCCAGGATAAAGTTACAAACAGGAGCAGCACAGGGGACCTGAGCAAGCTGGGAGGTCTGGCCTTTGTGGAGATGCCCAGAGCACCCACATTTTCCTGAAAATGGTCATAATGTCCATTGGGAATGTTAAAAAAAAAATAAAAAATCAGTGGACAAGTGCTGGTGTCAGAGTGGAATATAAAGAGTGGAGATGGAGGTCCAAGGCAAAGCCACCACTTGTGTGGCCTCCCCTGGCTGGATCTGTAGATTGAGGCGTTTGGGGAAGGATGGGGCCTTGCAGCCTGGAACCTTCCTTAGTCTCAGCCAAGGAACCTCATCTACAGCAAGTCACCCTTGGCCACCACTGAACTGGTAAAATCTGGTTAATCCAGGGCTTTTCCTGGAGCAGCAGCAAGGCCTGGTTTCACACAGCTCCCTTCTCACCTGGGATGGATCCCCGGGGCTGGAGGAGTGCCCCGTGCACATCTCAGCAGGTCACAGTGGTGTTTTACCGCCCGGTGTTACAGGAGCTCCCTCGAGCCAGGGCTCATAAGCTCTTGGAGGTCTGCAACACACCTAAGGTAGCTCAGCTGCCTCTGGAGGCATAAAAATCAGCAGGATGGCTTCTGCTGCGGTGTTAGAAAAAAAAAAAAGGTTTAATAAAAGGCAAAATAACAAACAGAAAAACCAAGTCAGGTGCAAGAGGTTCTTGCTCCTGGTAAACCACCTCACAAAAGCAATTAGTTTCTTTGTTCACTTTTTTTTTTTTCCTAGTAAATTACCTAAACAAAACTTTTTAACTTCTATCCAATTAGCTATCCTTAAGTTTGAAGTAAAGTCTTCTAAACCTATAAAATAGCTTTTCACCTAATAAAAAAGAAAACTAGCTTCTAAGCTTCTTTCCTTTTTAAAAAAGCAAAAAAATAATTTTGTCACTCCGTCAACAAAAAACACATTCCTACAGCCCGGCACACCGAGCCTGACTTCTTGAACTGAGGGAGGGAGAAAATGCCACACTCAGCACCCAGCTCCTCCACACTGCTCAAAACCACCCAGCTGAGGGGTGAAAAGAGGCAGGAAAATCTCCTCACTGTGCTGCACACCTGTGTGAGGAGCAGGATCCGTATCTCACTTCCCTTCCAGCTCAGCATATTCCATAATTCTGCCATGAATGATGCCATGTGTTCCATGAAATCCCAGCCCTGCTGTTCCCAGAATCCATCCTGCCACTCACCCCAGAACCCGAGGGCACAGCAGAAGGATCCATCAGGTCCTGTTCAGGGGGTTGAGTCCTCACCCCAGAACCTGAGAGCAGAGCAGGAGGATCCCTCTTGTCCTGTTCAGGGGATTGAATCCTCACCCCAGCACCTGAGAGCAGAGCAGGAGGATCCCCCTGGTCCTGTTCAGGGGGTTGAGTCCTCACCCCAGAACCTGAGAGCAGAGCAGGAGGATCCCCCTGGTCCTGTTCAGGGGGTTGAGTCCTCACCCCAGAACCTGAGGGCACAGCAGGAGGATCCCCCTGGTCCCTCTCAGGGGACTGAGTCCTTGCCCACGTGGGCTTTGCTGGATTAGAGCACAGCCACAGCCAGGACGAGCTTTTAGAGCCTGATGACCTTTAAGGATGAGAAATAATAAAAGGAAAAACGTGAACCCTGACAAATTCATAACTCCAGCACAGGGGAAAGGAATGTATTCCTTGTACATATGAAAAAACATTGCCCAGGACATGTCTATTTTCTTTTCCATCCCGTGGCTGTTCTGAATTATGTACAGAATATTCCCTCGTTGTTTGTTCTGGTGCATTTTTGTGTGTGGGGGTACTTTGGCTGTCCCAAATGAGTTCATTATCACTGATCAAATGGATGAAACACCCTTTGTTTTGTCTCTCCAGCATCCCGTGGATGTGCTGTGTTCCTGGAGGAGCTGGGATGCCTTTGCTGTTCTCCAGCATCATCTGTGAGAGGCACAATCCCATTTTCCATCCACTTCAGGAAATACGGATTTGGAATTCAATCCCTCTGGCATTACTCAGGGAGATGGGAGGGAAGGGTGAGGTTTGCCAACTTCCAGCTCCAGGCACCTCTTTAATGGTGACAGCAAACAAGAACAGGTCATTCCTTGTGGTTACTCGGCTGGGGGCTGAGCGATGCATGGATTGTCCCTTGGTGTTATCACTTTGGGATGCAGATAAAAGGGATCAGCTTTTGAACTGGGAAAGGTCCCTCCAGTCCAAAGCAAAAGCAAATGTGTGCCCAAGCTCTGGTTGAAGATCCCAAAACAACGTCAGATATCAGCAAGCAGCTCAAAAACTCATGGAATTCACCAAATGAAAAAAAAAAATTAAAAATGTATGGATTTCTTTTAATATGGATTTTAATATGGAAAAGTTGTGCCAAATGTTTCCAGTGGAGCTGAAGAAATCCCATCCTTCTGTGAAATATTCATAAAAAATGACAATAACAGAGTTTATTTTTAGCCTGTTGAAAGCTTTCCTTGCTTTGTACTTTCCTCATCCAGCAACAGCCACAAACCAAACTGAAGCTTTGTTTAGAGGGAAAAAATAAAAACATGGCACAGGAGGAGGTTCCCAGATCCCAGGCTGCTTTCCCTGCCTCTGGCACAGTCTTTCTCCACCTGGGACAGTGGGACGTGTCCCTGCTTTCTCCACCTGGGACAGTGGGAGGTGTGGCACTCGGCAGGGGTGGCACTCAACAGGTTTAAGGTCCCTTCCCACCCAAACCATACTGGGATTCCATGGTTCCATGATGTGACTGTATAAAATATCTCCAGATGATCGTTTGTCCCTGAATTCTTCCAAGTAATCTCCAGGGTAAATCTCAATTCCCTCTCTATGAAGCTACACTGATGTTTTTTGGATGTTGCCATCGTTTTTTCTCCTCCTTTTCACCTCTGAACATCCCACGAAGACACTGAACACAAAGGTGATTTTCTTCTTCCTCGAGAACAAAGTATTTGGCTCCCTCCTGTGGGCTCTGGCGTTGTGAATTCCCCAAACACTGATTAGACACGGCGGGAGGAGCAGGTACTGCTGGATCCAGCCTCCCTGGCAGATCCGGGCTCGCTGGGCCCACAGAGATTTCCTGAGCTCCAGGATTACCAGGAATGCCACAGGAACGTGCACAGGGCACCGTGAGGACAGGGGGCACGTGCAGGGATGGACCAAAGCACAAAGAAGTTTCATGGAATGACACCAGCAGTAAATCTGGGCTTCCCTTCCCTTCCCTTCCCTTCCCTTCCCTTCCCACTTTCACAACCAGCAGCCAGAACTAATCCTGCTTTCTATACATTTAGTAATAATACATTTAATAAGGAGATACATTTAATTTACATTTCATAATGTGTTTCATAATAATGAGACATTTAATAAGAAGGTGATAAAAATGCAAGTCTGTGAGCAGGGATCTCCTGCAGTTCTCTTTGATGAGATCACGTTCCCCTCATTGAAGGCAGCCTGGGGGAGGAGAGGACCGAAAATACAAACTGAAACCATTCCTGCTCCAGGTGTGGCAGAGGCAGCTCCCTGTGCTGGGAACCGGAGCTGTTTTGGGACCTCACCCTTCCTGATGGCATTTCTCATTCCCTGCCCCGAGCTGGCAGGCGCGGCAGCAGCGGAGCCCCGAGCGCGGCTGAGCCGAGCGGGCTCTGGATGGCAGCACCGCACAGCGCACGGCTCGGGGATGGCATCCCTGCCCGCGGGACAGCCTGGGGACAGCCTGGGGACAATGCTGGGACAGGGGCCTGACAAAGGGCCAGCCTGGGGACAATGCTGGGACAGGGGCCTGACAAAGGGCCAGCCTGGGGACAATGCTGGGACAGGGGCCTGACAAAGGGCCAGCCTGGGGACAATGCTGGGACAGGGGCCTGACAAAGGGCCAGCCTGGGGACAATGCTGGGACAGGGGCCTGACAAAGGGCCAGCCTGGGGACAATGCTGGGACAGGGGCCTGACAAAGGGCCAGCCTGGGGACAATGCTGGGACAGGGGCCTGACAAAGGGCCAGCCTGGGGACAATGCTGGGACAGGGGCCTGACAAAGGGCCAGCCTGGGGACAATGCTGGGACAGGGGCCTGACAAAGGGCCAGCCTGGGGACAATGCTGGGACAGGGGCCTGACAAAGGGCCAGCCTGGGGACAATGCTGGGACAGGGGCCTGACAAAGGGCCAGCCTGGGGACAATGCTGGGACAGGGGCCTGACAAAGGGCCAGCCTGGGGACAATGCTGGGACAGGGGCCTGACAAAGGGCCAGCCTGGGGACAATGCTGGGACAGGGGCCTGACAAAGGGCCAGCCTGGGGACAATGCTGGGACAGGGGCCTGACAAAGGGCCAGCCTGGGGACAATGCTGGGACAGGGGCCTGACAAAGGGCCAGCCTGGGGACAATGCTGGGACAGGGGCCTGACAAAGGGCCAGCCTGGGGACAATGCTGGGACAGGGGCCTGACAAAGGGCCAGCCTGGGGACAATGCTGGGACAGGGGCCTGACAAAGGGCCAGCCTGGGGACAATGCTGGGACAGGGGCCTGACAAAGGGCCAGCCTGGGGACAATGCTGGGACAGGGGCCTGACAAAGGGCCAGCCTGGGGACAATGCTGGGACAGGGGCCTGACAAAGGGCCAGCCTGGGGACAATGCTGGGACAGGTACCTGGCATGGGGACAACCTGAGGACAATGCTGGGACAGGTACCTGACAAAGGGACAGCCTGGGGACAATGCTGGGACAGGTGCCTGACAAAGGGACAGCCTGGGGACAATGCTGGGACAGGTACCCAGCATGGGGACAATGCTGGGACAGGTACCTGGCATGCGGACAACCTGGGGACAATGCTGGGACAGGTGCCTGACAAAGGGACAGCCTGGGGACAATGCTGGGACAGGTACCCAGCATGGGGACAATGCTGGGACAGGTACCTGGCATGCGGACAACCTGGGGACAATGCTGGGACAGGTGCCTGACAAAGGGACAGCCTGGGGACAATGCTGGGACAGGTACCCAGCATGGGGACAATGATAGGGACAACAGCAGGACATATACCTGGCATGGGGACAACCTGGGGACAATGCTGGGAGAGGTACCCAGCATGGGGACAGCCTGGGGACAATGCTGGGACAGGTACCTGATAAAGGGACAGCCTGGGGACAATACTGGGACAGGGACCCAGCACAGGGACACCGAGGGGCCCCAGCTGCCCCCTGCCCCCACACACCCTGAGCCACCTTTCTGACATTGGAGGGCCAATGGAGAGAGGAGGTTTCACTTTGTTATTTTTCCTGTTCTCCCAGGAACAGGATTTATCCACCAGCAGGTGGATTAATTAATCCATACCCTCATTAACTGATCTATACATTCATTAATTAATCCATCAAAACCTTACAGTGAGGGTCCCGTTCAGATTCCCTTCCACAGGCATGGACAGACAAAAAAAGGCATTTTCAAGCCACCTCTGAAAGTACAAGCTCCAATCCTCACCTCCCAAGCACATCACCTGTCCCCACCTACCAAAACAACTGAGCACTAACATGGAAAAATGGAATTATTTACGTTGAAAAAAACCTTGAAAGAGTTTGTACTATAATCACACACTAATTGCTCAAAGGGGATTTTCTCTGCTCCAATATCCCCTGTTCCTTGAGGCAGCTGAACCAAATACGAAAAAGAAATTATTTATTATTTTATTATTAATTTAATTTTAAATGTGATTTTCACATGTTTCCCAAATGTAGTCCAACGGCTGTTCCAGGGAGGGTGTGTGGAACATGGGATTATCAGGTACCAGCAGTTCCTGTCTAGCCCTAATCACCCTTACCAGGTAATAAAAATGCAATTAGCACTGCAGTGACAGTGACGTCTCCCTCCCAGGACACTCGGGGCGAGGGCTGGATCCTGATCTCTGCCCTGGCTCGCCTTTATCTCTGATTTATGGGCCTTTCCCACAGGAGCTGCCTCTGCATCCCTGCAGGTGCCCAAGGCTTGGAGCCCTGGGACAGGGGAGGTGTCTCTGCCCATGGAGGGGAGGAATGGGATGAGATTTAAGGTCCCTTCCTGTTGATTCTTTTGCTTCTTTTCTCCGCCAAGATCAGGATTCAATAACAGGATGGTTTTTCTTGTTTGGACTCAGATGTTTATCAGTTCTTATCTCTGTCACAGTCTCACAAACCCTGAGCTCTGCAGCACTTCTCTCTAGCAAACTAAAAATGGAGCCCCATCTCTCTCTGCAAGGCCTTTTAATGATAAAATATCCAATTAAGAAATGACACCTCAATTATTTTTACTTTTAACCCAATAACCAACCACCCGTGCCCACAATGGGGACTTTTTTATCCAATCACACAAAACCACCAAAACCATGGAGAAGATGGAGAAGAAGGTGAAGAAGAAGGTTAAGAAGGAGGAGAAGGAGAAGAAGGTGAAGAAGAAGGAGCAGCCTTCATCCCAAAACCTCCATCTTGCTTTATATATATTACTATATTCTAAAACCTTAAATGCTTAAATTTTCCACCAGATGATGTCACACACTTCTGTCCAAACTCCACACCCACAATCCCAGTTCTACCATTCCATTTTGGAAGCCTTCCCACGGCCTCAGGTCAATGCAGAGTTCTCTTGGGGGTCAGTGTCTGTCAGCACAGAAAATCTAAAATTCTCAGTAACCAGGGTTCCAACACCTTCCAACCCAAACCATTCCAGGATACAAGATTTTATGTTTTAAGCTAAACCCACTCTCCACAAAACCACTGAAGTCTGGAAATTCAACTTTCTCTGCTGAAGCTTTACCCTGCTATGAAATGGTCCAAAGTTTTCCATCCCTCCCTCCGTGCCTGAAATATCCCAGGGAGGAGAGACCTTTCCAGGGGGCTTTAGATCCCCCTGGGTAACGAGAGACCGGGAGCATCTGGGAAGTTGGGAAGCGATGTCTGTGCCATCAGCTGTCCCTGCTCAGCTCTGAGCGCTGTCACAGGAGCTTGGTGATGCCTTTTGGGGCTACCTAAAACCAGAGGCCAGACAAAAATAAGAAGCATTGCTATTTACTGAAGGACCTTCAGGTACATTTAGGGCAGACAAAGCCACCCAGGGGCTACACCCAAAATGGACTCACAGGTTTTCACACTTTTGTAAGTTTGGTCCTTTTGCATATTGGGGTTTAATGTTCCAATTACAGCTTCAGGTCATGAAGTCATTGACCCCAAGTTTGCTGCCCCCAGTTCAATTTTGTTCCTATCTCTGGGCCCTGAGGCAGTGAGGTGTCCTTGGTTCCCAGGCCTGGAGAGGAATTGTTGTGTCTGCCCAAAATGGGAAAACCATTTTATTGCCAGGAGAAAACGACCAACCAAAGGGCTCATTTCTCCAGGATTGTGGAAGACTGATGAGGGGGATGGTGGGGGTTTGGGGTGGACTGGTGGGCAGGATCTGAGGGAAAATACAAAAGCTGAAATCCTAAGGCATCATTCGGTGGCTGCGTGGCTTTTCCTAATGGAACTGATTCACCTCTCTCCAAACCTGAGGGCACAAACCTCCCTTGGATTGACTCATCCCGAGGAGGTGCCCTCACCTTCTGTTGTGCAGGGTTTTTACAGCTCGTTCTCAAAGCCTTACGAAAAGCTTTGAAATAATCTCTCCTTCATCTCCTTTCCTCCCACATCCTTCCTCTCTCCCGACTGTTCTATTTTTAGCAGTCATTTCTCAGTGTTCCTGTTTTGTTCTCTCAGCCTTGCAATGGGTTTAGTGTCAGAAAATTTGCATATTTAAGGGTGAGATGTGCATGAAATCTGCTTTTCTGGAAGCACTAGGAAAAACATGAATCAAGGGTTAAAACCTGGCATCCACTGGGAGTTATGGATACAGTGGAGCCCAATTACAGTTTTGTTCTCTCATCCTTGCAATAACACTCTTAGAGTTTGCTGTCAGAAAATCTGCAATATCTAAGAGTGAGATGTGCACGAAATCTGCTTTTCTGTAGGGAAAAATATGAATCAAGGGTTAAAACCCTGGCATCTGTTGGAAATGATGGATAAAAGTGAGCACAGTTACACTGGCAAACAACAATGGGATCTCCTGCATCAAGAACAGCACAGCTGAGTTGTCAACAGCAGAATTTCTCATTGAAGGAAAGCAGGATGACAGAAAAGAGAATTAAATGTCCTGTACCTCTTTCCTGCCCCCCCAGGAAACGGGGCAGCGCTGTCAGACACCCAAAATGAGGAAACCAGAGACAATTGCCCAAGATACAGGGAGGGTAAAGTAAACAAGATTCTTCTTGCCATAATAACTGCTGACTTCAAAGGGTATTAAAGGAGCTATTCAAGCCCAATTCCTCGTCTCCGTTCAAGAGGAACGCGGAGATGCCACGGGCACACAGGTGTCCCTTGTTCTCTCAGCAGGGATAATCCTGCCCAAGGCCAGGGGCTGGAGGTGGATCTGACCCTGTGGGTGTGGGAATGGGAGCAGATAAATACAGCTGAGAGCAGCAAAGCCTTCTCCTCACCCGGGCTCCTCCAGGGAACGTTTCAGCCACGATTTCTCCGCGCTTGTTCGGACTCAGCGCCTTTGATGACGCAAATCTGGAGTCGGTGGCTTGGAACCAGCGAGGGGAATTAGTCAGCAACGTGAGACCTGGCACAGCTCAGCCCACAGCCCGGGCTGCAATCAATCCTTATCTTGAGCACTTTATAAAAATGTTTGCAGCTGTGGAGAGCGGGGGCCTGGCTTTGTTCACTCTCTGCCATCACTTCAGCTTCTCCCCCTGAGCTTTTCCTCTCTTTCACCTTGTCCTGGTCCATGGTGAACACAGCCCTGTGTGAAAGGGAAGTTGGAGTCTGGAGCACTGTTCAAAATATCTGCAAGGGTAAATTTCAGTTTTGCAAAACTTCTCTGAAGTGCTTCAGCCACACTGAAATCCTCAAATTACGTTAATTTCTAAATTTTTAACAGCGTGATGTGCTGAGAAGCCTGAAATGCCACTGTCACTTCGGGGCACGAGAAGGATGATGTGGCCACTGAATCACTCCTAATTCTCCTAATTCCTCCCCCAGCTCAGTAAAACTTGGCTTGTCCTCCTTGGCTTTTAGGCTCTGTATTCCCGGGGAGCTTGGCGAGTGATCCCTGCTGATCCTCACTCCCAAATCCCCCCTGGGACCTGCCCCTGGAATTCAGCACCAATCCCATGTTATCCTCACCCCAGCCCATCCCCGTGGCTCTGTCATTGCTTGGCTCTTCTGTTTCCCACCTTGTAAAACAGATTGATTAATATTTATGCAGCTTTTAAAATGGCTTGGCCAGCCTCATGCAATTAATCATTTACTAAACTGCTAATTGAGGCAGCTCAGCCTGAGCACTCGGGTGTCACAGGGAAAATGTCAGTGTCTCCAAAACTGCTTTGAATGTCTTTAAAAGCTGCAGCCTGGTACCAAAGCCTCACATTTGGAGCCTCCTGGGTAAAACATGGAGTTTGATGCTCAGCTGGTTGTTCTTGGATGAAAAACATGGATGGGTGAGGGAGAAATTGAGAAATGCTCACAGAAAGGATTAAACACGCATTCCTGATCAGAAGAAAAATGCTATTTATTCTATTTTTGCCCTAGAAATGAGAGCTTTTGGGTTGAAAATTATGAATCCCTTCTCTTTGTGCACCTGTTCTTGTCCCTGGGCACCTCCAAGCACAGGTGTGTGTCCCTGTGTGTCCCCAAGGCTCCCTGCCACCTCAGCTCTGGGACAGGATGGCACCAATGCACAGACACAGAAAAAATGGTTGTGATTCAGATGTTTCCTCTCCCAGAGTGATGACAAAAACTGAGTTTGTGTGAGAAACAGAGCAGAGTGTGAGTGAGGAAAGGAGGGAAGGTGCCTTTGTGTGTCCCTGCTGTGTATGGGAGCAAGGACTGGGAAGGAAACATTCAGGAAATGCACCCCAGCCCCCAAAAATGGATTTTTAGGGACCTGCTGTTGCCATCTGGGTGGGTGTGCCCATGGGCAGTGGTTGTGAGGATGAGGCAGGAGCACAGGACACCAGACTGGAACAAAAAGTTCTTTAATACTTCATCCCTTACAATAACTCCACCCATTCCTTAAAGTTTTGGAAGGGTAAAATCCTGAGGTTCAATTTAAAAAGGGCACAGAAGTGGGGGTTAAAGTTTAAAATTTTAACAAAAAGAATGACAGATACTAACCTCCATGACCTCACTATTTCTTGACAAAACGTTTCCAGGGAATTATGAATCCAAAGAAACTCTAACAAGTGCAAATAACATCAGAGGTGATAGAGAAGTCATGGCCCACATTTTTTGCCAATGTCGCTGTCATGGCAATTTGCTTTCAGCACTGATTTTCTGAGCTGTGCTGAATAAATTTCAGATATTTCAGATATCACCTCCTGAGGTTTGCTGTGGGTCAAACAGGGGCACACATGGCAGCTGGGGACACGCTGCAAGCTGTGATCCGTATCCCGTCAAATCCATTCAGACAGGGCAATTTACTGGATAAATTGCAGGACAAACAGAGCTGTTTGGAGAAGTCCTTATCTTGGCAGCTCTCTGGGTGACCTGGCTGCCGATTTCCCTCCCATCACAGGCTAGCTGCCATTCCAAGGGGCTTTATCAGGGAAAGCTGGCAGTGGAAATGAGGTTTCTAGGATAACTCCAGGTCTGGTGAGCTCCACTGCCTGTTCAGAGCCCAGGACAGGCTCTGGTGTAACTGGTGCCTGCTGGTGCAGGGCTCGCTCGTGCAGGGGTGGCCTTGCACTGAGGTGTAGCAGGCACAGGGCCTGCAATGCCTCCGGGGCATTCAGCAGCCTAAGAAATGATGACTGGAGCTTTGAAGGGTCCCTCTTCCACCTTTGGACCCTCGTAATCTCTCTGTAAGACTATAGGTCACTTCCCTTTGACCCTTACTATTGGGCAATTCCTAAAACTCCCAATTTCTAAAACTGTACCCTACATAAAGAGCTACTTTTGCCCAGTTTGTCAGAAGAGCTGTCCCTGAGAACCTTCACAGAAGACCCCAATAAAGACACCTCTGTGGAACTTCATGCAGCCTTCTCCTCTCTCTCCCTTCATCTGCCAAAGACACTTAGCAAGCTAAAGAGCTGAAATCACAAAGAGCTGATAATCACTGAAGAGCTGAAATCGCTGAGAGCCGAGCTTGCTAAGGTTGCCTGTGGCTGGGAGCAGTGTGGGAGCTCGGACAGGCTGTGCTGAACAGGACTGTGCCATCCGGACCCATGGCAGCCTGTTGTTTTCATTTTTTAAGCTTTTTTAAAGCTTTTTGATGTTTACATTCTTGTAACAAACTTTCTTAGACACTTTCTGTAAATAACTTATTGTTTTGCATTCTTTTATGGAAGAGGAGAAATTTAATGAACTGTTAGTTTGTCCAGTGTCATTGGAGAGGCGGCACTTTCACCCGCCAATCCACTGTCACTTTTAGAAATCCATAAATGTTAGAGTCAGAAAATAAATGGCCCCTTTTTACCTTGAGAACAGCAGCCTGTTCATGTTGTGATTTTTTGTGTCTTATAGTGACATAAGCCAGCCGGGGACACCCCAAAACCCGGCCGAGGCGAGCCCTGTACTGAGGGCTGCAGCATTCCCTGGAATGCCAGACTGCAGCAAGGTATCTGAACAATTCCCTGTGCACCAGCCATACCGTCAGTGAATGTTCCTATCAGAATCTTCTCAGGCCACTGTGGAGTTCATCAAGGTTCTGAGACAGAAACTGTGCTAAAATAAGAATGAAGAAGCTGAAAAACCAAACACCAGGATGGCAAGAACTGGGTAACAGAGGCCTGTGAAACACCTGCACAGTAACCAATCACAGATGCTGAGAAATGGGGGCAGAGAACGAGGGAACAAAGGCACCAGTCAAGAAGTGTGACCTTAATAGTTTGTAGAATGTGTAGTGTGTGTAATGCAAACAATAAACGGCTTCTGCTTGATCATATTGGTCAGTTGTTCAGGCGTCCTGGATTTCCCACACCAGATCCAGTTGCACAAGGTCAAAAATGATCAATAGTGCCCAACCTGCCCCAATCTGAGGTGATGTTCAGGCCAGGCTGGAGCTTGGAGCACCCTGGGCCAGTGGGAGGTGTCCCTGCCCATGGCAGGGGTGGCACTGGATGGGCTTTGAGGTCCTTTCCAGCCCAAACCATTCCAGGATTCCCTGACATTTCTGCCCTAGTGGGTGTAAAAAAGGAGCAGGAGCAGCCAATGTCACTGCAGGGATGTTCCTGCTTTGTTCATGGGATAAACTGCCACGGGTTCACTCTCCAGACATCACCATGAGCACAGAGCTTTCTCACACCCCTCACACAAAAGCTTTTGTTGGAATTTTCCAGCTCTTACGGAGATGCTGAGCACAGACAGTGCTTGGCATTGTTCACTCCTGTTCTTCCAAGGAGAGGCTTTTCCTTTCCTCAGGATAAAGGTGGGGTGCCAGGGCAGGAGATTACTCAGAACATGACAGTAACACCAACAAAAAGCTCATTATGTGAGGTTAAAGGGAAATGTTTAACCCTGGGCTCTTTCCCCTCTGTGTCCCTGCTGGTCAGGGAATAACGACAGAGAAACCAACTCTTAATTCAGGTTCATTCCTCATTCCTGGAATAATGACAGAGAAACCAACTTTTAATTCAGGTTCATTCCCCATTCCTGGAATAATGACAGAGAAACCAACTCTTAATTCAGGTTCATTCCTCATTCCTGGAATAATGACAGAGAAACCAACTTTTAATTCAGGTTCATTCCCCATTCCTGGAATAATGACAGAGAAACCAACTCTTAATTCAGGTTCATTCCCCATTCCTGGAATAATGACAGAGAAACCAACTTTTAATTCAGGTTCATTCCCCATTCCTGGAATAATGACAGAGAAACCAACTCTTAATTCAGGTTCATTCCCCATTCCTGGAATAATGACAGAGAAACCAACTCTTAATTCAGGTTCATTCCCCATTCCCTGGAAGCTCTGGATTGATCCAGGCTGCTCTCCGCTACCAGATTTTTGCAGAAGGGGGGTCAGGCTCTTCTAGGAGACGATGGGACAAGGAGAAGTGTGGGACATTTATGCTTACAATGTATTGTAATTAGGAAATAGTTGGTTTCTGATTGCGATGGCGTGAATTATAACATCTGTATTGTCTCACCCTTCTCATGAGACTGAAAATGGAATAAAAGTTTTTTAAATGCCTCTCAGTTGCCCCATCTCTGGGTCAGAGAAGGGCAAAATCCAACAAGAAGCAGCCTCCAGTTGTGCCAGGGGAGTTCAGGCTGGATATTAGGAAAAATCTCTTCACTGAGGAGGGGTTAAGCCTGGTCCAGGGTGGTGCTGGAGACACCAAAAGGAGCAGATGTGGAGCTTTGGAACAGCTTGGAGATGTGGAGCTTTGGAGCAGGGATTTGGGCAAAGCTCGTCCCGGATGTGACCCTGGAGGTCATTTCCAGCCTTGGTGACTCCGTGACACCAAACTGCTCCTCCAGCAGTGTCTAAAACACCTCAAAGAGCAGAAACCAGAGATTTTAGAGAACTCTGTGGTTGGAATGACACATCTGGCTGTCACAGAAAGGAGTGGGAGTTGGGGAGGAAAAATCACATCAGTTTTCCCAAATATGGATATAAATTACCCAGAAGATCCATCTTTTCCACCATCCCTTGGCCTTCCCCACTTCAGTTCCATCCTGGCCCCTCCTCAGGGGCTGAGCCAGATCCAGCCCCTTTTCCAACATGACCAACGTCCAGTTCTTGGTGCCTGGGTCCCCTCTGAGCTCAGCCACAGCAATTCATTCCCTTGAAGGATCCCGCTGCCACATCCCAGTTTCCGAGGAATTGCCATAACAAATCCCGACCCTTGCTTGCAAATTCTCCTGAATGTTGACAGCCACGATGGTTAAACACACAGAGGAACTTTTGCTGATGCTGTGTCATCACATGCACTAGAATTTCATACTCAGGAAATTTAAAAAGTGGGGTATTTTTGCTTTTTAAACGCAATAAAAATATAAAAAGTTAAATGCAATACAAATATAAAATAAAGTGTAAAACAAATCAAAGCCTATACTGAGAAAAAAAGTCCTAGGAGTTATTTATGTATGAAAGAGTAAGAACCCATTGCAATTCAAGAAAACAGAATTTCCTCTGATATTTTTCCACTTTTATTCACGTCCTTATTGGACTCATCCTGGAATCTTTCATGAAATTGGGTGCCTGTAACATGAACAAACAATATAAAATTTTTATTCTTTTTTTTTGTGTTCCATAGCTGAAAAGAGTCCTTAAAAGTTACAGGGTTCATTTAGTAAGTACTTGGGCAACTGCATCTCCAAACATCTTATTCCTTAATATTTCTTTCTCATTAACTCTGTTTTACCACTTCATGGCATCAGTAAATGTGGAAATACAGCAAAATCAGCTTTTCTTGGAACATTCTGGCACCTTTTAGCCTAGGACTGCCCAAGGCCAAGATGCTCAGAAGGAAACCAAGCTATTTTAAAAAAATATATTTGCCTGAAGTTTTATGAAATTAAAAAAATAAAAAAATGGCTTCAGATTTGTAGCTTAAAAAGCTTCCAAGGTTACCGTGCCCTTCTCACATTTTTATAATTGAAAACAAGAGGAAAAAAAACCACATTAATTTTGGTGGGAATCAGATCCGAGCTCAGAAATCTCTTCCTGATTTATTTTAAGAAAGGAGCTTGGAAATGTTTAACCCAGAATGACCACAGGCACAAAGGCAGAGATTGCCTGGGGTATTTGCTCAGGGGTTTAATCCTCTCCGGGCCTTTCTCCTCCTCTCTTATCAACACAGACACACCAGGAAGGCTCCAAATGTTGGCTCTGGATTCCAATGAAACCAAGACTCAGGTGAGGAGTCACAGGTTCAAGCTCACAGCAGAATTTCAGGGGTTGTTTTGGGGTTTGTTTTAAAGCTTCTTTGGTTGGTTTTGATATTTCTTTGGTTTCTTTTGATATTTCTTTGGTTGGTTTTGCCATTTCTTTGGTTTCTTTTGATATTTCATTCTGTCATTCTGTACAAGTCAAAGCCCATTGAATCATGGAATTGTTGAGGCTGGGAAAGACCATTAAGGTCATCAAGTCCAGCGCCACATCCCCCAGTGCCACATCCACACATTTATAGAACTTTGCCAGGGATGGGGACTCTACCACTCATTTCAGGGCTTTCCAACCTTTTCCATGAAGAAATCTTCCCTAATATCCAATCTAAGCCTCTCCTGAGGAAACTTGAGGCCATTTCCTCTTATCCTGATACTGTTTCCTGGAAAAGAGCCTGGCTCCACCCTTCTCCTGGAATGTTCTCCATAATCCTTCCCCAGAGGTGGCAATGCCAACAGAACCAGTTCATAGGCTAGATGTGAAAAATGTGCTTTGTGGATTTTTAGAAATGCATCCTTGGCAGCAGGAAACCCTTAAAAAGCTCAGTTTAGGGATGGTGGTGGCACCAAGGGAACAAGTGTCCAAAAAGTGTCCAAAACTCAAGCAAAGTTCTCAGGAATGGTGGGATTTGGTTGAAGGTTGGATTTGGTGATCTTGGAGGTCTTTTCCAACCTTTTTGATTTGATTCCAAGTTCCAAATCCAGGAGAGCCTCTGCCGTTCCTCCTTCAGAGTGGTGTAAATTCAAAGCCATCCCTGCTTTGAACTGGAAGCAGCAGGAAAGGAATTCCTGAGGTTTTCTCTCTGCTTTTTATTAATGCTTTTATGGCTGTGTTAGACCAGGATTAAGCCCAAGATCTCTGCCACTGTTTGCCAAGCCCAGTGATTGCTGACAGCACCTTCATCCAGAGTAGGGATTTGGGAATCTTTCCTGCTGCTGTCAGAACCTCAAACAAATGACCCGAGGGAGAGTGGTGGCTTCACAAAGCCACAGCCACGAGCTGGGACAAAACAAGGGAAGATAATGACAGCACGAGCCACTGACCTTGGAATTCCTGCCATGGAGCACATGGAATATCTCCTGCTGTGCACTGCCTTCTCTTTGAAATCCTTCATTAACTCTGACCTGTAAAAATGTTGTTCATTGTTTTCTCCAATGAAACAGCAAAAATAACCGGAAAAAATGGATTTGCAGCTCAAAAGCAGCCAGATAATAAATGTGGTACTCTGTAAAACAGGCCAAATTCAATTAAATGCTTTTAAAAGTTTGTTTTACTCTATTTAATTTTCAGAATTTTGCCTTCTGCAGGTAATAACTTGGGAGGAGATTTTCTTTGGAATGCCCCTGTGCACACTTAGGCTGGCTCTCAGCACAGGCATTCTTTGGAAAGGCTGGTTAAAAACTGCTCCTGTACCCACAGCACTTTAAAGCAGTCTTTGCTTTGCCTCCAATTAAAATACTCCCACTGGCCAAAAGTCACAGGGAAAGCAGGAAGAGCTGGTAAATATATTTTGGCTGAATGACATCCATTAAATCCTGGCTTTGTTCCAGCTTAGAAAGCAAAATAAAGGCAAAAGCTGGAAAGTTCGATTCTCTGACAGGGCAGGCCAAAGGAATAACCTCCTGCTCCTCTCTGGACATGTGGCTGTGGAGAGCCACCACAGGATTTTGTCACCTGCCAGTCTCCAGCCCCCAGAGTGTCCCCCCAGGGCTGGCTCCTGTCACCTGTAGCTGTCCCACATCTCCTGTCATGGCAGTTCCAGAGTCACAACCCAGCCACAACAGAGCAGGGGTAACTTTTCCTCCCAGCACCCGATTCCTTCATCCCCCTTTGCCAGTGAATCAGAATCACAGAATCACCAGGCTGAACAGACCTTTAAGACCATGGAGTCCAACTCAGCCCCAACACCTCCACTCAACCCTGGCACCCAGTGCCACATCCTGGCTTTGTTAAACACACCCAGGGATGGTGACTCCATCACCTCCCCGGGCAGAACATTCCAGAACTTTATCACTCTTTCAATTAAAAACTTTTTCCTAACATCCAACCTAAATTTCCCTTGCTGTTTCCCTTGCTTGTGCTGTTTCATGGCTAAAATCCTGCTGCAGGACAATCCACCTGCAGCAAGAGGCACAGCCTGGAGCAGGATGGAACCAGAAGGCTCCCAGTGCCTGGGAATGGCAGCCTGGTCCCCATCATATGACAGGAACATTCCTCAGACAGATGAAACTCGAGAGCTCTGCTGTTTGTCTGCAGACTCACTTCTTTTCTGGCTGATTTGGATCTGGAAATATTCCATCCTCTAGCCAGGGGCTTATCTGATGGAAGACAACAGTGCGTGGAGTGAGCAAACAGGGCTGAGCTTGGCCTTTGTTCCTCCTCTGGTGCCCGGGGCCTGTCCTGCTCCCAGGGCACGGGGAGGTGGCCCAGGAACCTGAGCCACACGAAACCAGTTCTGATCACAAGGTGAGGGATCACTTTCTGTGGGTGTTTGGAGTCCAGGAGCTGTCCCTGTAGAACTGACCCCTCCATGGCCAAATCACTGGGCTCTACCCATTTACCTTCAATTCTCATCTACTCCACTCAAGGACTACATGCCTTGCTTTTCTTTCTTTTTCTTTCTTTCTTTCTTTCTTTCTTTCTTTCTTTCTTTCTTTCTTTCTTTCTTTCTTTCCTCTTTCTCTCCTTCTTTCTCTCTTTCTTTCTTTTCTTTCTTTTCTTTCCTTCCTTCCTTCTTTCCTTCTTTCTTTCCTTCTTTCCCCCTTTCTTTCTCTCTTTCTCTCTCTCTTTCTTTCTCTCTTTCTTTTTTTCCTTTATTTTTCTCTTTTCCTTTATAACCAGTTTTCTCTCAGGTGCCCAGAAGCAACACAAAATCATCAGTGGAGGCCTTAGGCTGCCTCATTGAAGAGAAGACTTAGGGCATGAAAACAATTCCTTATGCTACTGCAAACTTCCTGTGAGGCTTTGAGGCCTTAGTCCTGACCTCTCCAAAGTCCTGTTCCAGTAAACCAGGATTAAATACCTGCCTTAATTCACCTCCTGTCTTTGGACAGCTCACAGCCTCCTTGGGGAAAGGAATGTTCAGATCAGGACTCAGGACTGCCAACTCCCAGCATTCACAGCTGTCAACCAGGCCTCAAAAATAACAGGGACCAGGAGATTCAAA
This sequence comes from Montifringilla adamsi, assembly GCA_017590115.1. Lineage (NCBI taxonomy): Eukaryota > Metazoa > Chordata > Aves > Passeriformes > Passeridae > Montifringilla > Montifringilla adamsi. The sequence continues at coordinate 693,561 of JAGGNK010002669.1, forward strand.
TAAATAAATAAATAATCCATTTGGGGTTTTTTTCTCTTTGCTTTCTTGGCTTTACATTTCTCATGTTTTTTTCAACATTTATTTTGCTTTCATTAGAGTTCTCTCATCGAAACATCAAACCAGCAGCTCAGTAAAATGTCAAACCAGCAAACCCAGCTGGGAAATGCCTGAGTCCGTGTCCCCTCTCAAGGGGTGAAGCTCATCCTGAGCTCCATTCCACACAGCCCAAAGCTCTGCTTCAGGAGCTTCCACTGGGCCAGGTGGGCACTGCAGAGAGCCCCACCCCATCTGAACATCCAATTCCCTCATCCCTAAGGTGGGAATACTCCAACAGGCCAAAATATTCAAATTCACCCCATTGGCCAAGTGGTTTAAGTGTTGCTTTTAAGTGTATAAAGCTGTGCATTAAAGGTAGGTACTGCTAGTCCGGGGTCTGGTTTTTATTAATAAGAGGGAGGTGCGAGGGAGGCCTAACTGCATTTGCACTTGCTCAGTGCCCTCTGATCTTGAAATCCTGAAACGTTTGGGTTGGAAGGGACCTTAGCATCATGCCATTCCACCCTGTGCCATGGGCAGGGACACCTTCCACCATCCCAGGGTGCTCCAAGCCCTGTCCAGCCTGGCCTGGGACGCTTCCAGGGATCCAGGGGCAGCCTCAGCTCCTCTGGGCAAGCTGTTCCCGAGATCTCACAGGACGGTGTCAAGGAATCCCCGGGGCCACTCGGGGGCTGTCCCAGCCCGCCATGGACACCAGGACCTGAAGGGTTGTTTTCCCCAAGCACCTTCTGTGCTGCTCCCGAGCAGAGCCTGGCTGGTGGCTCCGTGTGCACACGGGGGTTTGGTCACTGATTGCAATGGCAGGAGGCCGGACAGTTGCTCCTTTGTTCTGTTCTGGCCTCGAGCACGGGCAGGGATGACTCAGTGAAGTGATCTCTGTTTGCTCTCCGTGTGGGAAGAGCGGAGTCCATCGGGCTGGAGACTGAGATTATCCAGGTGAGAGGGTTCTGCTTCCCCTTTCTTGTTTGCCAGGACACAAAACACCGCGTGCCCTGGCCTGCTCTCCCTGAGCTCCTGTGAGGGGTCAGAGAGGAGCTCAGGGCCTCACTGTGGCAGAGCCACACATGGGGAAAAAGCAACTACAAAGCCTTCCGTGGCAATGTGGGGGTGAGAGAGGGAGAGGATGGGCAGAATCATGGAATAATTTGGGTTGGGGTGACATTAAAACCCATCCAGTGCCACTCCCTGCCATGGCAGGGACACCTCCACTGTCCCAGGGTGCTCCAAGCCCCGTCCAGCCTGGCCAGATTCCCCTCAGGGAGGCCGAGGGTTGGATCCACTCAGGTGAGGCCTCACCTGCAGAGCTGCTCCAGCCCCGGGCCCAGCACAGGAGGGACCTGGAGGTGCTGGAGAGGTCCAGGGAAGGCTCCAGGATGATCAGAGGGATGGAGCAGCTCTGCTGGGAGGACAGGCTGGGAGAGCTGGGATTGTCCAGCCTGGAGAGGAGAAGCTTTGGGGTGGCCTCATTGTGGCCTTCCACCATTAACTGTAGGGGCCTACAGGATAAGGAGAGACTATTGACAAGGCCCTGGAGGGCAGGAGAAGGGGAAATGGCTCCAAGCTGATAGAAAGTAGGTTTAGATTGGATGTTTGGGAGAAATTCTTCCCTGTGAGAGTGGGGAGGGGCTGGGATGGAATTCCCAGAGGAGCTGGGGCTGCCCCTGGATCCCTAAAGTGTCCAAGGCCAGGCTGGAGCGCCCTGGGACAGTGGGAGGTGTCCCTGCCCACGGCAGTGGGTTTGGAGCAGGATAATGTTGAAATTCCCTTCCAGTCCAGGCCATTCCATGATTCTGGGTCTGCCCACACTCCTCTGAACCCTGAGAACGGAGCCCTCGTGCATGGCCAGCAGAGCCCTCGTGGATTCCAGCCAGCAGAGAATTGTGCTCAACCCCACGTAGGAGCAGGCAGAATTCCCTGTCCCTTGGGAAAAGGGAGCCAGCCCTCACGTAGGACCAGGATAAACAATACAAGAAGCAACACCTGCAAAAAAAAAAAAAAAAAAAAAAAAAAGCCCCCTTAATTCACCATGATCTGCTTTGTCACTCGTGCTATGGAGAACATTAAACAGCTCGGACGTGTGCACACAATTACACAACAGGGCCACGGCCAGAAGTGGGCTGCAGGTGTGTTCTGAGGAGAATTCAACCTTCAAAAAATCACTTTAATCGAGTTAAGAACTTACAAGAAGTTCATGACTCTTGAGAAATCTGTGTCAAGGTCCCGTGCCTTCAGTTAACTCCCTGCAGCCTGCAGTGGTTGGAGCTGCACAGCTTCCATCACCCTGGGGCAGGGTAATTAGGCAAAACGCAGCTAATGAAGGGGGAAGATGAAGTAACTGATTTTTGGCCTTTCATTTCAAAGAAAAGGGAAGGAAGGAAGCCACACACTTGTAACACCAAATTTGTCTGTGATCTTCTGGCAAAAAGTGCTGCCAAGATGTAAAATATTTGTGATGAGGTCTCATTAGTCAGGCTCAGATGACAGACTGTGACCTGATTAAATACACAGCAAAAATAACTCAGCTGGTGCTTACTAAGGTAGTTTCAGTCATCATTTCAGTGAGAAAAGATTATATTTACTTTATATTAAAGCCTGGTAGTACAAACAGAGCCAGTGTTGCATTTAAGCTGAGGAGCAGGTAATGAACAGCTGGAAGGGAGAGAACTTTTCCAAACACTCAGGTAAAAAACAACCATTGGATCATTTCCTTCAACAAAACACCAGAAAGCAAAACATGAGGGCTGGTCCTTGAGGAAGAGGAGGATTATTCACTTTGGGAATGTGTGAGACAACAGAGGCAAGCACAAGGAAAAGCTTTATGCAAAGAAGAGGCTTTAAGGAGGAACGGAGCTTATCCAAGAGCGGATCCAAGGTCCTGGAAGGCCACAGGAAGTGTTCTCTTGACTCCAATGGGTTTTGGATCACTCTGGAAGTGGAGAGGAAGGGATGGGGCTCCAGGGAGAGGCAGGTTGTGGGGACACTGGAATGCAGCTGGGAATAGATGGAGGAAGCCAAGGGGAGTGAAGGGCTGCAACACAGAGGTGAAGCTGTGTGCTTTTATCTGTATTCTAGAGAAAAATAACCTGCAGGAGGGCTTGGGAGAAGGGGATGGAGGCAGCAGGAAGGCAGGTGACTGAGCAGTGATGCAATAGAGCCGTGGCTGCCTGTGCAATCCCACATCCCTCCCCTTGCTCCCAGAGGAACAGGATGTGGTGGTGGGGCAGAGCTGCTGAGCGGTGCCGGGGTGGATGGGGGCAGCAGAACCAGGAGCAGAACCAGGCACAATCCCGGCCCTCAGCTGCTGAGCTCTGTCTCAGGGGTGGCTGAACGTAGGTCTGCTGGAGGAGACTTTGGTTACTCCTGAAAATCCCTGTTTGGTGCCTCAGTACCTTTCCAAATTTCGTTCAACACAAACTTTGGGACAAGGCAGAAGCACAGAAATTATTCACCCCTGGATTTGTCCTGAGCTCTGCCAAGTGCTGCCATTACAACTCTCCTTTTACTTCCAATCTGGGCAGGACTTTTGCAGATCCTCAGTGTAGGGGTTAAATTCACCCTTTGCTGCTTCTTTCTCTTAATTGCCCTGGGAGCACTTGGGTTAAACCCACCAACATTCAGCTACTAAATGTGGACACAAACTTGCTATCTAATTTTACCCCCGAGGACCATGAAAACTGCTCACTTGGACTTTGCCCAATTGTTTAGTGGATTCAAAAATTCCCCAGCCGGCTGAGACCTCAGGGACACCTCTGTGAGCACCTCCAGGGGAAGAAGCCAGGATCAGATTATTCCAGAATCGCTGAAGCAGGGCAGAAACATCAAAAGCTTCTCCAGTCACTAAAGGAAATTACATCCCATTCCCTTTCAAGTGTCCCCAAGACCTTCATCACCTCACATTCCCTTCTTCCTGCCAACCCTTTGTTGGGATGGGACTCTCCCTTCCATCCTGCTGGAAAGCACAGCTTATTAAGAGCATTAACTCTGGAGATGGGGGGGTCACACATCATTTTCACGTGCGTCATGCTGAGAGAATGAGCTGAGATCAATGCTTGGCCAGCAGCCACTTGTTTTTAAAACCAGTTGTTCACAGTTATTTCTCTTAATTATTTATTTTTTTGTGAGGCAAGGATGCAGTCCAAGAATTCCCAGCTTATTTTTATTCATGGAGCAATTAAAACACTGAATTGTCCACCTTTAATCTTCACAGAATTTAAAAGGCACCAACCTAAATTTCATGACACAGCTCCTGTCTGATTTTGAGCAACTCAGATGAGCACCCGGGCAGGGAGATGTCCAAATCCTGCACGAATTCTTTCCCTGAAGGCCTATTTCCTAACCTGGATGGCAACATGAGTTGAAATATTTGACTGAAGTGTCGCAAAGAAGCAGCTGCCAAAAATTGTTATCAATTAGCACCATCCTACACTTAATAAAAGCCCAAACCCATCTGTTTGCAGCTCCCAATCTGTCTCAGAACGTCTGGAATTCTGGCAAAAATCTAAGGGAAAAGTTTGGCTTAAAAATGTTCAAATAATCAGAACTTTTCAACAGAGAAGTACTTATTTACTAATGCTCATATGAGAAGAATAATGGCAGTAAAATTCTCCTGTGGATGTAATTCCCCTGAAGATTTATGCATATATATATTTACTCATTTATAAATTAACATAAATTATGAATATATAAATTACTTTGTCATGTTTATTGCTGACACTGCCATATATGAACATAAATTTATATCCAGATGATCCACTCCAGCTCTCTGTACTCTGTAACCCCTATTTTAACCCAGGAAAAGTTCACCTTCTCTAAAACAGTTCTGTATTGACACTTGTAGCCTGAGCAATTTTATCACTCCTTTATTACAGCTGACTGAGTCAACGGGGTCTTTTTGTGGCAGAGATTTTTGGAATACTATTGGACAGATCCAGCTCACCTGGATCATTCACTGCTCTGCCTCCTCCATTGAATCACCCGAGCCCGAAACAAACATTACTAACAGAGATGACAGGGCAGCAAAGGCTCTGCTCAGTGTTTATTCTGTCAGTGATTCACTGAGCAGATTCAGGGGTAAATACCCAGAATTAAAGCACAGCTTTGCCCCCAGCCCTGCTGACCTGTTTTACCCCCAACCTCCTGGGAACTCTCCCATTCCTTGACATTCCACTGGTTTAATTTCAGCTTTTATCAGCCAGACCATGAATAGATGGAATTAGGACCAGCCCAACCATTCTATAATTCAATGACAGCTCCAATCTCCAGATTTATTGATTTATTGGTGTTAATCATTGTCTTTTCCCTGTTTTTAGGGAAGCCAATCCAAAGCAGCGGTCGATCCCTGTCCCGATGTTTGGGGCACGAACCCAGGAGCAGGAACTCCCCTTGCTGTAACACTCTGTGCCTTGGGTGTTGTGCAACACCTTGAGCAAACACTTCCTCCTGCAGGAGCAGGAATAAAGCTGAACCCGTCCCTGCCTCTCACTCCCAGCCCAGAGCAGCTCCGGGGCAGGGCCACGCTGGGATCGCCACATTCCCACCCCAAGGAGCCCCGGCCACCCCAGAGCATGAAAATCCTCCTCATTTCTGCTCTCCTGCTGCATCTCCTCCAACAAGGTACTGCACTTTTTGTTTTAGTCCTTTACCAGTTTTGCTGTGGATAATGCTGTATGAAATTTTAATTATTAACTGGTAGAAAATAGGGAGGAACAGCGAGTTAAAGCCATTGGGAAATGGAGTTAGGGATAGTTGGGATTTTCTGTTCAAAGCAATTCTCTGTAATTCTTTAGTTAGGGCAGCATTTGCTTGTTTGAAAAGTGGCCATAAATTGCCTGCAGACCCACAGCTGGTTGGTTTTGTGAGCCACTAAAGCAATACTTACCCTTCAAGTGAGAGGCCAATTTACCCAATCACACCAATTTATCAGCATTTTGGCCATAAAATAACAGATTTCTGTACAAATTCAATTAAAACATTACCTGATTTAAAGTATTGATCACCCTTTATTTGTCTGCGTCATAGTTCAGGTTATATTCAAGTGACTCCACCTGAGCAGATCCCACTTTTTTTTTTTTCCCCCACAATTTCTTTTATTCCTGTCAACAGGGAATGAAATTTTTCAGGTCTTGGCCTGCACAAACTTGTACAGAATTTATATCCATAATTAAACATATAATTAGCATTCAGGCACAAATCCATAATTTGCTTTTTTGCACAGAATATCTGAAAATGTGCACACCATTAAGGTGTTATCATTTTTACCTTGACAAAACCACAATTTCATTGTCAATAAAATCCTCCCTAATGATTTTTTTGCTGGTTGAGGCCCTTGGAAAAGCACACAATTATATTTTCCTTATTGCAAGTTGTTGTACGAGACCCAAGGAATTTCTTTCCTCCTTCAAGCTGGAGACAAAACCTGAGGGTAGCAAAGACAACGCACTGATTAAGAAACTCCATCGAAGGAAGGATTCATGCCAGACAAAACCAACCAGTTTTCCTCGAAATTCTGTCTGGATCAGACAGAATTGCAGGGAAGGGATGAGTTTGGTCCTGAGCCTCCCTTTAAACCTTGCCTTAACTTGAACTCTCTGGGCTGGAGTTGCACAAAGGGTGTGGAGAGATAAAATTGGAGATCTCTGTTCCAAGAGGCCTGAAATATTCCTGGGATTGCTGCACAAGGACACACTTGAGGCCGGTGGAGAGAAATCTGAAAGTCAGCAGGTTTTTTGGGAAATAAACATAATTAGTTGCTTAAAAAAACCATAAACCATGGTTGTGAGTGGCAGTAGTAAAGTTACACCTGGTAGCTGCTCCCAGCACGTGCTCGGTGCAACAGCTCAGCTGACACAAGATCCCTCTGCACACTAAATCAACAGCCTTATCAAGATACAACCAGGTTTGCTCTGTAATTACTTTTGGAAAGGGTTGAATCAAATAAATCAGTGATAAAAGAATGGATCAGTTTGTTTTACTGCGACAATTTGCACGAGGATGTGCTCTCCTGTTCCAGAGAGAAAATTACAGTAATTGGAGGCCTCTCTCCTGGAAAAACCTGGCCCTGGGGCAGGAATTACAGGAGGTGCTCTGTTCCTTTGTTTTAGTGGGATTTCATTAGCTTTCTGGGCAGCTGAGGTTTTTTTTTTTGTTGTTGTTGTTGTTGTTTTGTTTTGTTTTTTTTTTTTTATTGTTGGTTTATTTTTGAAGTACAGGTCCTCAAGAATTCACCAATTCAGATGAAATTCCCCTTTTTAGGAGATTAAAGAGTCCAGGGCTATCTAAAAGCTGCTGCTGCCTTGGTGCAAACCAACATATCCCTTGCCTGATCCTGTTTTCCCAAAACCTGGCCCCCAGCTGCCAGGATGGACTCCAGGGTGTACCCACCCCTGCAGGGCAGCCCCAAATTAACTTTGCTCTGTGTTTGCTGAGCTTCAGAGCAGAAAACAAAAAGAAATTCTTTTTATCAGCCTTGCATTTCCTCACCCAGCTCTTTACAGCCCCTCCATACCTTATGAGACCACTCAAACAGGTGTTGAAGAACCTCCTGGATTTCTTGCACCTTCAAGATTTTCCTAATTTCCTCCCTATCTCCCATTATTTTACCTGGCCATGTCCAAATGTGTCTCCCAGTATTCTGCTGTCCCTCCTTCAACCCAATTCAAGAGGTAAAACTTGTAATTATTTATTACCACCCTCTCTTAGAGTTCTGCCACAGTTATTTCCGTGCCAAAGCCTTCCAAAGCAGGAATCCTGTTGCAAATGTTGCATTGTGTAAGTTTATTTGCTGATGCAGAGGCAGTCTGGGCCTGTCTGTCACGTGCTAAGGTTTGGAGATCGCTCATTCCACAAACCCAAATCCATTCATTCATGTCACTGGGAAATGCAGAGGGAAAGGCTGCACTGGCATGGCTGGGCTGGCCTGTTGGGACTTGAACTCCTCAGAGCTGGGGGATGAAACACAAAGGGAATTGCAAGAAATGTTTGGACACTTGGAAGTTGCCAGGGAGGGCAACTCGTCCAAAATGCAGGATGTGAAAACCGCTGGTGTTGGGTCAGGCGATGGAGGCAAAGCAGGGGAGAATGAGGTGCTGCAAGAACCCAAAGAATCACCTGGCCAGCCATGAAATTGGGTGTTTAATAAATTAAAATTGTGTTTTCATCAATCCCCAGGGAGCAGCAGAGAGAAGTTCCCTGGAGCTGAGCAATATGAAATCGTTTATCCGCAGAAACTGCATGCGGTGCACAGGAGAGGTGTAGGAACAAGCTCACAGGTAGGAAAGGAGATAATTTCTTGGGTGATTCTGGGAGATGGGGATGGATTTCTGGAGCTAAAACACCCCTGGGTTTCAAGGGTAAGAGAATTTGGACAAACATTTGCTCTTCCAAAAGAAAGAATGTGGAGAAGCGCGGCGGTGTTCAGTGAGGAGGAGCTGAGGTGTGCTCAGTGTGAAGAGAATCCCTAAAGCCATCTCTGAACTTGTGTCTCTGCAAAGATGTGGGGTTTGATATTACTCAGAGTTTTAATAACCTGTGGACACTTTAATTTGGATTAATTAAACCAGTAATTAAAAGCAGCCATGGTCTGTGCAATTGCAGAGGGTGTTATGGAAGTGTCTGAACGCAGACATCCCCTCAGCCCTTTTCCAAGCACGCAGGATTTGTGCTTATGGAGGCAGAAATCAATTTGCAAAGTCAAATTTGCTCCTCTAATTAAAGCCCCTCAAACAGAGCGACCGCCTGCTTATCCTGCTCCTGGCAGAATCCTTGTTTTTGGTGAGAAGAGGAGAAAAAGAACACGGCTGGCATTCCAAAAACACCACTGGTGAGGCCAAGAGCTGCAGCAGAGCATTTTCTGACACTTAAATCTGTTTACAGAGCAAATATGATGACATAGTGAAGTATGGGATCAAAGCCAACGGAGAGGAAGTGGTGCTGCAGCTCCGAAAAAATCGGTAAGTTCAGTTCAGCTCTGCTCTTACTCCTCACTGGGAGCCGCTGCAGGGTGTTCCTGCCAAAAACCAGGAATTAGAGCCCTGTGAAACAGAAGGGTTTTGGTAAATGCAACATTTCATTGGCAAGGAAAAAAAGGGGAGAGAAAGAATCCTGTCACTGTTTTGGGAATATGGAATAAGTGCTTGGGATGAGACATGGCCATGATGGAGGGACATCCCCTCCTGCTACCTCTGATCCCCCATTTCCTTCCTAAATTGTTAAATCCAATGCATTTTTAATATTTTTCTATTATGTCACAAGTTTTCTGCGACCATGAAGCGTCTGTGGGTTACAGAATTGTAGCCTGGAGTGACAAGACAAGGGGGATGGTTTTAAACTGAGTGAGAGAGGGTTCAAATTAGAGATTAGGAAGAAATTCCTCCCTGTGAGGGCTGGAGGGGCTGGGATGGAATTCCCAGAGGAGCTGGGGCTGCCCCTGGATCCCTGGAAGTGTCCAAGATCAAGTTGGAGCAATCTGGGAGAGTGGGAGGTGTCCCTGCCATGGAAGTTGAAGAGCTTTCAGGTGCCTTCCCACTCAAACCATTCCATGATTCGGGGACAGACTCAATGATCTTGGAGGTTTTCCAACGTTAATAATTCATTACATTCATATAATAATGATTACAATACAATCATTATATAAACATATCTATATTTATATATCCCTATATTATAGACAGATATAGAGATAGATAAAAGATAGATAGATAGATAGATAGATAAATAGATAAACTGATACAGATATTTACTTTAGCACTACTTCTCTTGAACCTGGAGTAACCAAACATAACCTGGCATTGACCAAATCTTCCTGGAAATGGAAAGTCTGGCTCCAGCAGAACATTAACACATGCTCCAACAAGTCTGGGTTAATGGGTGTTTTTCCAGAGGCTGTGCAAATACAGTAGTGCCATAATCAATTCATGTTACAGACTGTAATTAACTGCTCACCCCTGTTTTAATCTAATCCAAATATTTGGAGTGGGGGGAGGGAAATGGTGTTGTACTAAATCCTATTCTTTGAAGAGAAGTGGGATTGTGGCAGTGGAAGAGAGTTGCCCAAACGGGCGTCACTGCAGATGTGCTGCTTTTAGGAAGATGTAGAAAGGGCCAAAAAAAAAAAAAAAAATCAATATGTAATTATACATTTGTATCCAGATCTGCCAGGAGATGAGTTCACCCCAATGAAATCAGCACACTTTAATTGCTTTCTTCTTTTAGGAAAGTCTTTTTGTTTGAGTAAGGATTATGAACAAGCAGAATTCCCCTCCCTGCAGCTTTTACTTCCCGAGTTTCTCCGATACTAAGAATAGCCTGAGTAATTGTTTGAATTCCCCACATACTCGGTGTGCTGTGTCATCACCTCATTTCTACATGGCAACAATTTCCTTGGAATAATGACTGCCTGGCTCCTTGCAGGGATCTCCTGGCTGGGAATTATTCTGAAACTCTTTATTCTGCTGATGGCCGACAAATAACGACAACTCCTCGCATCAAGGTAATACAGGAAGGGTTTTTCCCTTTGCTTCCAGTCTTGAGGTTCACATGAGATTCATGGACCTGTGCAACAACGGGAGATAGGAGACAGAAAGGAAAGGATTGAAATCCAGGTTGGAAGCCATTTAGGATGAAGGGATGGGGAAGTTGGGGTTGGTCACTTGTACTTGTTGGGAATCAGCTCCAGGGTTTGGCTTCCAGGAAGGCACCACCTCCGTGGCTGCTGAACAATGTCCGGGTTGAATTCCAGCCTTTTGTCGGGAGCCAGGGCCATCCCAAAGCTTTCAAGCTCCCGACTCTGCCCGTACACTGCTCCACCTGCCCAGCCCCGTGACTTGATTTCCGCCCCGATCCCAGGGAGATCCCGAGCCCGATAAAGCCCCATTTCCTCCTGGCTCACGTTTCCAGCCACGCTCTGTGAGCCCAGCTGCCTCCTCTGAGCCCTGACAAATCAGTTCTGCACCTGCAGACACACGGGGCTTGCTGCAGAAGGGATTTTTTAATTCACTGTGCACTGATCTTCCCCAAAGCTCCCACCTGAAGTTCTCCTCCAAGCTCATGAGATGTGTTTTAACAACACAATCTGGAATTCAAAGCCCAATTTTCTTTGTTAGGAGCAATTAGGAGGATTCTGAATTAAATAAATGTGCATAAATAAATCTGGGTTAATTTTTTTTTTCCTGATTGCTCCAATTATTTCCACTCTCTGAATGAATCCAGTGAAAAACCTGGATAAAGACAAACTCGAAGAGCCCTACCTGTGCTGGACAGGGAATTCCTACCCTGGGGGTATTGGATTGTGATCAGGAGTTTTTCCTCTTGTATCCCTAAAGGATGGAGATAAATCTTCCTCTTTTCCCCAGTAACTTTCCCTTCGAGGATGTCTTTGTCCTTGTAACAAAGTTGGCATTTTGTGGTGGAAGACAAATAAGTGATAAAGTTAAACCAAAATCCACAAGAAAACAAAAGGCACAGGGAATGAAGGTTTGGATACAGATTCTTAAGAATTCCATTCAGGAAAACACTGTGGGAAAAATTTTCCACAAGCCCTCAGTGACTTTGAAGACTCTTTGAACACAAAAACAGAAACCTTAAATCCTTAAGCCAATTAAGTCCCAAAACCTTTTCCCTACCCAGGTTTAATACAATACCTGTATTTTAATCTCCCTGAAATGAATGCATTTAATTGTTGGGTAATTAAAGAACCTTTCCTTGAAATTTGGGCTCAAGGAAACCATTTGGTGTGGACTTTAACTGAGCAGAGCTCAGCAGTGTGTGCTTTATTTGGAGCAGAGAGCGGGAATATTCTTATTTTTCTGTGCTGTGCTTTGATCAGAGCCCAGAATTGTTGGTTTTTGACAAAATTTGTGTGTTGAAAGATAAAAATAATGGGTCCACAGCCAACATGGAAATGGTCATGAACTTTTAAAATTCCTTTTAAGCATCTCCTAATGGGAGACTTCTCCAAGTAGTGCACTTCATTGTAATTTGTAGGTAATTTGATTTGTTTTCTGAAATCCCTGGATCCAATGGAGCCCATGGACACCCCAAGCTGACACTGGATATTTTTCCCCACAGGATCACTGTTACTACGGAGGCCACGTGGAGGGTGATGCTGAGTCTGTGGCGAGCATCAGCACCTGCACAGGGCTGAGGTGAGAGGGACTGGGTACCAGGAGCAGAATGTGCAGCTTCTGGGGTAAATGTTCCAACAGGAGAGAATCAGGATGGAAAGAAGTTATGTGATCTTCTATTCAGGCTTTGGAAACTTGTTTCCCAAAGAAAATCAGAGGGAGAGGAGAGAAAAATAGTTACTCTTAGTTCCTTACAATATTTCAGCTTTTCACCTCAAATCAGGATGAAAACATCTTTGAATTTCCCACTGGAATGAAATCCACTTTTCAACCACTTCTGTCAGCACAAACCCCCCAAAATTTACATCAAATTAATTCCTGACCCAGCTTCTCTTTGACTGAGAGCACCCAAATCTTCCAGTTGACTCACTAATTAATTAATTTCTGCTTCTAAAGTGTTGCACGCTGCCTCAGGCTGCTGGAATATTCCAAGGGTCTATATGCTTGGGATAAATGCTCTCTTGATCCACAACCTCACATTCCAACCCATTTTTTAGTGGCTATTTTGAGACCCGTGGCCAGAAGTTCCTCATCGAGCCCCTGGGAGCCTCGGACAGGGCTGAACACGTGGTTTATAAATATGAGGCCCTGAAACAAGAGCCCATCAAAACCTGTGGGCTGGTCAACAACTCCTGGGAACAGGACTCCAGTGACCCCATCAATGACATCTTCAAGTCCAGCAACAGCCCAGAGGTAAGGACATGGCTGTCCCATCACAAAAAGGGAATTTGTGGCCATTGGAAAATTTGAAATAGCCCAAATCCCACTTGGTCTGGTGGCACCTTCACAAAGGAGCTGTTTAAACACAGGGAAAAGGGGTCAGATCTTAAAAACCTCAACAAAATATTCCAGATCTGAGTTTTCAGAGTCACCAGCTGAGTTAAACCTTCCTCCCTTTATTAACAGGTGCCCAGTGCACCTTTAACACCTAAATACCCATTAATATCTATTTTATCTTCCATATCTGAATAAAAATTTAAATATCCAGCCAACTTCTTATCACTTAAACCCAAACCAGTCCCTTCTGAATGACCTGGCCAAAGAAATCCCCTCAATAATAATAAACAGCTTTGAAACTGCAGAGGTTGGGATTGGAAAAGCTCTTAAAACAATAAATAAATCTTAAAATAAAGAAATATGTTTAAATAATTTTAAATCAATGATTCCTTTAGATGAAAGCCTACCTGAAAGCAAAGAAGTACCTGGAGCTCTACGTCGTTGCAGACAACGCTTTGGTGAGTTTTGGAATTATTATTTCATGTTTGATCAGCCCCACAGGGGCTTCCCAGGAATCCTTCAACTCCTGGGCTCCTACAAAAGCTACAAGGTTACTCTGAGCCCGGCTGGAAAATGGGATTTCTAAATGGGACTCAATTTGAAAATCCCACCTGGGGGTGACAGAAATTCAGAAAAGACCTTCAAAGCTTGTCCTGCTGGAATATCCTGATTTGAAAGGGAATATCCTGACTTGAAGAGAATATTCTGAATTGGAAAGGAATATCCTGAAGGGAACATCCTGAATTGGAAGGGAATATCCTGAATTGAAGGGAATATCCTGAATTGGAAGGGAATATCCTGAATTGAAGGGAACATCCTGAGCTGGAAGGGGATATCCTGATTTGAAGGGAATATCCTGATTTGGAAGGGATAATTGTGAGCTTAAAGGGACCCACAAGGATCATTGAACCCAACTCCTCCTCTGCACCATACACAGAAATTCACATTTTGGAAGGGGCTGATATTGAAACCCAACATCTGATAAAATCCTACATCAAACATAAAATAAAGCATGAATTTTCACACATGGCATGGTTTGCAAACCAATCTTCAGTGGGATATTTATTTCCTGATAAATCCCCTTTTCCCTCTCCTTTTCCTGACACGCTGTATTTGCCTTTTCAGTACAAGAAATATGATGAAGATGTTAAAAATATAAGACAGAGGATATTTGGAATAGTCAACTACATCAACACGGTGAGAGCAAACAAGTGGCAATGCTATCCAAGTGTTTTGTGATTTTTTTCTGTTGAAAAAGATTGAAATCCAAATGATTTATAATTTTTTCTATGGAAAGACATTGAAATCCAGATTATTTAAAATATTTTTCTATTGGAAACCATTGAAATCCAAGTGGTTTATAAATTCTTGCTGTTGTAAACATCATAAATTTCCATTATTACGTGTAGGAATGAATGAAAGCTCAACTTCATGGTAATTTATTCTCCTGTTCTTTGCCTTCAGATATAAGATTTTTAATAAGAATTATTTCTATTCCTACTTTAATTATTTATACTCATGCTTTAATTATGTCTACCAATACTTTAAGATACTTTTCAGTCACTTGTCAAGTGAATGGTTGTTTCAAAAACAATAAATTGATTCTTCATTTCTTTGGCAAGACAAATTTCTTTTAACCCCATTTTACAATTGTTTGAGATGTGGTGGGAAATCAGATTTTCAGTTTATTTGGTGAGAGTTTTTTGGAATTCAGAGTTTGGAAAAGCTTTGTTAGGTCCAGAGTGGATGCTGGAGTGGAAAAGTGACCGAGTACCAGGATGAGGCTTTATTTAATTTTCATTAATTTTTAATTAATACTTTGCTGCAGGTTTATAAAGCCATCAACACCCACGTGGCTCTGGTTGGCCTGGAGGTGTGGACAGACAGGGACAAGTGTTCCCTGAGCAGGAACGCAGGGCTCACCCTGGACACCTTCTCCAAGTGGCGCCTGGAGGATCTGCTCAAGAGGAAAAGGAACGACAACGCCCAGCTCATCACGTGGGTCCCTTCCCTTCCCTTCCCTTCCCTTCCCTTCCCTTACCCTTCCCTTCCCCTTCATGTTTCTATTCCTTAAAAATTAGTCAACGACGTATTCAAGGCCCTTTTTATTCCTTAAAAATTGCTCACCACACTCATTCAATACCCTTTTTAGTCATTAAAAAATGGTCACCAAACACATTCCAGGCCATTTTTATTCCTTAAAAATCACTCACCAAACACAATCAAGGCACTTTTTATTCCTTAGAACTTGTCACCAATCAGTGGCACAAACCTGACCCAGATTTCACCCATTCCAAGACCAGCTTGTACCAATTCCAGGACAAAGAAATAAATCCAAGTTCTCCCTTTTTTTTTTTTTTTTCTTTCTTTTTTTTTTTTCCCCCTGTCATGTAGCAGGAATAAATTCCTGCCAGGACACAGCATCCAATCCTTCCAACAGAATCCCTGCAAAAACAGGAGATGAGAACTTTTCCCTTATCTAAGACTCTTCTGGTTTTGTTCACAAAATTTGAGTGTCCTGAGGACTGCAGTGAAGTCTGACAACTTAAAGAGTCATAACATGAAATTTACCAGGGAAATGATGAATTAAATTTCCCAAAAAATGTGGGAAACGCCAAATGAAACTGGCATTGACCTCACTTTTCTGTCTCATGTCCAGAGGTCCTGACTCATCCCAGCCCTTTGCTGCATTTGGAGCTCTTTACACTCCAACAAATGCTTTAAATCTGATGAACCACCACAGAATTTAAGTAAATACTAAAATGAAAGGTGTTAAATTGTTGGGTTTGTTTTTTTTTTTTTCATTTGCAGGGATCTTAAATATTTGATTAGATGTGAGATTCCATCCAGAGCTGGGGATGAAACCTCCAGCCTGGTTTGGAAAAGATCCCTGAGTTCAGAGCCTGGGCACCCCCTTGATCCCCCTGTGTCTTTGTGTCTTTGTGCTTCCTTCCAGAGGCCTGGACTTCGAGGGCACCACGATTGGATTGGCCTTCCTCAAAGCCATATGCAGTGATTTATACTCCGCAGGTATTATTCAGGTCTGATTCATTTTCATTTCATTTTTAAAGGCTTTCCTATGTTTTTTCACTCTACCAGTGAAGAACCTTTGTGAATACTGTTGGGTTTAGGGCACTTTCATTTCTCTGGTTCATTATTAGACTGTAAAAATTCACAATCAGAGCCCTGGAAGTGTCCAAGGCCAGGCTGGACAAGGCTTGGAGCAACCTGGGATAGGGGAAGGTGTCCCTGCCCTGGAACTGGATGGGATTTAAAGTCTCCTCCAACCCAAACCATTCTGGGAATGTGGGATTTTATTTTAAATGAAGTGCAGGGGGTAAAGAAAACAAACACATGATAGACACACCTCCATGGTGTCTATTTTATAAATATCCATTTTTAAAATAAATATCTTTCTATTTAGAAATATCTTTAAGTATTAAATAATAAGATATAATCCAAATAGATGCACAGATGGGTTGAGCACCACGGGCTCATGAGGATAATTCCACTTGAACAAAAAAATTGTGTTTTTTGCTTTCTCTGTTGTTGCTGCTTGCTCTAAAACACACATGGAGATAACAAACAGCTTTCCTTGCTCCCCAGGACCACAACAGGAACGAGGTTGCAGTGGCAGCCACGATGGCCCACGAGATGGGGCACAACCTGGGCATGAGCCACGACACCGAGGCCTGCTCGTGCAGCGACGACATCTGCATCATGACAGACACTGTCAGGTGGGGCTTGGGCTAAAAACGGGGCTGAAAATGGCTTTTGGACAAGGTGCCAGCCTCCAGGCTGGGACAGTGGTTTTGTCCAGTGAGATTAGTCCATTCAAATTATTAAAACAAATAAATTTTTAAAAATGGATGAAATCCCAGGCTGTTGTCAGATATTCCCAGACAGAAACCCAACAAAAAACTCAACCCAAAACTACTTTAGTTCCTGTATATTTAGAAAAATGTTTGTATGCATATTTGTTTACATTTATTTATTTACATTTGTTTATTTATTTTTACATTTATTTACGTACATTTATTTTCACATTTATTTATGTACATTTAACATTTAAAATGTTAAATTATTATTTAGATATATATATCTAAATATATATAATATATATTTTTATATATATATATATATATATAATTAAATGTTAAATCTCTATTTAGAAAAATGTTTACACCCAAGAGTTGTGGGGGCAGCCACCTGTTCCAGTTCTCTCCAAGGGATGTTTCTCCTCCTTGCCTGTGCCAATCCCACCATAAATCCTGCTGTTTTCCCCGCACAGCTCCGTGATCCCCAAGGAGTTCAGCTCCTGCAGCCTGCAGAGCTTTGAGAAGTTCATGCTGGCTGACATGCCCAGGTGCCTGACCAACATCCCAGAGCTGAGCAGCATCATCGCCCCCGCGTCCTGCGGGAACGGGTTCCTGGAGAAGGGAGAGGAGTGTGACTGTGGCACTCCTGAGGTACCTGGGAACGAGGGAACCCCTGGGAGAGGCAAAGGGCTTTGTGCAGGCTGGACAGCAGCTGCTTTCTGTCAGTCCCTGAGGTGGACACTTCTGTTTAGCAATCTGGTGTATTCCTGAAGCAGTTAAGTACAATGATATATATAAAATGTATTGTTTCAGTGAGCTCTTCTAATCATCAGATTTTTGAATGAGGATTTCAAACTGTTGCTGCACAAGTTGTGTCCCAGTAAAACTAAAACAGGCTGAATTTTGGCTTCACATGTTACTGCATGTGATTTGGAGCTGAGCACAATATTTCAAATAAAAAATACGGACTTGGAATGAAAGTTCCTGTTCAAGTAAATGTTAACTCACCTTTCTCTTTTCTAAACTCATTAGGCTCATGACTACTCTCTGTTGTGTGTAGATCTCAATGCCATTAATACCACCATGATCCATGGCCACACAGTCAATGCCAGCCTGGTAAAATGGACATCAACAGTAGGATTCACAACTGCTCAATTAACCCTGTTGAGGGTTAATTACTCAATTAACTGCTATTGAACCATTGCTCAGCAAATCCAGAACGGCTGGCAAGACCCTTCTAGAATGTATAAAAACAGTGCCAGATAAAGGAGTTAGAAAGCTTAAACTCCACACAAATTCTCATTATTCTAAATCAATTCCTTACAATCTGCAAGATGTTGCTGAAGTAGAAGTTGTGGTCATCAAATTGCTGAGCTGGGGTGGCTGGGGACATGCTGAGTGCTGGGAAAGATGAAGCCTTGCTTTGGCAGGAGGGCGACAGAGGAACCGAGAGTGGGACAAAGCCATCCCCACAGCACAGCACAAACCCCGAGTTCAAGTTCCCTGCACAGCTTCCACCTCCAAACATTTTAGGGAAGGTGCCCCGCAACAAAGCCAAGGGCAGGTCCCAGACTTCCATCCCAGCCAGGGTCAGTGGCTTGGTGTCCTTGTCCCCAGCTCTAACTGCTGCTTCTGTCCCAGGAGTGCACGAATGAGTGCTGTGACCCTGAGAGCTGCAAGCTGAGCTCGGGAGCCACCTGTGCCCACGGGGAATGCTGTGAGAACTGCCAGGTGAGACCCCTGCCCTCCCCTGTGAAAACTGCCAGGGGAGACCCCCCACCCTGCAGCTGCTCATCCCTGCTGGGATAAAGCAGGAGCTCACCTCCCACCAGAACTGACCCCCTGTGTTTAACAGCACTGCCAAGGGCACTGTCATGGAATCATGGAATGTCCTGGGCTGGAAGGGGATGTGGGATCACTGATCCAGCCCCAGGCCCTGCACAGACATCCCAAAATCCCACCCTGGGCATCCCTGTCCAAACACTCCTGGAGCTCTGGCAGCATTGGGGCCGTGCCCATTCCCTGGGGAGCCTGGGCAGTGCCAGCACCTCTGGGGAAAGAGCCTTTCCCAAAATCCTACCTTTCCCTGGTATCCAGCCTGACCCTCCCTGGCACAGCTCCAGCCATTCCCTCAGGTCCTGTCACTGCCCACCAGTCCACCCCAAACCCCCACCAGCAACTCCCTCAATGTCCCACCATGCTGGAGAAAGGAGCCCTTTGGTTGGCCATTTTCTCCTGGCAATAAAAGCTGTGGCCCAAGAGGCAAACCCCTGTGAAGTGACAGATCCAACACGAAGTGAGATACGGATCCTGCTCCTCACACAGCCTGTGTGTCACCATGGAGCAAGAAATGACACAGGTTCACTAGAAGGCTGGTTTGCAAAAGAGTAGCTTTAATATGAAAATTCTCTTCTTTTATAGATAAATTTGACATATTCTACTTGATTGGCTAATTAACAAAAACATCTTTCTCACAAACAGTCCTTGAGAAGAACAGAAAAACAGAATAGGAAACCACCTGCAGGTTGTTTATAAAAACAAGTTATCATTGTTTTTCTACAACTCCCTAAAAAGTCTCCCAAGTCCACGGTGAGAAAGCAAAGCCCATTTTCTCGCTCTCTGACCAGACTGTTGCCCCTGTGCAGTGCAGTGAGATTTTCCTGCCTCTTTTCACCCCTCACCTGGGTGGTTTTGAGCAGTGTGGAGGAGCTGGGTGCTGAGTGTGGTATTTTCTCCCTCCCTCAGTTCAAGAAGTCGGGCTCGGTGTGCCGGGCAGTGAAAAACGACTGTGACCTGGCTGAGATGTGCTCAGGACACTCCTCCAGCTGCCCCGAGGATCGATTCCGGGTCAACGGGCACCCCTGCAACTTTGGAGAGGGATATTGCTACATGGGCACCTGTCCCACCCGTGACAGCCAGTGCAAAGCTGCCTTCGGGCCACGTGAGTACCCCGAGCCACCAGAAAAATCAGCTTGTCTTGGGCACGGGAGAGACAGGGAAGGGAATTCTGCATCTCCAAACCCTCAGATCCATCAGGATCCTCAGGTACCTCAGGAACAACCCATCCATAAAAACAAACTTAATTAATTCATAATTAATGACGGTTTTTATATTTCCCACTGTCAGTGGTTGTAGCTCTGTGAGCTGCATCTCAGGGCATGGCGTGCTCTGTGCTTCCAGAGAAATGGGAAGTGGGGAGCGCATTCCTCTTTTGCAGAACACGTCAGAGGTAGCTGGAATGGAGCTGGGGAAGTGGTTTTGGCCAGATAGGAAGAGGAAATGTCTGTCCTTCAAATTAACAGCCAAATTTGGCACGTCTGGTGCTTCTGAAAGCAGCATTTCATAGAGCTGGGGAATGGCTTGGGCTGAAAGGGAACTTAAATCCCATCCAGTGCCACCAACTGCCAGGGCAGGGACACATCCCACTGTCCCAGGTTGCTCCAGCCTGGCCTTGGGCACTGCCAGGGCTATAAAGTGTGAAAATTCATGACCCACCATCCATTTTGGGTGTAGCCCCTGGAGGGCTTAATGATTAAAAAAAGCCTGGATGTGGCACTCAGTGCCATGGTTTAGTTGAGGTTCTGGGGCTGGGTTGGACTCGATGATCTTTAAGGTCTCTTCCAACCCAGTGATTCTGTGAGTTCTGTGAATCTGCCCCAAAAGGCATCAGGAGCTGGGGAGCTCCAGGGATACAGCCCAGCACCAGAGTGGCTCACACAATTGTTAATTGGAATCGTTAAGCTCATCAAGCCCAGCAGCACTGAATCATCTTCTCAACTGCCACAGGCACAGGTTTTTTTTTAACAATTCCAGGAATGGGAACTCCATCCTGTCCCAGAGCTGGGCAGCCCCTTCCATGAAGAAATTTGTCTTCGTATCCAACCTACATCCCAACATTGTATCTCCAGGGAGCTGATTTCTGAGTGCCTCTCAGTCCTGCAGGGATGAGTAGAGAAGGTGTTTTTCTCTCTAAGCTGACAAGTGATTCCCCTTGGAGATGAGAGCAACAGGCTTCTCCTGTTTATTCTTGGAATAACGAGTTCTCTGTCCTTCAAAGTGGATCAGGATCCCAGAAGCTCTGCTGTGAGGGAGCTGGACAAGGTCATTTATCATCTGCATGGTCCCTAACTGATCCACCTCTGAAGGAAAATAATTTGTGTCCAGATTTCCATGTGTTAGGGAAGAAAAGAAGGCTTTAATTAATTTATAATATGGATACTTTTGTCCTCTCTTCACCCTCTCCAGAGCACTGTTAGCTCTGAACCTCTGGCTTGGTTGAGGCTTTGGAGTAGTTTTGTTGAAAATTGTGAAAGAAACTTTATTTGAGGACAATTTGAAGGTCTGCAGCCTTCTGTGGGTAACAGCCTCTGAGACAGAGGACAGGAAGGACAGGGAAGGATCTTTGAGGGTCAATGGAAAGGGCAGGGATGGTTTAGGGTTTATTCAGGGTTTGTTTAGCCCAAGGACAGCTCAGGCAACAACTGACTTCAAACATGGCAAAACCAGCAGGAATTCAGCCCTTTCCATCACCATTTGTGACAGGAGAAGAAGCCATAAAATGAGAACAGAGATAATAAAATTCCTTCATCAGTGGTGATGGGAAACTTCTTAAAAATGGTGGATCTTGTTGGGTCTCTCCCACCCTCAGTGGTTCTGGGATGTTCTAAGAACTGTTTCTGTCCCTGCTGATGTTTTAGGAGCTGTTTCTGTCCCTGCCCTCAATGATCCCTGGAGTTTAGGAGCTGTTTCTCTCCCTGCCCTCAGTGGTTCTGGGATGTTCTAAGAACTGTTTCTGTCCCTGCTGATGTTTTAGGAACTGTTTCTGTCCCTGCCCTCAGTGATCCCTGGTGTTTGAGCACTGTTTCTGTCCCTGCCAGGCATTGCTGTGGCTGCCGGGGTGCTGGCTGTCCTGGCTGTCACTGCAGTTGCAGCCGTGCTGCTCACCCGCTTCCGAGGCTTCCACAAGAGGTAAATCCTTCCCACATCCACCTAAAACCCACAAACCAAAGCCAGGAAATCCCTGCAGAGTTTGCATTGGGGGTGGGGGTAATTAGACTCTGGAAGGGAAGGAAGATGGTCCATGAGATTTGTGGACATGTTTCAGAAATCCCATGGTTGGGAGGGGATGGAAGAGTTGAAATGGAGTTCTTGATAAATCCTTAATAATCCCAAATGAATAAAGCGAAGAAAGAAATCAAGGACATGGGTGCAAAACACCAGCAGGAGTAAGGCAGGGCTTCAGTTGTTTTTTCTTCAGTCAACTAAAATTGACCATGATTTGAAATCTTTGACAGCCACCAGAGCAGGAGGGGACCCGGAGCCACCAACCAGGTCTTTGTGGATCAGGAGCAGAGCTGCAGAGAACAGCCTGTGCCGGTGCCACCTGCCCAGAAGGTGAGAGCAGGGACAGCTGGGGACTGTCCCCAGGGCTCAAACCATCAGCCCAAGGGGCTGCACTTCCATGGGATTCCCAAAATGCTGAGGGGACAACGCTGGGAATGCCAGCATGAGATTCCAAAAATGCTGAGGGGACAATGCTGGGGATCCCAGCATGAGAGTCCCAAAATGCTGAGGGACAGTACTGAGAATCCCAGTAGGAGATTCCCAAAATGCTGAGGGGAGGAATCCCAGCACGAATTCCCAAAATGCTGAGGGGAGGGACAGTGCTGGGAATGCCAGCAGGAGATTCCCAAAATTATGAGGGGACAGTGCTGGGAATGCCAGCAGGACATTCCCAAAATTATGAGAGGACAACACTGGAAATGCCGGCACGAGATTCCCAAAATGCTGAGGGGACAGTGCTGGGGATCCCAGCACAAGACTCCCAAAATTATGAGGGGACAGAGCTAGGGATCCCGGCAGGAGATTCCCAAAATGCTGAGGGGAGGGACAGTGCTGGGAATGCCGGCACGAATTCCCAGAGCGCTGAGGGGAGGGCCGGCGCTGGGAATGCCGGCACGAATTCCCAGAGCGCTGAGGGGAGGGACAGGGCTGGGAATGCCGGCACGGGGCGGGCTCGGGGTCCCCGGTGAGCCGGGGCAGGGCCGGGACAGCCGGAGATAAGGCAGCAGATAAGGCAGGAGGTGAGATAAGGGCTCCGCCCCATTTGTGACCGTGCCCGTTCGCAGGTTCTTGATAAGAAAGTTCTTCCCGTGCCTCCGCCTCAGGAGAACAAACCCCAACGTCAGAGTGTGAGTATTTCTGGGAATGTCTCTGCTTTCCTGCGGGATTTGGGAACACCACAAACCCCTAGACACCCCTGGGGACAATCTGATCGCAAAGGGACATCCCTGAGCTCCAGAGCAGGCTCTGTTTCCTCAGACAACATCCCTGCAGCCCCCAGCTCCTCACAGCGCTTTTGTATCCAGCTCCAGCCTGCACATTCCCGAGGAACACGTGGATGCACACACAGTGCACACAGAGGGTTAAAGTGGTTTATGTTCTGCTTTTTCCAGCCTGCCCTGAGGCCCAAAGGTCCCCCACCTCCCGTTCCTGCCACCAAACCTGGCTCTTCCCACCCTGAGGAGAAGTTTGTGAGTACAACCCTGCAGATTCCCACATTGCTATCAGATCCCAATTCATATTTGCAGTTTCTGGTTTAAAGTAAAAATTTAAAATCACAGCTATTCAAAGCACAGATTTTTAGGGTAGGAGTCACCTTTTTGGCCATGTTATCCTAAACTGCACAAATATTCCTCATCAGCCAGGGAGTCCTCCAAGGCATCAAAAGCACAACTCAGTAGCTGGAGTTTAAACTTGAACTTAATCCCTTAAAGAGGGATTTCAGGTGTAAACACAATGTAAGTGATGAGTAACTTTGCTATTGCAGGTGCCTGTGAGGGTCCCTGTATGGCAGAGATGTGGTGGATTTGTAAGAACCATGAGGAATTATTCTATTTCTCATTAATAAACCCAGAACATCCTAATTAAAAGAAAATACCTGCCTCAAGTGTTCACCATCTCAACATTTGAGGCCCCTGCTACAAGGGTGTAAAATGCATCTTCACTCTGGTGACACAACTCTGGGGTGCTGCCTGCACGAACACTGGGTCAGGACAATATAAAATGTAAAATGTAAAATATAAAATATCCCCATGTGTAGATTATAAACCACATTTAAATCCCACTGTGTGAGCTTGGATATTGATATTTAAATATTGGGAATAGCTCAGTGTCTTCTGAAACAGACTTGGCCCCCTTGTATTTGTATTTTGTACCCCCTTGTACATGGACAGATGGGAGTTCCTGGGATTTTGCAGCAGGAAAATGCTGCAGGATGAGGGTGGCTAGAGCTGGGGAGGTTCTGCAGCTCCTCAGACAACCCCAGTGACATTTAAACTCCGTTTTGTTCCAGGCTCCAGAGAGAAAAGCCCCTCCTGTGCCTGTTCCCAAAGGCAAACCCCCACCTCCACCCCAGGTAACTCAGGTGGGAATAATAATTCTCTGGGGATGGAATTCCTTGAAACTGCTGGGATTTAACTGCTCCTTTTCCATGCAGGCTTTGAAGCCCCCCATGAATCCCAGAGTCTGAGGCTTCCCAAGCAGAGCTGGGTGGGCCACCTGAAGTTTCCAGGGACAATTCATCCCTCGATTCCTCCACTTTTGGCAAAGGTATCCTGGACCATCTCCCTCTCCCGCTTAACAACTGACTGAGAGCTGCTTGGAAAGATTTGGGATTTCAGGCAGTGAGGAGCTCTGGTGGTGACATCGAGCTGCTGTCCAGGGGAAGCAGAGCAGAGTCACTCCTTGCACTGAGGTGTAAACTGGGAGTAAGTTACAAAAGCTGCTGAACACCCCCAGCTGCTGGGCCAGCACTGCGGGGTGAGGCTGCTCCTCCTCTGCTCCTCTGCGACCAGAGCTGAGGGCAGCAGGGACAGTGTGGCTGCTGCAGGTTTGGGAATTGCAAACTTTTTTTTTTTTTTTTTTTGCTGCATTTCTGGATCTTTTCCAGCCCTCTCTGCCCTCAGCAATACAAAGATTTCTCCTTCATGTGCAAGTCATGGAGAAAAACAAACCCTTCCTTCCCTGGGGAGGGAAGTTGTGTCCTCAGGGTCTGAGCTGGACATGGAATAAGTAACAAGACACACTGGGAATAATTCTGGGAAGATCCTTTGCACTGGATTCTCTCCACAATCCTTAAATTCCCTTTTGAGGATGCCATTCCCTGCAAAACACGGATGTGATGGAATTTCAGTCCTTCCTTTGAGGTTGTGTTGGATGAGGATGGATGTTACTGGAAGAGCAGAGCTTCCTTCCTCTTTGGATAATTGCTGCTTTATTTGAGCCAGGAACAGATTGGAATCTCCACCTGGATTTGACTGGGGTGTAAAAATCCAGAAGTTATTTTTTATGAGCTGTAATTAATGTATTTACAGAAATTTCTGTATTAAAGTTCTGACTGAACAGGAAGTAATTGTCGTGTTTTTTAAACCCATCATGAAGCACAGGAAGAGCAGGGTGAAGTGGGGTCATTTCTGACATTGCCAGAGCCCTAAAACTCCCAATTTGCAGCAAAAAGATCATTCCCAGGTGTTGTCAGCTCTGCCAAGTCAGCCAGGAAAGCTGAATTCCATTTATAATGAGGCTTGACAGGATATTCCAACACAGCTTTTCTGCCACCTTCAAATCTATTTCTTCCTGATTTCCAACTTTTGGGAGCATGCCAGAACTTTCCAAAAATAATGAGATTTGAAGCAAATCTAGAGAATTGTTTTTTCTTAATTATCTTCTAAGATTCAGCTCCAAACCGGGAGCCTGGGCTGCCTTTTCCTGCAGAAAACCTGGTCCTGACCTGCTCATACCCAAACTCCTCCATTCCCAGCCCCAGCAGAGGGTGAGCCCTGGACTGAGATCAAAAATCCTCCTTCAGAGTGACCGGGAGTAGAAACTTCAGAAAAATATTCTATTTCTCTATAATTTCTGTATAATTTTGTATCTGATTTATTCCCACCCAGAGCAGGTTATGATTTCCAGCCCCTCCTGCCGCGGGACACTCGGGGTTACTCCGTGTGTAGCTACAACCTCTCGTTGTGTTGTACAAACGTGACATCTGCTGCTCAAAAGCCTCCACTGCAGGAGGAAAAGATCCCCAAATCACCTGGAATTTGCTGGGCAGGACTCGTGGGCTGCACCTTTCCCTGCTCTCAGCCCCCCAAAAAGCCACTTATTGCTAGTTTTTTTTGGTATGAGTGAATATTCCACTCGTCGTCCTCCCTCACTCCATAGGAAAAGAAAGATATCTTTTTTCTTGGTTTTTTTTCAACCTCTGAATTCACAGAATCACAGAATCCTGGAATGGTTTGTGTTGGAAAGGACCTGAAGGATCATCCAATTCCAACCCCAACACCTCCCACTGTCCCAGGGTGCTCCAAGCCCTGTCCAGCCTGGCCTTGGGCACTTCCAGGGATGGGGAATCCACAACCTCTCTGGGATAACCCATTCCAATTTTCCACCCTTCTTTACCCCACTTTTCCCTCCATCTGCACCTCAGGATGGTGCTACCAGCACCTTTTCTCTTTGCACCCCAAAGAGAAATCTTCTCTGTGAAGGTTTTTAGGGAGTTCTGGAAATTCAGAGCATCCCAACAGAGCAAATTCCTCTGGAACTCCTTTCCCACCCTCGGAATTGCTCACTTTTTAAAGTCTTCTTCTTGGGGACTTATTTTATTAAGGGTTTTTGATGGTATTTTGTCCCCAGGAGGCAGAGCCCTTGACATCTTTAGTGTTCTACCTCCCCTCTTTGCTTGTTCTTTAAAACTGTCAGGTCCCCTTCCCTTTGGGGACAATTTCTCTTGGAAGTGTCCATTTTTCTTACAATAAAAACAAATTTATCCTTCTCTAATGGCAGTTAACATTGCTCTGGCCTTTTCCTTTGCTTTCTCTTCATCCCTCCTGGTGTATACTTTCCATGCTTCCCTTAAGAAATCCTCCAATCCCCTTTCTTGTCATTTGTCTAATTTCTCCAATTTTCTCTGTATATCTAGCCATGCATGGGTGACAAAATATGTTTCTATTAAGATTTGCCTGGCTGCTGTTTCAAGGTTGATACCTGAATATTGCCTCATATTTTCCCTCAGCCTTTCTAGCCACTCTGCTGGGGTTTCCTCTCTCTTTAGTTGTTCATTAAATGGTTTACGAGGATTTTTTTTTTTAATCTTGGTGTGCACATTCCATGCTGGCCGTTAGAGGGCAATGGGATGTGGGGAAGGAGAGAGCTGAGGGATCAATTCTGCACTGCCAGCACCTCCTGACCTTGGGCTGTGTCCAGGGAACGTTGGATCTGCAGACACAGAGGCACCAGACAGGCAATAAACTGATCCCAGCCCTCCAAACGTGACTCCACTCCAGGCTGGGCTCAGACTCCTCACAGCAAGAGCCAGTTCTAACTGAGTCAGGTTTAAACCAAAGCCTTTTCCTAGCAGCCCTTGTCCAGGTGAGGAATTCACATCACTGGCAATGTGAAATTAAGGATTTTGCTTCCCTGTGCCAGCAGATTTTCTGTAGCCTTGTAGCAATGCATAAATCATCACCCTCTGCACAGAGGAGGAGACAAAAGGCTGCAGGGTGAGCCCACTGAGGTGAAATCTCACTGGGAAAATTCACAGTGAAGGTTTCCCAGCTGACGGTCCCTGACCTCACACCTTGCTGGTTGTCTGCCACCAAACTGGGCTTCATGCTCCCCAGTGCTGCCAAAAGATGGTTCTTAACACACCAGCCTGTGCCACTGGCTGGCAACATCAGTAATAATATCAGTAATAATAATATCAGTAACCAGAGAATCATAGAATATCCTGGGCTGGAAAGGACCCACCAGGATCATCAACCAACTCCTGCCCCAGCACCAACACCCCAGGAATCCCCCCCTGTGCTGAAATGGGAGCCTCAGCCACTTCAATTTCTTTAATAACAGCTGAGAAGTGCCATTAATCATCCGTTTAATGATAATTTCCCAAGTATGGCATTGCTGGATGCTTCCAACCCTCCTCTGGGGTGAGCAAACAGGAGGCCCCAGCGTTCCTCCAGGTCCCTGCATCCCTCTAAAGCCACCCTCAGGAAAGTGGCAGAGATTAACAGGCCGCTCCTGACAAGAGATCCATAAATAATTCCACAAAAAGCGTGGCCCCGGCCTTTAGAAGGTCTCAGGGCAAAATAGGAGAGGCTGAAATATTGATGGATGTGTCTGCAGGAGCCATTAGGGAAGGGAAAGTGGTTTCCATGGGGTCGGGCTGAGCTGCAACACCAGGAGGAGGGAGGACCCTGGGTCACACCCTGACAAAACAGATCTGAGTATAATTTCCCCAGGTAACAGGAGAAATTATAAACCCCACACAATTTCAGCAGGAATTTGGAAATGGTGGCAAAAAACTGCTTCTTCACCGGGGGAAAATAGTTCTGGGAAAGCCTGGAGGAGATTTCCAGCCAGAACACGTGAGGACAGAGCTCAGGTGTGTTTGCTTGGGGCTGCAGCCACACAAAACATCCCTTTTACAGCTGTTCTTACATGGAGACAGGGATGAGCTGCTCCACAGCCTGGATCTATTTTTGCCTGTCCTGGAGTGCACTGCAGTAATGTGTTTTCCATGTTCCATTTTGCAGCCATCACGGAGAGGAAAATCCCAGGATCCCAGTGGTGGGAAAGGCACGGTAAAGAGCTGCTGAGAATTCCTGAACGTGCTCCTAAATTAGGTCACCCCAAAAGTCCCTCCTGCCCAGCCCCATAGCATGATTCAGAGCATGAGATGATTTAACAGAAAATTAAAAAACTCTGTAGTGAGTTCTCCCAGTGAAGCACTGGGACAGGACATGATTCCCTTCAGGGTACAATTCCCTTCAGGACACAATTCACACCTTTCAGGAGATGATTCATGCCCTTCAGGACATGATTCCCTTCAGGGTACAATTCCCTTCAGGACACAATTCACACCCTTCAGGACACTTTCCCTCCCCAAACACACCTGGGAACAGCATGAACCCCCCCTGCCCAAGGGACATTGCTCCTGGAACCACATCCCAAGGCCACAATCCCTTTTCCTTGGTGGGATGGTGCCACGGGAGGGGCTGACTCCCACCTTCCAGTGCTCCCATTCCTGGCAGCTGCGAGCAAGGCCTGGATTTGCACAGGAATCCAGCATTTCCCACCACCCAGCACCTTTAGCTCACTCACCTGGAATCTGGGAGCTCCATCCCAGCCTCAGTTCCCCAGGATTCACATTGGAGTGTCCACAAGAAGGACTCAGGCTCCTCTTCCCCTGACCCACGTCCCAAATCTCAGAGCCCTCGCGGGGCTGCTCTGGCTGCAGAGGGGGTGCTCAGCCCCCATTTTTGGGTTGATTTATTTGATCCCTGTTCTGGGGCACCTCTGTGGACCCCCACTCCCTTCCTTGGGCAGTGGCAGAGTCTCTGCGTTGGGATGTGGGTTATGGGCGTGGTGGGATTTGGCCAAACCTGGATTTGATGACCCTGGAGGGGTTTTCCAGCCTCAGTAACTCTGATTCCTTGAGAGGAGCCCATGGTGGTGGTTTTTAGGCTATAACAGCAAGGAGGACTCACAGGAGCAACACCAAAGCACATTTATTAACCCCCCTGATATCCACAGCTCACCCAGTAACTGGTGCTTTGCTGGATTTGATCTTTGACCACTTCTGAAATAATCCCTGCAAAGGAAAACCAAGAACCTGCCCAGCTCCAAGGACTCTGCAGAGCCCAGCCTCCAAAAAGGGGGAAAGAGAGACAATTATAAAATCACTGAGGCTGGAAAAGCCCTCAAAACCCATCGAGTCACCCATCCCCAGCAGCGCCAACCCACCCATGTCCCCACGTGCCACACCCACAGGATTTCAATCCCTCCAGGAGTGGTGACTCCATTGCTAGGGCAGGACAAACCTTTCCACGATGGATTTTCCCCTCAAAACCAGCACAATGGCACAATTTCAGGCCGTTTCCTCTGGTGCTGCAGCTCGTGAGAAGAGAAGCCTCAGTGGGACCCCGGGCCCGGCTCGTCCCCACCAGCCCAGCTCGGGATTGCTGCACTTTGCTGTGAATTTTTCATGCTGGAATCAGCTGTGTGCTGCAGGCACGCACGGATGGAAGAGAATCCTGAAATATTCATGACCCTCTGCAGAGCACAAACAGCAAGAGAGCTGCAAATGAGGACAGGGAACCTCAGGCAGCCTGGTGGAGTAACTCCCCCTTTTTTGGCCAAAATACAGGTAGGTTAAAAATGAAGGAAAACCACCGGATTCCAGGTTTGGGGTGTCCAGAGGACGGATTTAGGACACCTCAGGAGCCTGGGTGAGCTGAACCTTCCAGGATGTCGCTGGAGCTTCTGAGCCACAATTTGTCCTGGATGAGCACCCCTGTGCCAAATTCCTGAATTTCATTCCTGTGGGTCTGGGCAGGACTAGGGAATGGGAAGGGAGGGGATTTAATGGTGCATTTATCACTAAATCTCAGCATCCATCCAGACACCACAAAGCAGCAGCCAGACTTCCGTCTCTCACTGATGAAACCTGACCCCAAACTCTTTAAATTTAGCCTGAGTGGGGACAGAAATGAGCAGAGCTCCAATTCTCACCAACACCACGGGTTTAGTTTCCCTGGAATGATCACATTTCCCACCTATTCCTTATTCATGTCCCATTTCCTTGCCTTAAAAGCCACCCTGACCTGGCTTTGGAGTCGTTTCCTTAATCACTGCCATCATTAGAAACGCTGCAATCAGAAGAGTGGGGCCTCCTCATCACTTATTTAAAACGTGCCTGGTCGCACAGACATTTGTGAAAGACATTCCAAATTATGTCCAAGTGGAAAAGAGAGGGGAAGAAAAAACCCCAACACTTCCATATCTCCATCTCCTGCCCATCTGCAGAGCCCCCCACAGCACGGAGGAGGAGAAGAGAAGCTTCAATATTGGTTTAAAAAATTCATGGGCCTCTCTCCACCCGAAATAAACCTGTTAGGAAGCTGCTCTGGATTAGGGAGGGTGGGAATTTCTGGCCACTGCCGAGTTTCTGCCTGGTGTCTTTTCAGGGAAGGCAGGATGGGATTTTTGGGTGTCTCTTATGTTGTGTTTTTTGCTCGGATGGGTTTTGACAGGTTGAGCTGACTATTTCTACAAATCCCAGCTCAGGAGCTGCAGCCATGGCAGGGAGCAGGAGGCTGAGAAAGAAGCTGAGGGTTTGGAGCACCCTGACTCCCCAGATGAGGTGGGAGGTGCTGCCTGTCCTGGAGCTGTGGATTTGGGAAGGAGCCATCCCAGCTGGCAGTGCTCATTTTCCCGGGAGCTGTGGCTGTCACTGAGGGCACCTCCCATACCCTGAGCCAGGCTCTGCTCTGCAAATCCACCCACCCTGGCTGCAGATCTCACCTGACCCAAATTCCTGTCAGGAAGGGCTGGAGCCCCTCTGGAGCCAGGCTGGGAGAGCTGGGGATGCTCACCTGGAGCAGGGAAGGCTCCAGGGAGAGCTCAGAGCCCCTTGCAGGGCCTGAAGGGGCTCCAGAAGAGCTGGAGAGGGACTGGGGACAAGGATGGAGGGACAGGACCCAGGGAATGGCTCCCACTGCCAGAGAGATGGGTTAGATGGGATGCTGGGGAGGAATTCCTGGCTGGGAGGGTGGGAGGGGCTGGGATGGAATTCCCAGAGGAGCTGTGGCTGCCCCTGGATCCCTGGCAGTGCCCAAGGCCAGGTTGGAGCCCCCTGGGACAGTGGGAGGTGTCCCTGCCCATGGCAGGGGTGGCACTGGGTGACTTTTAAGGTCCCTTCCAACACAAATCATTCCAGAATTCCCTGGAGAGGGGCTGGGGACAAAGGATGGAAGGACAGCACAAGGGAATGGCTTCCTCTGCCAGAGAGCAGGGATGGATGGGATATTGGGAAGGAATTCTGCTGTCTCTGCTCACGGAATAAAGTCATGGAATAACACATTTCTCTTGGAAATCATAAGTATTGCTCTGTTCTGGAGAGCTCCAGGGCTTGAAAGATTCAGAGGTGCTTTATGGATTGACATGGATTTAATTCCTGTTTATGCAGGGATGTGTGCAGAGCACACAAAGAAAGCTCTGAGGTTTCTGGAATACCTTAGTGAGGGAGATGAGGGTGCTGCAGGAGGTACCTGTGTTACACAGCTGGAACTGCCACAAACACAGGGATTGCCCAGCCAGGAAAACCTCATGAGAAGAGGGAAAATCCATGTCCAGCATCCTCATTTCCCCAGAATCAGGTGAGGAGCCCTGGGGAAAACACCAGGATTCTGTTGCACATCAAACCTTCAGGCAGCAGCAGGAATATTTGCAGCATCCATTGTTCCTTGCCTGGCCACATCACCCCCAGCCCATCCCTGCTGGAGCCAGTGGCAATAATTCCATGGATTTCTGTGCCCTTGACAATCCCTGTTTGTCCCCCAGCCCCAGCCTGTTTTCTGTTTTTACTGGAACACTAAAATTCCATTTTCTGTCCGAGCTGGTGTGGAGCTGCCTGATGGCCAATAAATATAATCCCACTTAACTGGATGGGCAGGACACCAAACCCCAAAGCTTTTATTTTCATTAAGCATCGTTAGCAGTGGCATGTCTTTTATCAAATCTGCCTCTGATACTCACTTTATTAAAGAGTCCATCAGCCCCAGACTGCTTAATGCAATCTGCAAGGACAGGCAGGGAATTTGTATTAACCCCCTGAGCAGTGGGGACAGAACCTCCTGAAAAATAAATATATTCAACCCTTCTTGAGAAAGGAACTTGAAATGACATGAAGAGGAATTAATAATTCAAAGTGTATGCGGATTATTTTGTGAGCAATAAGAAGAAATGTCCTATTTTAGCTGAAAAACAAAATACTAAAGTCTTACAAAATCCAAATCAAAGGAGTTTGGATGAATCAGAATATTTATGATGGTATTTAATAATTTAGGTGTTTTTGAATACCTGACCACAGTGAGGAGCATTCAGTTGGGGTTTGTAGCACCCACCCAGGCACATCCCAGGGCCACATGGATTTCTCAGGGAATTACAGAAATATAGGCATTAAAAACGTGTATTTACTTTAAATGAAACTCATGTTTGGAGGGTTAAACTGAGGACAGGAAAGGAGCGAATGTGGGATTGTGTGTGGATTTGGGATTGCTCATGAATTTGGGATTGTGTGTAAGTTTGAGATTGTGTGTGAATTTGGGGTTGTGTGTGAATTTGGGGTTGTGTGTGAATTTGGGGTTGTGTGAATTTGGAATTGTGTGAATTTGGGTTGTATGTGAATTTGGGGTTGTGTGTGAATTTGAGATTGCTAATGAATTTGGGATTGTGTGAATTTGGGATTGTGTGAATTTGGGGTTGTGTGTGAATTTGGAATTGTGTGTGAATTCCAGGACTGTGACTGAATTTGGGAGTATGTGAATTTCAGGATTGTGAGTGAATTTGGGGTTGTGTGCATTTCAGGATTGTGAGTGAATT
This sequence comes from Montifringilla adamsi, assembly GCA_017590115.1. Lineage (NCBI taxonomy): Eukaryota > Metazoa > Chordata > Aves > Passeriformes > Passeridae > Montifringilla > Montifringilla adamsi. The sequence continues at coordinate 726,775 of JAGGNK010002669.1, forward strand.
TGGGATTGTGTGAATTTCAGGATTGTGAGTGAATTTGGGGTTGTGTGTGAATTCGGGATTGTGTGAATTTCAGGACTGTGAGTGAATTTGGGATTATGTGAATTTCAGGATTGTGAGTGAATTTGGGGTTGTGTGTGAATTTGGGATTGTGTGAATTTCAGGACTGTGAGTGGATGGGAGCAGTGCTCGCTGCCCTCTGCTCTGACTCACAGCTGTTCCCATTAACCTTTGTAAAATCCCTTTGCCTGGAGGGGCAGGAGTACCGAGCTGGGCTGTGCCTGGTGTTGTGTTCACCTGCAAGCCCAGAACGGGAGGGATTTTCCATAAGCTCAGCTTTTCTGGAGCTGCTGACCTGCAGCAGGGCCCTGGGTGACCCTTCCAGCCATCCCTAACAAAACCCCGAGCTGCTGCTGCCGGCAGGAAAGGGGGAGTTCACAACCAGCAGCTCCGGGACACGAGAAATGTCTGGAAAGATTTGTGGCCTAAAATCCACCCAAAAACTGCAGTGAGTTTTTGGTTGGGGAAAAAAAAGGGAAAGGGGGAAAAAAAGGGAAAAGGGAAAAGGGAAAGGGAAAGGGAAAGGGAAAGGGAAAGGGAAAGGGAAAGGGAAAGGAGGAGCCCCAGCATGAGCTTTGTCGTCCAACCACTGACCCCAGGGAGCTGCAAGGATGGATTTATGTGGTGTGATGTCAGGGAGATATTGGGACCTGATCGTATCTGCAGGCACCTGTAATTACTGTGAGTTCAATAATGATTTTATTATTGCTGCATTTAAATTAAAACACACAACAAGGAGTTCTTCTGATCTGCAGTGAGGGGAGCCCGCAGAGGGAAATCCTGGCAAACCAAAGCTGTGAGTTTCACCATCTGGCCCAGGCAGGGAATTATCCCCAGAGGAGGGAGTTATCCTCCCCTGCAGGGAGCCAGCCCTGGGTGCTGCAAACCCAGCTCAGAGGGACCCTTGTGGTGACCTCTCCTTGTCAGGATGGGCTCAGCTCACGGGGATAAATCCTGCTGAAGAGCTCTGCTGATGACTGAGGGATGCCCAAGCCTGAGCCCAGCTTTATCTGCTCTTCCCTGCTCATTCCAGCCCTTATCCAGACTAGGAATCATGCCCAGGAGCAGCCTGTGCAGGACTGCATCCTCCCAGTGTCAAAGCAGCAGCAGCTCCATTGTTCCCAATTGCCTCTGACCCCCCAAAATCCCAGTGTTTAAATTATTTACTGGATTATTCCAATCCAGGTCTGAGAGCCTGTGCAGGACTGGATCCTCCCAAACAGACCAGCATCAAACCAGCAGCAGCTCCATCATTCCTGATTGTCTCCTACCCAAAAACCCTGTTGATTTATTTACTGCATTATTCCAATCCATGTCTGACAGCCTGTGCAGGACTGGATCCTCCCAAACACAGCCCGGTGTCAAAGCAGCAGCAGCAGTTCCATTGTTCCCAGTTGTCTCCCACCCAAAAAATCCTATTGTTTAAATTATTGATTGAATTTATTCCCATCCAGGGCTGCAGACACCAACTTAATTTTAATAACAAGTCTCATTTAACCCTAGAATCGATTTCCCAGCCTGCCCAAGCCCAATTTCATAAACTCCCTTGCACGTTTTTGCTGGTTACATTGTGAGAACAAGGGGAAGGAGCAGCCAACATTCCCGGGACTGGGGGGCTGCTCCAGCAGGTAGACACCTGGATCAGGGGTTTCCCAGGAATCCTCCCACCTTCCCTGGCAGGTGTGGCTCAGCTCTGACAGGAGGAACACACCGGGCTCCCAGGAAGGGAAGGGCTCCGAGCAGATGGGTTGGAAATGTCAGGTTTGTCAGCCCTGAGCCGGTCACAGCCCTCGAAGGAGCCTGAAGCCAAAAATCCTGCAAAGACCAGGACATTGCAAGATCAGGCAATGTTCAATCTGCTCCTGAAAAAGCTGGGCAGGGGATGAGAGATCCCTGCACTGCAAGGAATGATTCAGCCTCCTGGAGCATTCCTTTACCATGCCTGGTCACTCACACCCCAGAAAACACAAATGTTTTATCCACTCCGTGAATCCCCAGCTCTCCCCGTGGAATTTCAATCCCCGCTGTGTCTGGCATCCTGCTCCACCCACCCTGTGGCACAGCGGTGGCACTGTCACTGTCACTGTCACCGGCAGGAGGGTGGCGGCCACCACCTCCAGAATTATCCAGCCTGGGGTGTTCCCGTGGTGCTTTAACTGCAGGAGCCACAGAGAGCTGGGAGAGACCTTGAAATTGTGACAGACGAGCAATGCCACGGCTGGCTCTCACACTTAAAAGGCAAATATCCTGTACGTGTGTTAGGACAAGTTTTATAGATTTACAGTCATGTTTTACACCCCTTGAATGGTTATTATGGGGTGGCCTGGCTTTGGGACATTGGGTAGGCTCGTTACCATGGCAACAGCTGGCATCCAGTCAAGGTTTAATGAAGCGACCTCCGCCGCTGGGCAGGGAAGGAGGAGCCGATGGACAGAACTTTGGGAGGGGCCAAAGGGTTAAAAGGCAAAACCTCCATGTGTGGAGGAGCACGTGGTGGGAAAGATCCTCTGTTCCTGGTGCTGTAGTATTTTCTCTATTCAGTCTTCTGTTGTATTTTTGATAAGATTTTAATAAATATTTTAAATTTTTTTTAAGTGAGTAGCACTTCTCACAAGATCATCTCATCCCACTCCTGCCATGTGCAGGGACACCTCCCACTGTCCCAGGCTGCTCCAACCTGGCCTTGGCCACCTCCAGGAATCCAGGGGCAGCCACAGCTGCTCTGGGAATTCCATCCCAGCCCCTCCCCACCCTGGCAGCCAGGAATTTCTTCCCAATATCCCGTCTAACCTTTCCCTGTTCCCATTTGAAGCCCTTCCCCCATGTCCTGTCCCTCCATCCCTTCCAATCTTCCCTCCCCACCTTTCCTGTGGGCTCCCTCAGGCCCTGGAAGGTGCAGTTGCCTCTCCCACACTGAGCAATGCTCAGTATTGACAATAAATGCCCATCCCACTGCAGCTCTCCATCTCCACAATGTCTTGTGCCAGGTCTCACTGGGAGGAGAACTGATGTCCAAGAACTCCCCACCCCAAGGTACAACAGCCCTGAAGCAGGAGTGGGGCAGGCTGGAGTTCATTCCCATGCTCTGGGACAGGGGGAACTCCTCTTCCCTCTCTGTGACAAACAGCTGAGTGCTGTGCCCTCAATCTGCCCAGGAGGATCTGCCTGCAGGGAGAAGGGCCCTGCCCACACCTGGGGCTGCTCCACGTCTCCCATAAAACATTCCCAGCCTCAATCCAATCCCTGCAATCTCTTCATCAACGTCTCAAAGCAGCCTGGCTGATGGGAGCCCTGGCATCATCTCCAAGGATTCATCTTTGTCAATTTTATGGTGTTCGGTGTCAGGGCTGGGGATGTTGGTGCTGCTCAGAGCTGGGTCACCCTCTGATCCTTTTTAAACACAGCTCACCTTTACAACTGGATTATTTGTACAAGGAAAAGTGATTTAATGTATCCAAATAGGACAAAAACATTCATGCTTCACATAAAATTCAGGTTTTAAGGTGAAACCTTTTATTATTCCACAAGGTTATTATTATTATCTCTATCACTATTATTATTACTATCACTTATTATAACTTTAGAAACAAAAATTAGATTCAAATAACCAAGCAATTCTTCAAGATAATTTTCTTTTCAAGGTACACAGGGATTTCAAGGCAGTCTTGTCCTTCCTACGTGCTGAGAACAAAAACCCCCTTCCAATGTGACCTCCAGGCACGCTCCTCTCGTGTTAACCTCGGGATCTGCTTTATTTTCAGAAAGGCTGACTCTGCAGAAAGCTCTGCTGGAACCTTCCCAGAGGGAATTGGAGATTACACTGGGACAGCTGAAATGTCCTGCTGCCAAGACAAGCAATTAAGAAAAACCAACAGGAAAAAAAAAAAAAAAGTGTGTGTGTGGGGGAAGCATCATCAAGAAACTTCATGTCAAGGTTAAAAATCATGGCAGGATTAAATGGAAGCACACTCCAATTACCTCCTTGGAAAATTTATGGCACTTGATTCCAGGGGAGATGGATGAAAAATCAGCCAGGCAAACCCAGCAGGAATGTTCTGCCCTAATATTTGTTTTGTTTTCTGCATTAATCAAAGGCATGTGGACCCCGAGCCGACAAATGGAAATGTTTCCCAACATGCCCATTGAACAGGGCGGGTTAATTGGCAGCGATTTGGCTGCAAACCTCGCCCAGCCAGGCACAGTCACGGGCACTGCAGCCTGTGCCTGACGGAAGGGCAGGGATGGGAACGGGCTGGAGCTGCTTCCCTGGTGGGAAGGATGAAAGTTTGACAAGGAGGTCTCACAGACATGGATGCTCAGCAGAAAGAGTTTTGAATTTAGAATCCAAAGGAGGAATAGAGATGGAAGCGAGTTTTGATAGAGAAGAAAAGAATTGCTGAGCCAGTCTTGCTGGCTAACCAAGGAGGAAAAGGGTTGTTACTTACAAGGGGTTTTTATCACTTAGAACAAAGGATAAACCCACCTCAAACAAGATGTTTTTACCAAGCAGAAAGAAGCACAGGCAAACAAGTCAGCAGATGTTGCAAGTAGAAAAAAGGTCCCAGAATTTTCCACTGCAAGAAAACTGAAAAACAACTTCTAGCTTCAACTGTAATGTTCCAACTTCAGTGACTGGAGAACAGGAACGTGGATGTGGTAATTAGTAGTTGTGACAGGTTATAGATAAAGGGTAAGGTGTGGATTGGTGCTTCTGTATGAAGATGCTCAGCAAAGAAAAGTACAGAATGCATTTGTGCCCTGAGCTCAGGGTCCCAGGCTGCCTGCAGCTGGAGCTGAGAGCTGGAGGCACAGGCTCTGCCACCCACAGCCCTGGGCTGCTGGGAGGTCCTGGATACAGCAAACTGCATTTGGGAGAGCTGCCTGGAGTCCTGCATCCCTCATTGCAGCTCCTGCACTTGCCACACCCCAGAGCTGCCTCCTGGGCTCACTCTTGAGGGGGGACCCCCTTTTCCCCCCAGGCAGGCGCCTGTGTCCTGGCAGAGCCCCAGGCACTGGGCACAGGGAGGGCAGAGCTCAGGGCATGGACGAGCCCTGATGCAGAATTCCACGTGTGTCCATGGCATCCATGTGTGTGAGTGGAAATCAGCCAGCTCCTGAATTTCAGGCACTTTTTATTGGCTGGAAAATGAGAATTATCCCATGAGAAATATCCCGTTTAGCATCACTCTCTGCTGGTGGAGACGAAGGTTTATAAATCCAAACCACTGGCTGCAAATATTATTCCAGTTCCCTAAAACTGCCTGAAAATCGGGTTTGGTTTTAATCTGGGGATAGGAACTCGGTGATCTTTAAGGTTCCCTCCATCCCAAACCCCCGGGGGGTTCTGTGCTTCCCCTCCCAGCTGATTTTCCCTGGGCTCAGCGCTTCTCTGCCCTGACCACGCCCTGCCCTTGAGCACAGCCCAAGGTTTTTCAGGTTTAAATTGAAATTTGCAGGGGCTCAGTGTGGTCTCAGCCTTTAATTAAGCCCAGCTTTATCTCCCCCTCATCCCCTGCCCCCTCCCTGGCAGCCCTGCAGGGACAGCAATGATGGCATCAGCGGCTGTGTCCCCCACCCAAAGGACAAATGATATCGCATTGTCACAGCCTGACCTTCTAAACCACTTTTTATTCTCCAACAAAACCAGCATTTCCTTCTCTCAAAACAGGGGAAAATCCTTCCTGATGTCAAGGGTGCATTAACTGAAATACTCTGCTTTGTGCATAGAGATGGAAGTGAATTCTGAATAAAATATCAGTCAGGGATCCCCCTCCACAGAATTTTCTTTGTTCTGCATTGCAGCCAAATCCTTGCTGTAACTCATTACACTGCAACTCCAGCTGTTCCTTTAATTATTAATATTCTTAATGGCATTTAGAGACAACATTTTAATTAGGAGTCAGCCACCAACAGCCAAATATTAATTCTGAAATACACACAAAAGTATTTTAAAGTTCATGAATCAGCTGTGTGATAAATTCCAGAAATAACAGCAAGGCCTGCCGGGCAAAAATCAACATTTACCTTTGAAATGCTCTAAGCAGGGACTGAACTTCATTTTCCCTCTGAGCAGAGTGGGGTCCTACCAAATAAAAGTGTTTTGATCTGACTGTGCACTTGGATTTCTCTTGCTGTGAAAGAAATTATTCCAAATTTTGTGTGTTCATTAAATCTTTACACATCTAGTCCCCACCTAAATATTTCCCCCAGTTCAGGCTCCCTTCCTGTTGCAGCTTCCTTGTGTGCATCATATTTACATAAATATTTACCACGCTGAAAATAAACGCTCCAGGGGATTGGATTAAATGTGACAGTTCTGAAAAGATGGGAAAGCTTTGGAGGAAAAGTGGGAAAAACGGAGGAGGAAAGCTCATTATGGAAATTGTCTGGACTGGGCTGATGGCACCAGACACGCCTGGAAAGGGAGGGGATGTCACCACTTTCCCTGCATGGTTCACATCAGGAAACTTGGAAAATCTTCCCCATTTCCCAAATTTCTCCTGCTGATTTGGGAAATCAGGGTCTCCAAACCAGCAGGAGTCACGAGTGACAAACTTCATTTATTAACAAGCTGCAATTATTGAATTCCTCACCCATAAACCACAGCAAGGTCAGAGCCACACCCAGCCCTGTGGAGAGATTTTGCCTCTCACACCCAGGAACCTCCAGTTTTCAACCAAAATAACCTGGGACGCCCCCAGGCAATGACTTTTCCTCCCAAATTCCTCCATCTGCAGGAATCTGGGCACTGACATTTGGCTGCCACGCCCGCAGAGAGGTTTTTGCAGGATTGAGACTGGCAGGGAAGGGACCCCAAAAGTTGCAGTGCATTAGTAGAACAGCACACAGCTCTGCCCTAATTTTGGGTGCTCCTACAGGCTTTGAAGGCTGAGGAGAGCTGTGAGACAGCAGCTCTGCTCAGAGGAGGGGATGGGGAGCACAGGGATGGTCTGGGCTTGGGAGGAGTCCAACAGTGTCCTGGTTTGAAAAGCCAGGGGTCTGCTAAGGAGGGCAGGAGCCTCCCCTGAAATGGAAAATGGAAACCCCCTCCCTCTGATTTATATATTTATAAATATAAACAATTACATTTATTATGATTTTGAAATTAAGGGGCTCTCAGGCAAAGATATGGGAGCAGGAAGAACAGTTCTTTATTAGGGGAAAAAATAAAAATACCTGTGGGAGAGATTAAGAACAAACTGCCCAATGAACAGAGGATGACTGCCCCAGCTCTGACAGATGGGGATTGAACACACACTCCCAAACCACACCTCACGAGCCGGGACAAGCAGCAGCTGTCCAACACTCGGAGCTGTTCTCCAAGAGCTCTCCCCTCTCTTCACAGCCAATCTGGGATTTGCCGAATCCCCAGGCAAAGCTGACCCAGCACATGCTCAGCTTGTGAAATCATGTTCACCTCCCTTATTTAAATTCTTTTACATCATCGTCACTGTAAATTCAATTGATGACTAAATGTCCACCTGTAAATCCCCATTGAGTGAAAACTTGGGATTGCACCAAGTAAAGGTGAAGTTCAGGCTCTGAAAACCTTTTCATTACAGCACAAACGATGAAATATTAGTGAAATTAAAGTGGGTTTCACCAAACACAACAGTCTGGAGAAACCACGTGTATCCAAAATTCCCATTTTCCCAATGCCAGCTCAACCATCCAGAATCTGCTGCACCGACAACAACCCCTTTGTCTGCAGAAAAGCAGGGAAAAATCATTCCTGCTTGGCAGGGGGATGGAGAGCGAGCCTCAAGGATGAGCTGAGCCTTTGGGGTGGATTGGTGCAAGTGCTGGTGGCAGCGAGCCACAGAAATCACTGGGAATTTTGTCACTTTGTTGGCTTTTTCCCCCTTATTTTTTCATTAAAGAGATTGAGCAGTTCCTCTGGAAGAGGCAAAAATACAAAGTCAGGCTTTGTTTGCATGAAGAAACAGCAGGATTTGGAGAGGTGGACAAATTAGACAACTGCCCCCAGCATTTTTCATTCCAAGAGGAATTTGGAAAGGAGAACAAATTCCCTGCAGCGGAGAATTTTTGACCTGGGACAGCTCCGTTCCTGCTCCAGCTGAAATCCCCCAAACTGTGCAGTTCCTCTGAAATATCCCCTCAGTCCCAAACTTGGCTGGCAGATTTTGCTGCCAGCTCTGAACTCTGAGACAGCACAGCAGAATTTCAGCTCTGCATCCATTGATCTGCTAATTTGAGCCTCCTGGAAATGCTGGTGAATCCATAGAGATATTTATAAAACAACATGTTCCAAACAAAGACTTGGTGTATTTCTGTGTATTTACAGGGCAAAGGGGAGAACAGAGAATCAAACCCTGGCAGGAGCAGCTGAACACAGAAGTTGCTGGATGGAAATGCTGAAAATCAAATTACAGCCAGGAATTAAAGCAGATTATTTCTTATTTCCCCAGGATTATATTTCCCCAAATTATTGTAGAATTGATGGACTTCAGCATTTAGACATGAAATTGGTTTTTTTTTTTCTTTTTATTCTGGTGCCTCCTTGGGCACCTCAGAAATCCCTTCCCTTCCCTTCTCCTGGCTCCAGACACCCTCCCACAGCTTTATTTGCTCATTATTAGAAACCCTTCTCTTGCACTAAAACTCCTTATCTTGCATTAAAACTCTTCCCACTGATGCTTGGATTTCACAGAATCACGAAAGCTGGAAAAAAACCCTCCAAGATCAAACCCAACCTTTGCCCAAATCCCACCTTTTTAACCAGTTCAGAGCCTTGCGTTCCACATCCAAAGGCTCCTTGAACAAATCACTGGAAAAAAAAAAAAAATTCCATCCCAAACATTTACACCAAACAACAATCCTGAACCACACCTTGGATTCCCCAGCAGTTCTGGGCCCACCAACCCTGAGAGAAGATGATTTTTTAAAAATTTTTTTTGATGATCAGCTGCCGCTGGATTTTCATTTAAGAGGAGGGCAGCGATGCATGGGGGACGGAGTTCAATTGCCTGCCGATCGTTACGTATTGATTGGCTCCGAGGAGCAGCAGCGATGAGGAGCGAGGACCTTTGGGTTCCACTGGGCCATGAAATTGCTGTGACAGCCTGAGCCCGCGTGGCTCGGCCGCCCTGGTGTTGCTCTGCCCTCGTGGAGGCCCCTCCGCAGCTCCTTTGGTCGATGAAGGGTTTAGAGGGGACAAATTCCCAATTATCCCCCACTTAGCACTGCTTGCGCTAAGTGAGGACGTCTGGACTTGTAATTCCTGGGAGGAATCGCTCTCCATGGATTTGTAGTTCCTGGGAGGAATCGCTGTCCGTGGATTTGTAATTCCTGGGAGGAATCGCTCTCCATGGATATGTAATTCCTGGGAGGAATCACTGTCCGTGGATTTGTAATTCCTGGGAGGAATCGCTCTCCGTGGATTTGTAATTCCTGGGAGGAATTGCTGTCCATGGATTTGTAATTCCTGGTAGGAATCACTGTCCATGGATTTGGAATTCCTGGGAGGAATTGCTGTCCGTGGATTTGTAATTCCTGGAAGGAATCGCTCCTGCTCTCCATGGATTGGTAATTCCTGGAAGGAATCGCTCCTGCTCTCCACGGATTTGTAATTCCTGGGAGGAATCACTGTCCGTGGATTTGTAATTCCTGGGAGGAATTGCTGTCCGTGGATTTGTAATTCCTGGAAGGAATCGCTCTCCATGGATTTGTAATTCCGGGGAGGAATTGCTGTCCATGGATTTGTAATTCCTGGAAGGAATCGCTCTCCATGGATTTGTAATTCCGGGGAGGAATTGCTGTCCATGGATTTGTAATTCCTGGGAGGAATCACTGTCCGTGGATTTGTAATTCCTGGAAGGAATCGGTCTCCATGGATTTGTAATTCCTGGGAGGAATCACTGTCCGTGGATTTGTAATTCCTGGAAGGAATCGGTCTCCATGGATTTGTAATTCCTGGGAGGAATCACTGTCCGTGGATTTGTAATTCCTGGAAGGAATCGGTCTCCATGGATTTGTAATTCCTGGGAGGAATCACTGTCCGTGGATTTGTAATTCCTGGAAGGAATCGGTCTCCATGGATTTGTAATTCCTGGGAGGAATCACTGTCCGTGGATTTGTAATTCCTGGAAGGAATCGGTCTCCATGGATTTGTAATTCCTGGGAGGAATCACTGTCCGTGGATTTGTAATTCCTGGAAGGAATCGCTCTCCATGGATTTGTAATTCCCAGAAGGAATCACTGCTGCTCTCCGTGAGGAGTAACTGGGGCTGCTCTGCTCAGTCAGGGATCGCTGCTCCCCACAAACCCTCACTTGTCCGTAGGACAGGAATCCCAGCCTCTGCTTTCATTTCGATGTGCTCCAACCTGACTCCAAATTAAAGCTGCTTTACTCCTTTTAATTATTATTTCAAGCTCCTTTCTCTAACAACAAGCAGCTGCTTCCTCCCCTCCTGTCAAAGCAAGTTGGTTCCATAATTTGTAATGGAATAAAATATTAAATAAATATAAATATATTAAATAATTTAATTAATTAAAATTTGCATATATATGTAGATTTATATACAGATAAATATACAAATTAATTATTTAAAAGTTATTTTAAAATAATTTAAATTGAATTAAAATATGAATAATATTAATAATATAAATATAAACATGAATATATAAAAGCATAATATACATAAAAATTAAATTTTTCCCCATAATTTTTAGTTTAAAAGCAAGTTTATTCCATTTTTTTTAACCAAAGGGAGTTGTACAACCATCCTTATTTTTCCCCGCTCACTCGCCAGGCATTTTATGGAGCATGAAAGTTGCACAAAGCACGACAAGAGCCGTGGGTGTTGAACATGCTGATAACAGGGAGGAGGACATCAAACACCTAATCAGGCCGTTAATAATTGTGGGAAATGAATTTATAAATTCATCACGTAAATGAATTTGTAGAGAATTCTTAAAGCTTGACAGAAGGGTCACGTAGTGTGTATTTTATATAAATTTTGAGATGAGAAATGCTGATTTAGAAATGGTACAGAATAGGATAGACATTGTTGAGAGACAAATGGAACCTTCTGTCCAGCTTTAAGACTTCTCCTCAGCTCCATTTCCCACCAATAATTACCCCGAGCCCGTCCCACGTGGGCCCGGCCCTCAAACCTCGCCAGCGCTCGCTGCTTTTCCAAGATTTGATTTCCCTTCCAAGATTTGCAGGGAAAATCCTTCCCCTGGGGGGGTTTGGGCATTGCCTCAGGGCCCTTATTCCCTTTTTTATCTGTGTTCCCCAAATAATTTCAAGGGTTTTTTAGCCCCAGTTCTTTCACCCCAGGCCGGTTCTGGGGAAGGCAGAGCTTTGCCAGCTCAGGCAGACGCAGGATTTGGGTGTTCAGGGAGTGTGGAAGGCTGGGAATGGAGCAGAGAGCTTGAGTGTTGAGTGGGAGAAGCCAAAAAATCCCATTTATGGCCTCCCAGAAGGTTTATTTGTAATAATAATGGGGGATTTATAGGATGTGAGGATACAGGATCACGTCTGAGTGGAAGAACCTGCTCAGGCTCACACATGTGTTTTTGGCTATCCCAGCTACAGGTAAATAAAACTAAAATAGAACATGGATAAGTAAAAATAAAAATAAAATAAAAATAGAAAAAGAAATAAAAATAAAAGTAAGAATAAAAATAAAGTAAAATGCAATAAAATAAAATAAAATTAAATAAAATAATAAAAATAAATAAAACTTAAAATAAAATTAAAATAAACATTTTAAAAATTAAAAATATAAAGATTAAAAATAAAACAACAAATACTCTGAGGACTGGCTTCAGATCCCAAGTGGTCCCAGCTCCCCCTGTGAACTGGACAAGTCCAGCTGGAAACCACAGAAGTCTCTGGGGAAATCGGGAGGTCACGGCGCTCCCGCAGCCCTGGGGGAAGGAAAAGTCCCATCAGGACGTTATTGCTGCTCCAGAGAGAAACTCAGCTCAGGAACCCTGCAGATTCCAAGGAAGCCAATGAATTAATTAATTAAGTGTTTCTGGAGCTTTTCCAAGCTTGTCCGAAGCAAAGCCAGGCCTAGGAGCTGCTTCAAAGACAAGGCCTGGCAGGAGCTCGGAGATGTTATCAGCTCTCATTTCCCTAATGAGTCAGTATTTGTGTGGAAGGAGGCAGAGCTCCAGGAGCCCGGGGACCTGCAGGAGGAGAGGAGAGGCTGGAGGTCAGGGCTCCTAAACCCCCTGGGTCTGGGGCAGGCACCCTGGGCCACCCGTCCTGAGTCCTGCTAAAGCCACAGCAGCTTGGCTGAGAAAAATGGGAAAATTCTGTTACAAAGGAAAGAAATCCTCAATTCAGCTGCTCAGTTGTCGCCCTGATTTTTTAAGTTTTTCTAAGCCTTGTGATGTTTACATTCTTATAACGAACTTTTTCGCGCACTTTATGTAAACGACTTATTGTTTTGCGTTCTTTTATAGAGAAGGAAGAATTTAATAGACTGTTAGTTAGTCCTTGGAGAGGTGGCCCTGTCACCCTCCAATCCACGGTCACTTTTAAAAACCTAAAAATGTTAGAGTCAGAAAATGAAATGTACCTTTTTACCTGGGGAAGGCTGCGCGCCCGCCTCGCGTTATTTCGTGTCTGTAGCGACACTCAGGTGGAAGCTCAGGAAGGCTGGGGGTTGTCTGCCAGTCCCTGCTCCAGAGGAACCATTCCCAGTTCTCACTCTCTCTTTGACTCATTCAAAGTCGCAGGGAATTGGGAATCATTCCAAATGCTTCATCCAGAGGATGGACTGGGAATGTTCAGCCCGGAGAAGAGAAGGGTGGAGGTGACATAATTGTGGCCTGAAGGAGTGACAGGAAAGGTGAGAGAGATTTTGGGCATGGGATGGAGGGACAGGAAAAGGGAGAGTGGGTTTAAACAAGGAAGGGCAGGGTTAGATGGGATATTGGGATGGAATTCCTCCCTGAGAGGGGCTGGGAGGGAATTCCCAGAGGAGCTGTGGCTGCCCCTGGACCCCTGAAATGTCCAAGGCTGGGTTGGAGCACCCTGGGACAGTGGGAGATGTCCCTGCCATGGCAGGGCTGGCACTGGATGGGATTTAAGTTCCCTTCCCACCCAAACCATCCTGGAATTTTAGGATTATTTTATTTTCTTGCCCTATTTTTCCTTTTGTTTTTTAATTTAACCTGTTTCCCATCAATCCACCTGACTGCCGTGGCAAAGACACCCTCGGTACAGAAATATTTGTGAGCAGGGATGGAGTTCAGGGGTCAGAACCACGTAATCCTTCCCAGTAGCCTGATTAAGATTTGACAAGCATTAAATTGAAAGCACCAGCCCAGACAACCCCAGATCTCCCCAGACTTTGTCTGAGCCTCTCAAATAGGAAATTTATTTAGTGCTGAATGGAGCTCAGGTTGATTTGCCTCCCATGTGACAACCACAGCCTGGAAGTGGCAGTGGCTGGGAGATGATTTGATCTTGCCCTTGAATCCACGATGCAGAGGCCAAGTTTTACATCCACTATTTCATTTTAACTCCCCACCCCTTCCAAACCCTGCAGTGATGAAATCAGAGTGTGACGCAACCACAGACTAATGTCACATTTTCCTCCCGGGGGTTTTGCTGCTTAGTGTTAATTCTGGCCTCATTTTCAAAGCAATTGCAGAAGTTTTGAGCCACCAGAACTCTCTGCTCAGGGGCTCAGGCCAGAGAGGGGAAAAAAATCCTTCCAAACTGATTTATTTTCAGCTCTGAAAATGCAAATGGACCTCACGCTCAAAGTCTTCTTGGCTGCAATAAAAAAATAAAAGCCTCACTCAGCCAGGGAGCGAGGAGCAGGAGCAGCCCCAGCCGGGGGCTGTCGGTCCCTCCCCCCTGCAGGGTGTTGGGAATGCATCCATTGGGAATGTGGCTACCAGGAACATGCCAGGGGTGGCCACCTTCCCCCCGGGCTTCTCTCCACACCTAAAGGATGTCAGAGGCACCTTGGAGCGCTCTGAGCACAGCCCAGCTCCCTCCTGCAGCGCTGGGCAGATTCTAATTGAATTTTGTGACCTCTGAGCCAAAGAAAGAACAGTCCCATGGATTCCAGGCTCGTTTTTTAATGGAAAACTGCTCATATTAAACAGTTCTTGAGAGAAAAGGTTCAGCTGCAGAGCTGAGAGGGGAAGCAGAGCACGGAGGGGCAGCTTTGAGCCTGCCCAGGATCTGGGATTGCTGTGGATGAATTCCAGTCCAGCTCCGTGGCTGCCCTCACTGCACACATGGAGCATCTGGAGAAGCTGCCGAGGCTTCTCCTCCTCCTGCAGCTCGCTCAGCTCCAGCTCTGGTTCCAAACGTGAGCTGGAGAGGGAGGCAGAGCCCAGGAACCCCTCTGGAGCCCGGGGTGAGCTGGTCCCCGAGTGCCCCGGGACAGAAACGGCTCCAGGGACGTTGGGAGGTCAGATGGGGTGTCTGGAGTGGCTTTGGGAGGTCAGGAGGTGTCTGGAGTGGCTTTGGGAGGTCAGATGGGGTGTCTGGAGTGGCTTTGGGAGGTCACACAGGGTGTCTGGAGTGATCTTGGGATGTCACCCCCAGCTCCTGCTGCCCCTGGGCTGTGCCGGACCCGGCTCTGGGGCAAGAGCGGCTGAACTGAAGCCCCTGGGGCTGAACTGATGCTCCTGGGGCTGAGCTGATGTTCCTGGGACTCAGTTGATGCTCCTGGAGCTGAGTTGATGCTTCCAGGGCTGAATTTTTCCTCCTTTATTTCCAGGAAAGCCCCCAGAGCCTCCCAGAGCTCAGGGAGGGCTGCTGGGATCAGCCCCATGCCTTGGAACCCCTCAGTATTGGGGATAACTGCAGCTGCAGTTCGATAATTGGGAGGAAATCACTAATTAATAACCTAATGAGGTGTTTAATGTTGTGTCTGTCCATAGAGCACCTTCTTTGGGCAGATTCAGTCCTTTAATAGCACAAAATGATTTGCATTCCCACAAAAAAAGTGCTTGCTTTAGTGGGGATTCAGGATGTGGGAATGGAAAAAAAAGTAAAATAAAATTAAAAAAAATAATAATAAAATGAGAAAGCAAACACAAAGAGTTCCCAGTCCAGCTCGAAGCTCCAGGTGAGCCCAGACACTTTGTTCTAATTGCAGCCATAAACTGGATGCTGCCAAGTTAAATAATCTGTTTTTATTGTGGGGCAAACTCACCCCAGGCCTGAGAGCCCCAGGATTCCTATTTAAATTAAAAAAAAAAATTAAACTCTTTTGCAATGATATTCAAAGCTTTTACTTCCCTCCCTTTAAAACACAGTCAGAATAAAAAGGAGGTGGAAGGTTTAGGATAATTTTCATCTGATCTTTACTTTCCACCTTCCTCAGGTCACACTGCAATTTCCAGAAGAGAGAAAAAAAAAAAAAAAGACCAAAAATCAGTTTATTGCAATTATAGACACAGAGAAGCTTTATAATATTTGTGTTCTCACAGCACGGAAATTTTATGGCTTTTAGAAGAACATTTAATAATTCTTCTCCCTGTCCTTCCACAGAGCTCTCTGTTCCAGGAGACTTCAGAACCTCAGAGTTATGTCCCAATTTGCTTCCCAAATGTCACTTTTGCTGCATTCGAGCACTGGAAGGGGTTCAAATCAGGCAAATAATACAGGAAAGCACTTAGAGGCATCTCCAGGAGCAAATCAAGCTGCAGCTACGTCCCCCAGCAGAATGTTCTGCCCACGGGGAGCTAATGGGACTCTGCAGGGGACAAAGGTCCCTCTGGATGCCATCCCAGGCTGTCCCCTGCAGGTGACAGCAGGGCTGTGGCCTTTGATTAAGAAATCCCCCCGTGGGTTTGATTTGCCCCTGTGGGTTTGATTTATTCCTGTGGGTTGGATTTATTCCTCTGGGTTGGATTTATTCCTCTGGGTTTGACTTATTCCTCTGGGTTTGATTTCTTCCCGTCCTTTCCCCACAGCCCCAGCAGCTCCTGCAGCCCAGCCAGGCTCTGCTGGGTCTTTTGGGGCTCTGAAAACAGAGGCCTGACAAAATTAGGGGAATAAGAAGCATTGCTATTTACTGAAGGGCCTTCAGGTACATTTAGGGCAGACAAAGCCCCCAGGGGCTACACCCAAAATGGACTCACGGGTTTTCACACTTTATAACTTTGGTTCATTTGCATATTGGGGTTAATGTTCCAATTACAGCTTCAGGTCATGAAGTCATTGACCCCAAGTTTGCTGCCCCCAGCTCCCTTTTGTTCCCATCTCTGGGCCCTGAGGCAGTGAGGTGTCCTTGGTTCCCAGGCCTGTAGAGGAATTGTTTTGTCTGCCCAAAAAGGGAGAGCAGCAGCTCACACTGGGTATGGAGTTCAGAGTTATGGACTAAAGAACTGCAGGATTACAGACAGATGGGAAATAGAAAAGCTGAAATCCTCAGGCATCTCTGCCCTCCCTCAGCTGGAGCAGGAAAAGCTCCCGAGCAGCTCCCAGCAGCTCTGGGATGAACCTCCCTGAGCCAGGGCTGTTTCACAGCCTGGCACTGGGTCCCCCAGCTTATCTCTGGGCTTTTCAGGAGGAAATCACTAATTAATAACCTAATTAATAACCTAATCAGGTCCTTCATGTTGTATCCATCAACAGAGAATCTTTGGGTGGATTCAGCCCAACTTTGGTCCATAGTCAGTCCTTTAATAGAACAAACTGCTTTTAATTCGTAGAAAAAAGTGTTTTAATTAATAAGGATTCAGGCTGTGGGATGGGGAAAAGGAAAAGGGAAAAAAAAGGAAAAGGAAAAAAGAAAGGAAAGAAAAGAAATAAAAAGGAAAAAAGAAAGAAAAGAAAAGAAAAAAGAAAAGAAAAAGGAAAAGAAAAGAAAGAAAAGAAAAGGAGAAAAGAAAAAGAAAAAGAAAAGAAAAGAAAAGAAAAGAACACAAAGAGTTCCCAGCATGGCTCAAAGCTTCATGTAAGTCCAGACACTTTGTTCTGATTGCAGCCCTACACTGGATGCTGCAAAATTAAATAATTCAAACTTAAATCAAATACAATTCATTTGTGCCCAAATTCAGGGCAGATTTATGGCCCATCAGTGGGATTCAGGGTCACTGCAAATGCAGGCACCTCTTGAGCTCATCAGAGAATGGGAACCGTGGAATGTTTGGGTGGGCAGGGACCTGAAATCCCACCCAGCACCACCCCTGCCATGGCAGGGACACCTCCACTGACCCAGGGAGCTCCAGCCTGGCCTTGGGCACTGCCAGGGATCCAGGGGCAGCCCCAGCTCCTCTGGGAATTCCATCCCAGCCCCTCCCAGGGAGGAATTTCTTCCTCTCTTCATTTTTGGGTGTCCCATCCTGAAGGTACAACCCAGTTCTCCCCCACAGGGAACACAGCAATCTGAAATTTCCCACGTCACTTCAAAGCTGTGCAAAACCTTTCCCTGCTGCTTTGACAACATCCTGAGGGATAAATGCTCTTCCAAGGCACAGGGTGGGAAATTCAGGTTAATTCTAGGGAATTACACCAGTGTCTAATTGGGCCTGGAGTTGGGGAGCTGCAGTTCAGCTTCACCCCAGGACACTTCAGGAATTCCATCGGGACCAGAGTAATTGGAGTGCTGTAAAAATAGCACAAGGAGGCAGGAGACAGCCCCCGGGGTGGGGAAAGCACAGGAAATTGGAGAATTCAGACTATATCTTAATATACAGATCTGGGAGGAAAAGAAAATGAAAATGTAGGCAGGGCCTGCTTGGCAGAGAGGAGGCAGAAGCAGGAATGGTGCAGGTTTAGGGATTCAGGGCAAATTCCGTGCTGGAGCTGCTGCTGGAGAGTCTCAGGAGGTGGCAAAGCCACAAAGCTCTGAGCCTGGCCCTGCTCTGCTGCTAAAAATTCTGATTATCCTCTTTGTTCTTCCTCTCTGCACCATCCTCATCCTCAGCTCCCACCTCCCTCCCTTCTACCCCTGAGTTATCACCTTTGTTCTTCCTCTCTGCATCCTCATCATCCTCGTCTGCCACCTCCCTCCCTTCCACCCCTGAGTTATCAGCTTTGCTCTTCCTCTCTGCACCATCCTCATCATCATCCTCAGCTCCCATCTCCTTCTCCACCCTGAGTTATCAGCTTTGCTCTTCTTCTCTGCATCCTTATCATCATCATCCTCAGCTCCCATCTCCTTCTCCACCCCAAGTTATCAGCTTTGCTCTTCCTCTCTGCATCCTCATCATCCTCGTCTGCCACCTCCCTCCCTTCCACCCCTGAGTTATCAGCTTTGCTCTTCCTCTCTGCATCCACCTCCTTGTCATCATCATCATCCTCAGCTCCCATCTTCTCCTCCACCCTGAGTTATCAGCTCTGCTCTTCTTCTCTGCATCCTTATCATCATCATCCTCATCATCCTCAGCTCCATCTCCTTCTCCACCCCTGAATTACCACCTCTGCTCTTCCTCTCTGCGTCTTCCTCATCATCATCATCCTCACCTCCCACCTCCCTCCCTTCCACCCCTGAGTCATCAGCGCTGTTCTTCCTCTCTGCATCCTCATCCTCATCATCCTCAGCTCCCATCTCCTCCTCCACCCCTGAGTTACCACTTTTCTCTTCCTCTCTGCATCATCCTCTTCATCCTCCTCCTCTCCCATTTCCTTCCTCTTCCACCCCGAAGGATCAGCCTTGTCCTTCCTCTCTGCACCATCCTCATCCTCAGCGTTCCTCTGCGCCAGCCCCCTCAGGGGATGCTGCATTCCCAGAATCCCCCCTGTGCTCCCCACAGCGGGCAGATCCCAGGACATTGCTCTGGCTGCCCTGGATGGCTCCAGACCCTGGCAGTGAGACCCTGGCACAGAGTCAAAGACACCTGTGCCTTTGATTTTAGCCCATGGAAAAAATTGCCAGCTTTGTGTGGAGATTTACAAGCCACGAGAGTTTGAGTAGAAGGATAGTTAATTTGTCACAGGGTGAAAAGTAGAATTTTGGGGTTTTAGAATGGGGGTTCAGGAGGCAAGTGGAGGAATCTGGGCATGTCCTGTCCTTCTTCTTCTCCTTCTTCTTGTCCTCCATCTTCTGCTGGGATGGTGACACTTTTGGATTGGTTTAGCATAGAGACAGACTGTCCAACATAGCTGATAGGTATTGGAAAATTATTATAAATAAAGTACAGGTAGTTCTTAGTGTAAAGAGTTAGCACCACCCCAAGGGCAGGTGCTGTGCCACAGCCAGACCTGCA
>JAGGNK010002669.1:748495-818391 GCA_017590115.1 Montifringilla adamsi
ACAGCCGGGGGGTCGGGCTGTGCTCCAGGGAACAGGGACAGGAGGAGAGGGAATGGCCTCAGGCTGGGCCAGGGCAGGCTCAGGGTGGATTCAGCAGGAATTTCTGCCAGGAAAGGGGGCTCAGGAACTGCCCAGGGAGGGTTGGAGTGCCCATCCCTGGAGGGGTCCCCTGGAGGTGGCACTCAGTGACAAGGTGGGGATCGGGCACAGCTGGGACTCCACGGGCTGGGAGAGCTTTTCCAAACTTAATTCTGAGATTCCACTAAACCCAGCCATGGCCAGGCTGGCATTTGCTGGTGCCCAAAGCAGGAGGCTCCTGGAATTCGCTGCCACCACGAGCAGCAGGACCTCTCACACCTCCAGCCCTGAGCAAAGCAGGAGAGTGATCCTGACTCTGACACTCACTGCTGCCTCCAGCCTTTGTTTTCCACCCTCTCTTGCTTTTCCTGGCCCTGAACTTCAGCTGGATAAAAACTCGAGGTTCTTACAGGAGATTTATCATCCCTCCTGCTGGCTGATCCCCTGAAACATCCAAAGCTCTGTGAACCCAAACCTGGTCCCAGAACAAACTGGATTATGCAAGAGCCCAGGAAACCTCTCCATGCTGGGGCCAGGACAAGTGCCAGGACTCAAGGACATGGTTTAGGACCACTGCTGGCTCCCCAGGGGGTTTTATTACATCTCAGGGACAGGAAAGAGCAAAAAGTGAGGTCATCAGAAAGAAGGTGACTTCCCCAAGCACCAGGATTGGGAATGAACACAGATTCCCTTTTCCCTGCTCCAGTCAGAGCTCCCCAAGCTCAGGTTCGTTTATTTGCACACCCAAATTGGCAAAAACCACCTTTGAACCCGAGGACTGCCAGATCTCCTAACAATAACTGCATTTCACAAATAGGATTTCTAAAGATACACACACGTGACGGATGGAGGGAGTCTGTCTTACCACAAAGTAAAACCAGGCTTCAAACCTGCTCAGGAGTCTTTCCACATCCCTTCCTTTTGGCAGCTCCCATCCAGGGGAGGATGACATCATCTGTCTGGGTCCTGCAGCCACCAGGATGCACAAGCATCCCAAAGGCTGCAGTGCCTCCCCAAAGTGCCTGAATGTGCATCCTGTTCCCTGCGACTGAGATTAATGATCTTATTGGCAGGATGACTCAGGGAGCTGGAGCTGGGCTCCTCTCAACTCCCTGCATTTGCAATGAGATTCCCCTGATTTATTTTATCTGCAGTAATTAAGGCAGCTTCTCCCTCACTGCCACCACACCAGGAAGATTTAAAAATAACACAGCAGCAGGGATCAGCAAGAAAACTGCTCTGCGTGGGTAAAATTTCACTTGAATGTACATGGAACGATTTTTGCTGCTCAGGGGCCCTGCCAGAGCCAAGCCTGCAAGAGAAACCTGCTTTTATTTTGGGGTTTCACCCTCAGCATCCCCTCAGAATGTGCCAGCAGCACCAAACCCTGACCCTGGTGCAACAATTGCAGAATCAACAAGAAACTCCAAGGTTTCTCCTCAAAGGAGCCACTCCCAGGTTGGAATTCCTGCAGCTCTGCAGGAGTTTTGTCCTTGCACACCTGAGTCACTCCTGAGGCTGCTGCAGGTGCTGCACTCACTGCTCTGCCCTGGCTTGGGGGGGAATCCCTCCTGGAATGGGACTGGGATGGCTGCAGCATCCCTGGGATGGGGTCAGGAACAGCCTGGAATGGGAACTGGCTGCAGCCTCCCTGGGATGGGGGCTCAGCACAGCCCCAGCCCTGCAGGATCCTCCCTCTCCAGAGCCTCCTCCAGCTCAGCCCAGCCCAGGGAAAAGGGAGATTTCAGCTTCTCCCTCCCAGAGTTCCAGGAGAAGGGGGAAAAGCAAAGCAGTGCAAGATGCCCAGGCTCAGGGTGCTGAAGTTTGTCTGGATTTTGCACTTGCAGCAGGAATTTTAACCTTCCCCATGCTTCCTGGCCCAAGGCTGTGGCTGCAGAGATACCACAGGATTTTCTTCCAAAATCCTCTCTAAATCCACCCCCCTTCAGCTCCACCAGGCTCTGGACATCCGTCATAAAGAAACTAATTTATAAATAAATTAAACCCAATGCCACTAAAACCAGTCTCTGCCTCTGGGACTGATTCTTTCTGCTGCATTCATTGCAATAATCACCAAATTAATTTTTAAAATTTATTTATTTTTTAATGCCTTATGAGAGGGCACAAAGAGCAGAGGAGGAGCTGCAGCCTGGATTGTCCTGCCCATGTTCTGGAGCTGCTGCATCACCCCAGCAGCAGCTCTGAGCTGCAGCGAGCACAAAACCCCTCTGACACCATAAACCACAACCAGCAGAGCTCCTCCAGGGCCTGATTTTATGGAATAATTTATTGTACACGTCAAGATTATTCTGTCACTTTAAACTAATTTCTCACTTGATGATTCTGGGGGTTTGTTAAAGGTATTTCCTTTTTATTTTTTCCCTTTTCACACCTCATTGTGGAGCCTTGGAAAAGCTCCATCCCACTGGTTCTGCCTATCCTGCCCTGGATAGGCAGGGCTTGTTTCTGTGCCTTTTCCCCTTTAATTCCCGCTTTCTGCTCCTTTCTCCACTCCAAACCATCTCAGGCACTTAACAACCGAACTAATGAAGGGAGGGCTCCACCCTGCAGCTCCTCGTGCTAATGAAGGGGTCGGTACTTTCTGGCGCTCTGCTGAGGATGTTGCAGTGGGAAAAAATCCCATTTTCCTGGGTAAGCACTGCCCGGAGCCCGTGTGCTGCTCGTCAAGGTCAGGCAGGCTGCGATGGAAACAGCAGCAGCAGGAGCTGAGCAATGAGTACAAACTGCAATGCTGCAGGCTCATAAATGACATTTTCTCTGGTGTTTGGTGTCCCAGAATAAACCACGGCCAGTCTTCCTGGGGAAAACAGCACAGCTCTCACTTCAGTGTCCACCCTGCTTTCTTCTCCAGGAATAAAGTGATTTATCAGATTAATTACGAGCTCTCTAGGCTGTGGGGCTGGCATTTACACCAGGGGCATGAGCCATCCTGCAGATTTGCTCCCAGTTTGCTCAGGGCTGGCACAGAGGAGGGACAGCAACCCTGGCGCTCCGCTTTGGGAATTTTGGTTTATTTTTAGCAGCCTGTTGCCCCTCAGAAGATGCACATCCCATTTCTGTGACAGATGTGGCTGGAAGCCCTCACGGCAGCAGGAAAAGAGAACTTCACACCTGCCAGCCTTGCTGACTCAGCAGCAGCAGCTCTGCGCTCATCGCTCCATTTCTGTGTTTCACTGCCAGGGCCATCACTCCTCCCGCTCCCAGGAGGAACAGGCAGGAAGGAAATGTCCATTTAATGGAATTACAGCCCCAATTACCTGCAGTGCCTGCAGGGCTGCCTCACTCCAGAGCAGGAGCAGCTTTTTGGGTGCAGGAGTGGAGTTTGAATGAGTGGGTCATTCCCCCGGGGCCAGAGTGGGGATTTCTGGCTGCGGTGGTTTTTATTCCATGATTCCCATCTGTGCCTGGAGCCAGGATTCAAAGCCACATTTCTCCTCTAAACACCCAGACAGCACAAAGGAGTTGGGAAAACAAACAGGAACTGGGGAGTAAATGGTTCTCTGAGGGAAATTATCCCAATAAAAGGGAGACAGAGAGCTCTGGGTTGTGTCTCCTTTGTCATCATCTGAATATGGATTAAAGCAGAGGCAAACTAAAGGATGCCCAGTGTGTCAGCTAGCAGCCTCACAGGCTGCTGAAGGATGATCTTTGCTATTTTTCATTACAGAAATTAGTTTGATAAGTAGAATAATTCAATACCTGCATGTGCCTGACACTTGTGGGAGATGAGTGTCTGCCTTTCCCCTTTCCCCTCTTTTTTCTTTGCTCTACAGGTCCGTTGTTAATTTATAGATTAATAAATCCAGAATTGCCACGGTACAGGGAAGCATTTTGTGCAGCATCTGATTTGTGTCTCAGGGGATTTGCCCTTCTTGCAGAAGCAGATTCAGCTGCAGCATTTCCCAGCAGCCGAGCTGGGTCCTGGCAGCTCCCCCACCCCCAGCACCACCACAGAGCCAGGCAAAAGCAAGAGAGAGCCCAGAACGGTGGAATTCAGGCCAGCACAGGGTCCTGGAGAGCTTTGGGCTGGAAGGACCTTAAATTCATCCCACTCCACCCCAGCCATGGGCAGGCACACCTCCCACTGTCCCAGGCTGCTCCAGCCTGGCCTTGGGCACTGCCAGGGATCCAGGGGCAGCCACAGCTGCTCTGGGAATTCCATCCCAGCCCCTCCCACCCTCCCAGGGAGGAATTCCTCCCCAGTATCCCACCTAACCCTGCTCCTGGCAGTGGGAATCCTCTCTGACCCCCAGGAGCTGCTCAGAGCCCTGGCTGTGCCTGGCTGTTCCTAGAGCAACACAAGCCCTCAGTTAATTCCAATAAATGAAACAATTCCTCCCTTTCCACCCCAGCCCAGCGCTGCTGCTCCGAGCTCTGGGCAGTCCCTGGTGCTCAGGGGAGCTGCAGTTGATGCCAGCCCCACAAACACTGAAATTGTCTGAATTCTGCTCTGAATCCCTCCCCTTCCTAAGCCCCAGGGGGCATTTTGAGACAAATCAACCCCAAACCCCAGATATTTCCTAACGGAAGTCATTATTTTGCAGCTTAGCATCATTTTTTTCTCTCTCTCCTCAGATTTTCAAGGCTGCTGAGCCCCTGGGCTGTTTGTGGTTTCAGGTGTGGTGCCATCCCAAGGGGCAGGAGCAGCAGGTGAGGAGCTCAGCCCCAGCTCCCTGCACACCCAGACGATTTTCACAGCACCCACCCAGGGCTCCCCCTTCCCTTCAGGGCTCTTCCTCCTCTTCCGGGAGAAAACAAGGGTTTTCATTTCTGCTCTGCAAAGCCACAGCTGCTTCCAGGGAGGTTGTGGAAGGATGAACATTCCCTCAGATCAGCAGTGAAGATGGGAAGCCCCGAGGAGCAGCAGCCTCCAGCCTTTAGTGCAGGTTCCCAACCTTCAGTTCCTCTCCTGGAGCTGTTTTCTGCCTCCCAAGGAGGGGCAGGAGTTATCCCATGCCAGGAAAACCTGTCCCTGTGGCTGTGCAGCTCTGAAACCTCTGGTGGCAGCACCAGCTCTGTGTGCTGAGATCTGAGCAGAAACTGATCCACAGGACAATGAAAATTCCCCTTAATAAGGGAATTGTGGGGCTGGACCTTGGGATCCAGGGGTTGCTTTGAACCCCACCGATTCCAAAGGAATTCTGCATTTTTGAGGCTGGTTCATGAAAGGCTGATGGGAATAAACACATCGTTCCTCTCTGTGCTGTGCAGCTCACAGAGCAAAGCAAATTTAAATTAGAATTAAGTAGCAGTTAATACTGATAAGTAGAGCTCAGACCATGCCTGATTATTTTATCCAAATGAAGTGAAAGTGTTAATTGGCGTTTAGTTGCATCGAGGCTTTGATTAAGAGCATCCTCAGATTTCATGCCCATCTCTGACTAAAATTAAAGATTTCATCAACAAAAATACAGAAAATAGTAGGAAAACAGATTTATTCTTATTCCTGGATGGAAATATCAGTGCAGGATCAAATGCTGGCCTTTGGAGCAGGTCTCTAAAGCCGTGCTCAGCCCCCTGAAAACCAAATCACAAATAAACCAGTTCATTTATGGCAGCATTTAGTGGCACTTAATGCCAGTTAACTCCAGCTGCTGGGCTTCACCCACAGCTGGGACCCAACACATGGAAGAAATAAGAATTAAGGTTAGAATTAAGGTTGCCTGATCTCTGCTGTGACTTTTACATGGAAAGTGGAGGTTCCTGGGACAAAGTGCCACTGAAGTTGTTAAAAGGTAAGATTTGTGCCTCCAATTTTCATGCATTTGAAAAAAAAAAGGCTTTGTTTATTCGTGGGCCACAAATAAACCAAGAGATAAAGACATCCCTGGCATTTTGTTGTGTTTCTTTTCCCAGCCAAAATGAAATTACACTGAAATTCCTGTTTATTTCCAGGATGTGCTTTATCTACAGCAGCTATTTATTATCATAATTACAGCAGGGCTTGCAGAGCAACAAATCCTGTGCATTATTAAAGCCTGGAGGTTTGCAATTTCCGTGGGTAAACATCATCCCAAGGAGCTGCAGGGACATCCTTTGGGATGCCACCACACTTTGAAGCCACAATCAACCCAGTGGATCAGCACTGAAAATCTGAGGAGGGAAGAAACAAAAATACGATGCTAAGATGCAAAAGCGTGATTTCTATTAGGAAATATCTGATTTTGGGGGGGTTTATTTGTCTCTAAAATGTTCCCAGTGGGGTTTGGGAAGGGGAGGAATGGCCCTGGGTGTTCAGTCCCTGCTCTGGGCCCAGCTCAGGGTACTGTCATGGGTTTTGGGAGGGGAGGGTCAGGGCACCCCAGAGAGCTCCTAAAAGGCTCTTAAAGATGGATTGGAATCAAGGAAACCTCCCCCAAACCTCTCAGGCAGGGAATAAAATCCCCTTTGCAGAGTTATGGACAGGAGAGGGGAAGGGCTGAGCCCAGGATCTGGCATCCAGCAGCAGCCAGGGGGAGGAGGTGTTGTCGTGCCCAGAAAACAGAGGGGAAATGGAGCATGAGACAGATAAAACCAGGATTTAAACACTAAAAGTTCACTTAATTTCCTTCAGATTACTCTGAGAAATTCCAGGCTAATGCAGACTTAGACCTGCACCAAAATCCAACATTTTCCTGCATTTTCCATAGGAGAATTCAACGTGATCCTGGATTATGAATAAATCAAATAAAATGTAGGTGATCACAAAAATTAATGGATTTTAAGCCATTATTATTATAATTATCCTATTATTATTACTAATAAATATTAATTACTACAAATTACTAATATTAATTATTACTACCAAAATTAATTAACAAATTTCCCTTTTAAATAAAGCTGTTTGGAAGAGCCCTGACAATCAGCACCCTCCCACATTTTGGATCTTCTCTGTGGGATCTGAGTGCCAGAGCTGATTTCCCAAAAATCCCAAAGAGAACAGAACAAAAGCAGATTAAACCTTGGTTTTTTTCTCTTCAAAATCCAATTTGACCCAAAGGCCTCCAGCCTGCTGTGAATTCCAGCCACACCTGAGCCATCCCAGGGGGCTTTGGATCCAGCCCTTTGCTCCCTGTGCCTCAGAGCTCCTCCAGGATTTCCTGGTTTGGATCTCCCCATGGAATTTCTTGTCAAATTTAGCATTTTCAATCTGATTGATTGTTTGCTGTGGTTTAACGAGCCCTCGGCTGGGATAAAGAGATGGAAAAGCCCAACCCAACATCGATATTTCAGTCACAGCAGCCTCATGGCCAGGTGGGTTTAGAGCTCCACATCTGAGCACAACTGAAAAAAAATAATTTAAAAAGCTGCAATTTCTTCCTCCTGGAATAAACTGGAAGATCAGGATCCATTTGTTATCTGTGGTGTGGCTGCTCTCAGATTTTCCTGCCATAATCAGGTTTTTGCATCCTCCCATTTCATGCCCATCTCTGACTAAAATTAAAGATTTCATCAACAAAAAATAGATTTATTCTTATTCCTGGATGGAAACATCAGTGCAAGATCAAATGCTGGCCTTTGGAGCAGGTCTCTAAAGCCGTGCTCAGCCCCCTGAAAACCAAATCACAAATAAACCAGTTAATTTATGGCAGCATCCACAACTTTCCCTTCCTAATGCTAATGGGATCGATGCAGAAACATTGGAGGGTTTTTTCCTTTCCCAATCATCAGATCATCAACAAAACATTCATCAATAGCTGACATTTGCTGTGGCAGAAGGAAATAATTGAAGAAGGAGATAATTAAAGCTCGCTGTTCTGATTTGGGGGAGCCCATTGCCTTTCTCCACTGGGGAGCCATCTCCATCTCTGACCCAATTAATAAATTCTTGATAGAATCAGGAGGCATTTCCTGCTGGTGCATGAGACAAAATGAGATTTATCAGAGCAATCCCAGCTCTGCCACCACGGGATTAGAGCCCCTCTTTTTGTGCAGTGCCCCCCAGATTTCCTGCAGTGCCCCCAGACCCCAACGCCTGAGCTCCTGCAGGGACTTTGTCCCCCAGTTTCAGCCAGGGGACACCTGAACCTGCTCCACTTCTCCTCCAGAATTGCAGGTACTGGCCCTGGCACAGCCACAGCTGCACGGGGACGTTCAGGGGTCCCTCCCCAGAGGGACAGGACAGGTTTGGGGGCTGGGAGCTCCAAATATTCCAGTTCCATGGGCAGGGACACCTTCCATGTCCCAGGCTGCTCCAAGCCTGCATCCTGAGGACACCAGCCATGCTGAGGCTGCTCCTCACACACCCCCAGCACAAACAAAAGCTGCTTTACTACAGAGTGAGAGCAAAGCTCCCTCCCATCCCCTGCAGCAGAAACGTGTCCCAGGAGAGCTGACAGGACAGATTTACCCCACGCAGCCCGCTCAGAGCACGAGGATCCAGAGCCCCCGAGGGCTGGGAAGGGGCTGCATTCACCTGAGGATGTGGGAGCAGCACCTGGGCCATCAATAATCCAGCCCTGAGCCTCCCCAGGTGTCCCTGAGGAACATCCACTCCCGGCTCTGCTGCAGAGCTGCGTTTTCTACCCGAGCAGTTCTGCTCCACCCAAGGCCAGCTCTGGTTGCTGCTGGGGCCCATCAATATTTTAGGGCAATATTTTAGTGGGAGCTGCAGGAGGAGGCAGTCACGCAATGTGTCAGAGCCGCTTAGTGCAGGGCAGCTGCCTCCACTCACCCGAGGAGACCCCTGCTCCCACAGCAGCCAGGTGTGGGGTCGGGGTGGGTTTGCATCTCCCCTCACGGTGGGCTGCTGCAAAATGAGCTCTGAAGCCAAGCAGCCCTGCCAGGATGGCTGCTGTGGTGGAAAAGCTGCAAAAAATGAAGTTATTAGAAAAAAAACCCACAAGTCTGGTGTTGTTTTTTCTCACACTCCACATCCAAGGAACGAGTCTTGTGGGTTTGGAAGATCAGGAATCGTTGTTCACGCTGGCTGTGAGGGATGCCTGGTGGCATCCATGGGATTGGGGTTTAGGAAAAGCTGCTGGACCTAAAGGAAGCTGGAGAGGGGCTTTTTGCAAAGGCAAATTCCCAGTATTTCATCTAAACTGTGTCTCCTTTGGTTTAAAGCCATCCCCTGGTGATAGGACAAGAGGGAAGGGCTTTAAACTGAAGGAGGGAGGTTTAAATTGGATATCTGGGAGGAGTTGCTCCCTGTGAGGCTGGGATGGAATTCCCAGAGCAGCTGTGGCAGTGCCCAAGGCCAGGCTGGAGCACCTGGGACAGTGGGAGGTGGCCCTGCCATGGCAGGGGTGCCACTGGACCATTTAAGGTCCCTCCCAACCCAACCCATCCCATGTTTCCAGGGTTCTGAGTTGAGGGAAGAGCTGCTGGCATTCCACAGGGGAGGACCTGGCACAGGAAAGTGATGGAGGGAAAAACCAAGCCCAGAACACGCCAAAGTCGTCAGCAAATCAGCTCCAGAGCCAAGAGCACAGAGCTGGCCCGAGCAGCCAGACCCACCCCAGGAGGAGCTCCTCCAAGAGCAGGTTCCATTTGTGTTATTAATATAAACCCTCTCCGCCAACAACCAGGAGAAAAATTGATCCCATCCCCGGCAGAGTGAAATCCAATCAAGCTCCACAAGGTGACATCTCCAAAAGCTGAGGCTCTGATTAAGAGGATGGTGTTTAATTAAAGGCCTGTGCACTGCAGCTGGAAGAAGCAGCTCCTGATTAGGACAAAGTAATGTCACTTTTGGCGACATTTCTCCCAGGAGAAACACAAACTGTTCATCATGGAAACCATGGGGAAGGACAGAGAGCTCAGGAAACCTCTGGCTTTGTTTTCATCTGGAAAAATTTGGAAATCTCTGCTCAGAAACCAAGTGAGAGGATCTGGGGGTGTTTGATTAAAACAACAAGGACTGTCCTGCACCTATAATTACAACACCAGGTGTGCAGGGTGGGATGGGAGAGGAATCATCTTCCAGTGCTCCTTCCCAAAATACCATCCACCAACACAATGGAGGGCAGAAAATATTTTTATGTATATTTTTTTTCATCTAAAAAGTGGCAAAAAATAAAGTTATTAGGAAAAAACACAAGCCTGGTGCTGTTTTTTTCTCACACTCCACATCTAAAGAATGAGTCCTGGGGGTTTGGAAGATCAGGAATCATTGTGGTGAAAATATTTTGCCGTTCCCAACTCAGGAGGAGGAGGAGGATCAGCACTGGATTTGCTCCCACCCCCAGGGAGCTCCTTGTCTGAGCAGGGAAAGCGGAATACTCCCCAGAACTGGATTTGTCCCTACAATGCACTTGGAAAAAACCTTTGCCATGGCCCTTCTGAAGGAAAAAAAGGATAAAGCAGAGGATTGGCAGCATTTCCCAACAGCAGCAGCAGCAGGAGCAGGATTGCTCAGCCCTGAATGGGCATCGGGTCCCTCAGGACTGGAAATCAAAGGCAGCCAAAAGCAGCCCCAACCTCATCCCTGCCAGCTATAAAAAGTCCTGGGCTTTAATCAGCTTCCCCAAAGATTGCCTTTCCATTGGAGAACTCCAATCCTTTTGATCAAAACAAAAACCCCAAGCAGAGTCTTACAGAAAAACCTAGCGGCTGCCTCAGTTCTGCCTCAGCTGTGACATCTTGACCCAAATAATCCCTTCCCTGAGGAGTTCCCCAGGATTTCATTTCATTTCATCCTGGGCAGAGGCATCAGAGTGAGGCCAGAAATGCCTGGCCCAGGCTGGAGCTGGTGCAGGGAGCAGCCCCAGGGGCTGGGGTTTTATGGATAACACGGAGCTCCTGCAATGGCTCCCCCAAAGTCGAGACTAAAAGCAGAATTTTCCTCTGGAACTAAAGCAGCACAGCAGGTTTCCACTGGAAATGGGGATCCATAGAAACATGGAGTGGTTTGGGTTGGAAAGGAGATGAAAATCATCTTTTCCCTCCCCTGCCATGGCAGGGACATCTCCCACTATCCCAGGGTGCTCCAAGCTGGCCTTGGACACTGCCAGGGATGGGGCAGCCACAGCTTCCCTGGAAAACCTCATTAATCCGGGTGTTAATTGGGGTAGCGGAATGATCCTTCATCCTCATCCAGCTGCAGGGTCTGCAGGGATGGACAGAGCCCCAAAGCCCTTTTTTAGGGTTACAAAGCAATCCTGACCCCGAGTCCTGAGGATGCTCCCAGCACTCCCAACTTCACCACCCCTGTGACTTCCAACAAAAAATCCCAATGAAATGAAAAAATAATCCAGCCTGGATAAGAAAATTTGGACCTTTCTGATCTTGGAGTGCCTCAAACTCACTTTCTTCTTGTGTTTTTATTTCAGATAACAAAGAAAATCCTTTATTCCAGAAAAAAACCAAAAAACTATGACTTTCTTCTCATGTTCTCCTTTCAAATAACAAGGAAAACACTTCCTTCAAAGCCTCCCCTCTCCAACACATCCTGTTCCTCCCCACAGTGATGCTCTCTGGTATTTTAAAAGTCAAATTTCAGTGAGTGACACGTTTTGAGACTCGGGTGACGGAAAGTGAATGTTCATAAAACTCACTTTGAAATGAAATTTCTGTTCAACTCCACCTGAAGCTTTCTGAATTCTGAACTTACTGAAGCAAAAAAACCCCAAAATAACATCTGGAAAATATGGGAAGCAACTGCCAGGACTGGAGGAGCTGAAATAATTACTCAGAGTATTTAATATCAGTATTTCACAGAATTAAATACTGAGATTAATGAGTCTTTGTCTAGGAAAAGGTAAATTGCAGCATTCACTGAAATGGGCAGTAACAGCATTTCTGCAACCCCACAAAGTCCAATGGAATTAGAAATTAATTGTCTACAAGTCAAAATTAATAATTTTTGGAATGAGCACATGGGAAACACAAAGTGTGAGGATGTTATTGAGCTTGAAAAGTAACAACAGAAAATCTTTCCAAGCATTAATCTCTCCCAGCCTGACTCAGATGAGGAGTTCATCTTTCTAAATTCCATTTTTTAGCACAATGGGGTGTTGTGAAATGTGTGTTTGGGTTGTTGTTTCTATTCTAGTAAGATGGAATTGCTGAGGACTCATCATCTGCGTTTTGCCAAGTGGCAATTGGATAAACTCTGAGCACAACCACTCTGAAAACAACATTTTCTGTCACTAGAGCTCCTGATCACCACATCAGCCAGAATGAAAACAACAGAGAGATGTTCAAGGAAAAGGAATTGAGGAAGTTTTTGCATTCATTGTTTTCTCCCTTTCCCAGACTTTGTGTTTTAAACAAAGGGCTTTTAAAACCAGGGCTTTTCCTGAGCTGGGACTTTGGAGCTCATTGGTTCCATGGGAACGCAACCCACAGCACAGCCCTGAAGGAGACACCTCTGCTTAAAACCTGAGGCATTGATCCCTTCCACCCCTCCTGCATCTTCCCAATTTATTATGGATGGCAGGATCCCTTCTGGAGGGGATTCATTCCATCAGGAGAAGCAAAGTGCTGCATCATCACCTGTCATGCAGAGAAAGGTGAAGCTGGACCAAAACCTGGTGCTGAATCCACCTTGTCCCACCTGAACCTGGGTTCTGAACTTGCAGAGCCACATTCCTGCCCCAAATCCCCCCTGGAGGTGTCATTCCTGCCCAAAATCTCCTCTGGAGGTGTCATTCCTACCCCAAATCTCCTCTGGAGGTGTCATTCCTACCCCAAATCTCCTCTGGAGGTGCCATTCCTGCCATTACTGCCCTCTGGAGGTGTCATTCCTACCCCAAATCTCCTCTGGAGGTGCCATTCCTGCCATTACTGCTCCAAATCCCTTCTGGAGGTGTCATTTCTGTGATTCCTACCCCAAATCTCCTCTGGAGGTGTCATTCCTACCCCAAATCCCCTCTGGAGGTGTCATTCGTGCCATTCCTACCCTAAATCCCCTCTGAAGGTGCCATTCCTGCCATTCCTGCCCCAAATCTCCTCTGGAGGTGCCATTCCTGAAATTCCTACCCCAAATCCCCTCTGGAGGTGCCATTCCTGCCATTCCTGCCCCAAATCTCCTCTGGAGGTGCCATTCCTGCCATTCCTGCCCCAA
The DNA here is from genome assembly GCA_017590115.1 of Montifringilla adamsi. Lineage (NCBI taxonomy): Eukaryota > Metazoa > Chordata > Aves > Passeriformes > Passeridae > Montifringilla > Montifringilla adamsi. The sequence goes on from JAGGNK010002669.1 coordinate 761,583, forward strand.
ATCCCCTCTGGAGGTGTCACTGTGACATTGAACTCTGGGAGCTCCTTCAACCAAAGGTCAGCAAAGCTGCCTGAGAATTCCTCCCACACTGAGGCACTGCAGACTCCAATTATTATTTGGAGAGAGTGATATTCTCATTTTTCAGATGATGCAAGGAAATAAATCAGTCTGGTGCCTCTCCAGGGGGAAAAGTGCCATAATTGAGCTGCTTTTGCAAACTCTGCTTTAATTGTCTTAAGTGGCTTATCCTGACTGGGAGCATCTGTGGATCTCATCTTCCAGACAACTCTGCTCCTTCTAGAAATGCCCAAACAAAAAGGATTCTAAACCCACTCCTGCCCTGTGTGACCACAGGATTTTGCTGCAGCTGAGACGTTCAGCATCCCCCATTTCCCAAACCAGGGGGTGGGAGGAATCAGGACCTGTCCCTCCCCCTTCACAAACCTTGAACTTCCCAACCAAACCCTCCCCGGTGCCCTGGAGCAGGAAAATGATGATTTTTACCCTCCTGATTATCCTGGATGGGGCAATCACCCAATGAATTTAAAGGAGAGGGCAAAGCAGATTTTCCACCGGATGCCCTGGGCACCAGCAGCACCCAGAACAATATTTAGTTAAAGGAATTTAACGAGGGCTAATGCATGATTGATGAGCTATTAATGAGCTGTGCTGGGCTGGAGAAACAACTGGTGCATCGTGTAACAAATCCTCCGTGAGGACACAGCCCCAGCGCACAGGACACCGAGGGGTGACTCTGCTTTTCCCCCTCATCAGCACAATCTGCTCCTGCGGCTCTGCCTCCTCATGCATTTTTAAAAGCTTCCGTCTCCTGTGCTCCACATGGCTCCAAAATCACTTTCCAAATGCCATTAACACGTGCATTAATTGAGTTATTGTTGTGATTGTCAGTGCTTGCTCGGGTCTATAAATCCAGCACCTCGGGGCTCTGCTCTGCTCCCACCTCCCCACGCTGACCTGAGCAAAGAAGGGAAACAAGAAATTCCTGCTCTTTTTTCCAAACTTAGAGGCTTTTTTTGTCTTTCTCTGAGATCATTCACAGCCCTGAAGATGTTGAATTTCTTCTTCTAATTTATGGTAGTGGCTGCAAAAGCAGAAATGCACAAAACCATTGTTCAAATTCTACAACACTGACTTAAAAATTCAAGTTTCCTGCCACATCCATGACAATCTCCTCTGGAGATAAGTGGGATCATTTCCTCCAGGTCAGAAATATTTTGGATAATACGACCCAGGTGCTGAAGTGCAGCAGCTCCAAACTTCAGGTGCTAAAAAGTGATAATTCTCTTTTGGAAATAACTCTGTTTTCTCACCTCAATTTAGGTATGTTCCCACTTTTTGAATAACTGAGTGTGCTGCAAAGGAAAATCCAGCTTGACCTGGGCCTTCATGAGAGCCAAAGTTAAGCTCAGGTTGTTGGACTGAGCCACTTCTCAAAGCTGCAGCATTTCCCTCTGCTGGGAGAGTGACTCACACAAGAACAGAACTCATTCCCCCAGGTCCTCTTTTCTTTTGGGCTTCTATGAAAGGTTTCTCTTTTTAATTAAAGAAAAAAGAGCAGTTTACAGCTGCCTTGCAAGATCACACAGCTCTCATGTCCTCACCTTTGATTTTTCCTTTTGCTCTTTGCCAGCCAGGAGAATATTCAGGATTAAGTTCCATCCCTTGTTGCTGACACACACTCCAGGCTTGGAAACACAAAATCAATCTCCAGCCCTGCTTAACCCTTCCTGAGGGCTTTGCAAAGCACTGGACAGGTAATGATGAATTCTGCTTTATGGCAGGCTTGGATTGCCCAGGGAGGAGGGGAGAACATTTTAAAAAATATAAAATAACAGTTTATTGGAGAGAACACGGCATTTAATAATCAGTTCTGTCCCTTTAGAAGAATTTATCAAGGATTTCCTTCCCTGCTGCTCCTCTGGTGTTCAACCCAACCAGGGCAGGATCAGTGTCCCTCCAAAACCAAATTCCAGCTGCTGGTACCCCTGCCTGGGGACAGGAATCCTGGAAACAGGGACACCCCAGCCTGGCTTTCCCCTTGCTCATGAACGTGTGGGGGTGTGGTGCTGGATTATTGATTGCTGGGAGTTTGGGGCAGCCCTGATCCAGCTGTGGGCCAGCCCTGATCCAGCTGTGGGCCAGTTCTCTGCAGCAATGTCTCTTCATGGACTAGAAGAGCTGATTTCATTCATTTTTTAAGCTGATACTTCAATCCCAGCAGAGCTCTAGTACCACAAGAAAAATTCCATCTGTGGATGAGGAATACCCAGTTACAAATGAGATTTTTCTGTCTCCAGTGAAGAGATCACTTCTTAAATCACAGCCTGATTCAATAAACAGAGGTTCTGTCTTGGGTCACTCCAGGCTGGGAACAAAATTCCGTCCCCTGTGCCCTCCCTTGTGGCACTGATTTGCACCATTCCACATCCTCAGCACAGAATTGTACCCCAAAACTTATCCAACATCACATAGAGATGTGATACTGTTAGTAAAACAAAAAACCAACTTATTTTTGGTGAAAAGCTAGTGAAAATTAGTGAAAGCTAGTGAAAAGCTAGTGAAATTTTGGTGAAAATTACTGTGAGAAACAGGGAAAACCCCAAAACCTTCCCACAAATGTAATTACAGTCTTTACATGAGGATGAAAACTCATTTCCCAATCCTCTTAAACATTTCCAGAGTTCCCTTAAAGTCCTTGATAACACAGTTTAAGGCAAAAACTGTCAAGTGACAAAGATAATTTAACACAGGGAGCAAATTTCTGTCTCTCCTGCTAATAATAAATGATTATATTTATTACAAGCAATAAATGGAATTTGTGAGACCAATGTAAACATGAAGAGTCAGTGAGAAAAGACTTTTAAAGCTCTTCAGTCACTTGGTACTGGGAGGAATAGCCTTAAAACTGGTTTTTACTCCCTTGGAATGCTCTTACAGCTCCTCAAACAGGCCAGAGGCTGGTCCTTGATGAGGATTAATAAAAGATTTTGTATTTCCCAAGGCAAACCCATCCCCGTGGCAGTTTCTGGGTTATATTTCAGATTTAAGCAGGTAAAGTTTTGTGAAATAACCTGGAATGAGCTGCAGCGATCAACCCTCCCTGGTTGCCCTCAAACCCTTTGAAAGTTGATTTTCAAAGGTGCACAAAGAGTTGAAATATTTCCCCTGACAGCAAAAGAAGTCGGGCAGAGGGAGAAAAAAGGAATTCAGTTCTTAGAGGTGCAAACACTTCCAAGGGAGGGCAGAGCACCAAAGGTCCCCTGAGCAGAGCAGCCTTGAAAAACCCCTCTGTACCCACAGGAGAGGGGAGTTTAAAGGGAAATAACTCCTGAAAAGTCCCTCAAAACTGGGGGGAAAACCTGAATTTACTGAAGGGATCAGAGGCAGGGAAGGAAGGTCCTCCTCCCCTCTAAGCTGCAGGATTTGGCCACTGGAGACAGCCCAGACACAGATAAATAAAATTACATGGGCTGCTGGAAAAGCCCATCAGAGCCCAAGAAAGGGCTCAGGTCAAAGCAAATATCCCAGAATTTACAGAAATTTCATTGCATTAAGTTGTGCTCAGCAGTGTAGCATTAAATAGTGACAGGATGAGGGGGAATGGCTTCAGTGGGAACAGGCACTGGGTTAGATGGGACATTGGGATGGAATTCCCAGTAGGAGGGTGGGGAGGGATGGAATTCCCAGAGCAGCTGTGGCTGCTCCACCCCTGGGAGTGCCCAAGGCCAGGTTGGAGCACCCTGGGATGGTGGAAGGTGTCCCTGCCATGGCAGGGCTGGAAAAAGATGATTTTTAGGTCCTTTCCAGTGCAAATCATTCCCAGATTCCATGAATGTTCATTCCCAAGGGATGGGCAGCAGGTGCCCCCCAGCCCAGGATTTAATCAGCAAGGAAAGGTTTCCATTTCATTTCTGGCCCTGGAATTCTCCACCACACAATCCCCTAACGTACCCATGGCAGTTTTCCCATGATTTCTGGGGGATCTGCTCTGTTTCCCAGCAAACAAGGCCCTTCTGATGGTTAACAGGTATTGTTTTGTCAGCTCTCAAACTGAGATTTCAGTTCAGAGATTTAGGCTGGGCAAAACTCCAAGTGCTGAAACTTCCAGGCAAAGCCAGCACTCAGCAGAGTGAGGAAAATCTCCCAGAATCCTGAAATTCGCTCTTTTTTTTAATGCTAAATTGTTGCATTTAAGGCTTCTTTTGCAAGATAATTTCTCAAGTCTGTGTTCTTCCCCCCAAATCCTGACAAAACCCTGAACTCTGCTCGCTCTGTTCAGAGCTGGAGCGGCAGATGGGGGAGCAGGAGGCTGGAATTGCCAGTGGAAGCTGTAAAGTCACATTTATTTTCAGCTGACTCTGACTTTTCTACAATTAAATCTCCCTTTTTTGCTGGTTTTAATACTTGGTGGCTGAGCTTTTATTATCAATAATGCAAAAGGTGTGAGGAAAGCAGGAGCTGGCCAAGAGCTGATGGAAGAAATCTGGAGACTTGCTGCACCCCTGACACTCACACATCACCTTTTACAAACATTTCATGGTCTGAGGTCCGAAAAAAAGAGATACAAAAAGTGGTTCTCAAGTATTTTTCAGGCAGAGGAGGATGGAAGCTGGACAAAGCAAGCCCTAAATTGAGAATAATTGAATAATAGAACTGTTAATGTTCAAAAAGGGATTTAAAATCATCATTTCAACAAAACAAACACAAAAAACCAAAGTGGAGAGGACTGGAATTTCACTCAGCATCGTTCCCAAATCCATCCCTTCAAATGCTGGGAACAGCTCCTTGCCCAGATCCCTTCTGGGATAACTCTGCTGTTACATTCAAACCCCATCCTGCTCCAGGACAACTTCACAACAAGCTCCTACACAAAGAATAATTTCTGTTCCTGCACAAACACAGCATTTTCTTTTTTTTCTGGGTAGTTAGAGAACTAAATCCCAAAATCATCCCCCAAGTGCAGCCCCCCATCCCCAATTCCCTCCCATGTGACTGCAATTCCATCCAGCTCCACACCAAACATTCCCAGAGTGTTCCAGGGCTCTCCTGGAGGTGCTGGGTAGGGAAAGCAGCTCGGGCAGTGCTGACAAATCCCTGGGACATCTCTGTCCCCTGTCCCTGAAGGTCGCTGTCACTCGGGGACAAAGCTGCTGTTCCCATTAGCTAAATTCCCTTCCCTGGGCCAGATGATTGCAGATTATCTCCTTCCAAAGTGCAGAATTTGGCTTCATTTCCACTCCCTTCAGCTTTTTTTAATCTCCCAGAGGAATTTTTTTCATGGCTTCCCCTTGAAACAGAGCCCTGGGCAGCCCCACAGAGCCCACCTGAAGCCCTTTTCCATCACCTGAACCCCCTCTCCCAGTGCCTGCACCCCTTTTTCATCACCTGCACCCCTTTCCCCATCACCTGCACCCCATTCCCATCACCTGCACCCCTTTCTGCATCACCTGCACCCCATTCCCGTACCTGCACCCCTTTACCATCTCCTCCACGCCTTTTCCATCTCCTCCACCCCATTCCCAGCACCTGCACCCCTTTCCCATCACCTGCACCCCCACCGCTGGCTCCAGCCCCCCGCACGCCCAGTTCGGGCCGAGCAGGATTGTGACAGTGCCACCTACTGCCACCAGCTCAGCCTTCCTGCAGCTGAAGGGACACACTGACATAAAACTGAAATAAAACTGAGACCAGGAGTCCCAGGGCAGGAGCAGAAGGGGCTGGGGGAGCCCCAGCAGTGCAGGAGCCAGCTCAGCACAGGGGACAGCATTCCGTGAGGAACTGCAATGAAACTGAGAGAAGCAGAAGTGATTTTTGTGGTAGGGAGACTGAAAAACAGAAATTTGTGGAATGCTGGTTTGTGGCAGGAGGAATCTGGATTTCCCAAATCCAGCTGATATGGGGGTTCTTTCCTTGCCCAGGCAAAGGACAAAAGCCAGGTGGGAGCAGGACAGGGGGCTTAGAAAGAAAAAGGATGGAGAGAGATTTTGGACAAGAGGTGGAGAGCCAGGACCCAGGGAATGGTTCCCACTGCCAGGGGGCAGGGATGGATGGGATATTTGGAAGGAATTGTTCCCTGGGAGGGTGGGATGGAATTCCCAGAGCAGCTGTGGCTGTCCCTGGATCCCTGGCAGTGCCCAGGGCCAGGCTGGAGCAGCCTGGGACAGTGGGAGGTGTCCCTGCCATGGCAGGGGTGGCACTGGGTGGGATTTAAGTTCCCTCCCAACCCATTCCAGGATTCTGTGAAACTCAGAAAGCAGAAGCCAAAGCAGTACCAGGTCCCAGGGCTGCCCAATCACCTGTCCTCTGCAAACTGAGCCTCCCACAGAGCTGGAGAGAGAGAAATGAGCTGTGCCTGAACCAGGACCACCCATCTGGGATCCACATCCAGGCACTGATGCATCTCCAAAAGCCTGAGCATGGAACATGGAATGGTTTGGGTAGGCAGGCACCTTAAGCCCCATCCAGTGCCACCCCTGCCATGGGCAGGGACACCTCCCACGGTCCCAGGGTGCTCCAAGCCCACCCAGCCTGGCTTTAACATTTGAGATGAGTTCATGCATTCAAGGCCAAGTTCCCAAAGGTTTCATCTGTATTTTTTAGGATGCCACGACAAAACCAGCAGTTCCCAGAGCCAGACTCTGTGCAAGCAGCCCCTGACAGACATTTCACAGCCTGTTTGTGCTTGAAGGGCAGACAGAGCTCTGCATCATCCCCCTCTGTCTGGGCCCTCACTTCACCTCCCCTGCTCCCACTCAGGGACAGAGCAGAGGAGCAGCTCAGTCACAACCCGTTAAGCAGCAGAGCCCTGATGAGCCGTGTCCCCAAAAACAGCCCTGCTGGCCCCAGATGAACCTGTCCAGCTCAGAGGGGATGGCAGGCCAGGTATGAACAGCTCTGCTCCATTCCTGCTACAGCTGCTCCCTGTCCTGCTCCATGGAACCCAGGGAGAGGCAGAGGATGCTCTGCTCCCTGTCCTGCTCCATGGAACCCAGGACTTTGGGAGGATTCTCTGCTCCCTGTCCTGCTACAGCTGCTCCCTGTCCTGCTCCTCTGAACCCAGGGATGGCCAGAGGATTCTCTGCTCCCTGTCCTGCTCCACAGGATCCAGGGAGAGCCAGAGGATTCTCTGCTCCCATTCCTGCTACAGCTGCTCCCTCTCCTGCTCCATGGAACCCAGGGAGGGCCAGAGGATTCTCTATTCCCTGACCTGCTCCACAGGATCCAGGCAGGGCTGGAAGATTCTCTGCTGCCAGCCCCAAAAATGAGCTGTGAAATGCCCAGCAAAGGCTCTGAGCAAAGGGTCACAATTCCTGCCTCACTCCTGACAGAATTCCCAGGAAAACAGGATTAGCTGCCCTCTGTAAGATTCCACACCAGCAGCACATCCAACTCCTCTCCTCTCCTCTCCTCACCTTTCACTCTTCCTCCAAGAGAGAAAAAGCAGGGTTAAGGTTGGCAGAGCTGTGAGGAGCCTGACTGGGAACTGGCTTTAATTCTGGCTATTGATTTGTGCATTAATGTGCCATTATCCCCACAATCTATGGCAGCTGAAACCCAGACAATGTTCAAATTTATTGCTGCCTCTCTTTTTTTTCCCTCTTGTTAAATCACTTTTATTGTTTCTTCCATCTCCAGAGATGTGTCATGAACAACCTTCAATCAGACATTAAGGCTTCCAGTCAGGAAAAATGTTAAGTGTGCAAAAAGCACATTTTTAAATACATCATACCCATATACATCTTCATAATCTTAAATGGTTTTGTTCTTCAGGGTCCTTTACCATTAATTCCAGTTTGGCTTTGAGATGCTCAGGGATTGGGAAGATCAAGGAGCTGCAGCTGGAAGGAAACCAGGCGGTGTTTTCATGGGAATTGCTTCTTCCTAAAATGACACTTTTGGAAATATCACTGTCATTGTTGGTCACCAGCAACACACAAGAAAAAAAAAAGAATAATAAAAAATTTAAAAAAATGTATATAATATGAAAATAATACAAAATAGAAAGAATTAAAACCCAAAAAAGAAATTCCAAATGTTCCAAGTGAAGTATCTTCACCAGGAGGGATTTACACCTCTTTGGGATATTCCCCCTTCTATAGATCCAGATTATCTGTAATATTTTCCAAGTCACCTTTGACACTGAAAATAGCTCTTGGAAACCTGCAGAAAACTCAAACCCCATTAAATTCACTCAATTTATTCCAGATTCATCCACCTGCAACTCACCCAGCCTTGAGCACAGGGAGAAACATTGCTCAGGGCTTTGAGGAGTTTTTCCCACTTTTCCAGCCTCCTGTTGTATTTGTGTTGGTCCTTTTAAATTAAACTTCCTTTACACGAAATTTAGTGAATTTCTGTAAAAGACTGAGTTTTGGAAGCAGCCACAGAGGGAAACTGGGACTCAGGGAAGATTTTGCTTCTCCAATTTGTGCTGAAAATCAAACGCTTTCAATAAACCTCAGGATTTCACACAAGGATTTCAATCTATCATCAGTTATTTCACTGAGTTGTAAATCCAAATTGTAAATATCCAGCCACAGAGGCAGTTCATCACTGCAGCCTTTGCTGATAAATCTTACTGCCCTTATCATTTTTTGCCTGGAAAACCAGGATTCTGCCTTGATTTCCCTGCCTGGACTTGAAGATAATGAGATGCCACTAACTCATGTCCTCAGCAACAACCAAAGTACTCAGTGTTACAACTCACTTTTAAAGTTTTTTGGCCAATCACACAAAGCAAAAGCACATTGACAGTAGTTCTATCCAACCACTATAAGTGGTGTATTTGTTACAACAATGCTTGCTTATTTTGCATAAAATACTTGCTTGTAAGCTTTAAAATACAATTTATTAATACATTTATTATTTATTACTTATTTATTATTTATTACAATTTAAAATACATTTATTATTAGAACTCCATTATTAAGCCCTTATCCTTTTTTGCCTGGAAAAACAGGATTCTGCCTGATTTCCTTACTTAGGCTTTTAGGAACAGCCCTAAAATTGTCCATTTACTCAGAGAAACAAACCCAAAGAGGGCACAGGATGGGAAGAGACAGCACCTGCAAAACCCTGCCTGCAATTCCTGCACCTTGATGGGGATTCCAGCACAACCACATCGCCTGTGCTGAAAAAAAAAATAATTCTGTCCAAAACCCTCAAACACTGGTGTAGACAAGAGATTTCTCCCTTTCTCCCAAGAGTTCTTTATCAGCACTTATTTTTATCTCCTTTTTATTCTGCACTACAAAACAATCAGGTTCATGAAAGGCCAAGCAAGTGATAGACTTTGAACATTTATAAAAAGGAATCTTACAAAAGCCAGGGAATCTGGCAGGGGCACAAATTCCATGACCCTGGAAGATGGAGGCTATACCTGCCCGTATGCACTGAGTTCTCTGGGCTTAAAAACCATTGAGTTTTCTGGGCTTAAAAATCTTAAAAACCATTGAGTTTTATAGGCTTAAAAAAAAAAAATCTTACAAATAATGGAATTTTCTGAATTTAAAAATCTTATAAATAATTCAGTCTTTTATACTTAAAAAAATCTCACAAGTAATTGTTTTCTGGCCTTAAAAAATCTTTTAAAATCCTTCTGCGTTTGAACAGTCTCCTCAGAGCTGTTGTCATTTGAATTTACGCATTTTTGAATTTACAGCACAGGAAGTGTTTTGGGTTTAGGAGCGCATCCTTTGGTTTTCCTGAAGCAGCAATGCACGGGTTACAGGGAATGTAGCACCTGGCTGGTGAGGCTGTATCTCTGCACAGGCCACAGGAATTGTGCCAAATGAAAAAAAAAAAAGAAAAGCTGCACAAACTCCTGATGCATTGCAGATAAAATGTAGATCAGGAGAGCTCGGGCTGGCACGAGCTGGAGCAGAGTCCTGGCTCCAGGGTGGGAACACACGTGTCCTTCCTTCTCCTTTCCTTAGCCTTTAAAAAAAAAAAAGAAATAAAAAGAAAAAAAAAAGAAAAACAAGAAAAATTTAAAAAAAAAAGAAGAAGAAAAAAAACCCCTAAAATTTTTCTTTAAAAATTAAATTAATTGCATAAATTAAAAAACTAAAAAAAAATTAATTGCATAATTGCAATTAGCTTGTAGTAATTCACAATTCTCAGGGAGTTTTGGCTGTACCACCCAGCTTTGCTTTCACATTAATGTAAATAATCCATATTTAGAAGCGATAGAATCATTTAATTAGGCAGCACTACTGTGTCATTACATTAATTGTTCATTTTGCCATTGAAATAGCAGCTAATTGTGCACTATAATTTAATTGTGCACTGGAATTCCATGGTTTTATCAGAGGAAAAGGCAGGAAACCATTGCCCACACAAGGGAAGGCCCCTCCAGGGCCCTGCTCAGGCACAGCCTGGCCCTGCTCTCCCTAGATTCAGAGGCAGAATTTACAGATATTAATTAGGAAAAGGTGACAGAAATGAGTGGGAGTCTTCAGTTAGAAATAGGAGTGTGTATTCTATTCCCATCTTCTAGAAGTGGGGCAGTTCTCTTCTGTTAATTAAAGTTTTCTTTATCTCTTCCGCAACCAACCCTCCCTCCACAAAAAATATCTTCTATTAATGAGCCATAAAGTGTCACTGCATAACTGATAAAATCCCATCATCCCATTGTAAAAAACTCCACCCAGAGGGAGGAGCCAAGCATTCCTACCTGGATACAATCTGAGGTTTGGAATACCACAACCAACCTTTTCCATTAAATTCCCAAAAAACAGATTTCTTCTCCACTGCATTCCCAAAAGAAGACCAAGCCCATCTCTACCACCAATTCCAAACTACACCCTTATACAAGATCACTGCTTCAACAGAACCACATCTATCACTCCAAAAAATTACAACCACCATTTAATCAAACTACTACCAACCCCCTGACCCACAGGGTGTCAGATTGCTTTCTGACTCTATCAATGTTTGTTTTCTTTTTTATACTATTTTTTCTATATTTTTCCCTATATACTTCTATATATCTTATATCTATTTCTATATTCTATATATTTCTATTTTATACTATTTTAAATACTTTTTTATACTATTACATTTGTATTTTTCATTTCCCTAATAAAGAACTGTTATTCCTATTCCCCTGTCTTTACCTGACAACCTCTTCATTTCAAAATTATAATAATTTGGAGGGAAAGAATTTACATTTTCCATTTCACAAAAAGCTCCTGTCTTCCTTAACAGACACCTATCTTTTCAAAGCACGACATTTCTGCTCCCACAAATCCATCCCAGCTGTTTATTCACAATTCCCTGCTTTGGGCTCATTCCTGCCCTTGCTTCCTTCACATGAGGGCCTTGGAAATTCCATTCCCTGGGCTCCTCTGCATCATTTCCACCTAAATTTTGCAACTTCCAAAGGACCCAAATATTCCAAATGCTCTGGAAGGACACTGATGTCCACCAGTGAATTCACACCTGGGGCAGAAGAAGATTTTAAAGCTGCTGAAATGTTTCCCTGGAGTATTTTACCCTTTTCTCTCTTTTTTTGTTACCTCTTCTGCTTCACATGTGATTTTTCCTACTTTTCCTGATCAGAATTCATCCTACAAGATTTCAAACTCAAGAAAATGAATTTTTCCCTGAAAAAGATCGATGTTTGTTACTGGGGTTTTTTTCAATTAATTCAGTGAAATTCTCAGTCCAGAGGTGAAGTCTGCATTTCACACCAGCACTGCTGTGCTGAAACAAAACTGAGCATCTGAAAAGAGAAGTATTTCTTATTTACAGCCAGAAATGTTTTCTCAGAGAAAAAGAAAAAATTGAATCAAACTTTCCTTGCTTTCTACCTGCTTTTTTGCCTCATCTTTTTTTAATTTGTCCAAATTCTGAGCTGGTTTGCATGCAGAGGATTTAGTGATTGATATTGCTTCAAATAAAATACTAGAAAATAAAATTATTATGAAAATAATAATAAAAAGAAAGAAAAGAAAGAAAATAAATCACAATGAAAATAATACTATTAATGAAATAATAGCAAAAATGAAATTATTCCTCCTGGTTTTACACTCTTAGGAGCTCAGTGGCAGCATGGGCTCATGAAAGCTCAGGATCCAGCTCCTCCCATGGACTCTTTGCTCCATGGATTTGATTCTCTTTGTGTGGTGTTCTCACTCGAGTTCACTTTGAAAACACAAAATCTGCAACGTCAACCCTTCTGCCTTTCTTTTCCCAGCAGTTCTTTGTGCCAGATCTCCTCATCCACTGTCAGAAGGAAAACTTTCAATGATATTTATGTGAATTCCTTGATGCCACCAACTCCTGCTGAAGGTTTCCTGCCGCAGACAGAGCTCAGATTTAAGGTGAAAAAACCCCAGCTCAGCAAAATGAGCTTTCCTTGAATCCCTCTGGCCAGGCTGAAATCACTTTGCTGCACCAGCAATCAATAAATCCCCATCCCCAACCCTGGCATCCACAGGGTGAGAAAATGTTGGGATCAGCAGAGGGATGGAGCAGAAGTGTGGAGTCACTGCTGCTGCAGTGCATTCATTACACAGAATTCCAGCTCACACAGCTCCAAAAAACTCCTTTTTGCACAAAAATTCTCCTTATCCAGGGAGAAAAATTGACCTCCCGACTGCATGGGTCTGACAGAAATCCCACACAGGGATAATTCAGCTGCCAAGCCTTGGGATGCTGCTGAGGAGCAGCACTGGGTGGCCCTGGAGGATAAATTCTCACAACAATGAAGGAATAATGAAGGAATTTTCACTCCTAAACTGCTGGAAAAGCCCCCTGATCCACAGGAATAGTTGTTCTCCCAAAGGAAAGCCAGCTTTAACAGGTCAGGGAGTTACAGGTGGGATGGGTGGGACAGCAGAAATTCCTGGGGATGATTTCACAGATAAATTAAGTAGATAGGACTAAATATAGGACTAACTTAATATAGGACTCACTAAATACAGAAGTCACTAAACACAGGAGTAACTAAATATAGGACTCCTTAAAAATAGGCCTAGCTAAATATAGCACTAAAGCTCACAGCCCCAAAAACCCTTTGGCTCTGAAGTGCCCCTGATCTCAAGCTGAAAACAAGAGTTCACCCTCCAAAATGCGGAACTCCACAGCCACCACAACCCCAGTGAAAGACAAAAACCTCACTGGTTTACAGCTTGCAAATTTAGACTGAAGTTGTTCAGGATCCCAAAGGAAGTTTCCAGCAGAGCTCAATTCCACTGCTGCCCCTTTGAAGGATTTTGAAGGACTCCAAACATTTCTCTGTAGCCAAAAAAAACCCCCAATTTCTGATGATGTCTGGACAAAGAACAGGAGCCCGGCCCTGAGGGATGGATTTCAGCTCTGTGCAAAGGCAGTCACTGCTGTGCAGGGAGTTTGGCAGTGCTCCCTGGGGATGTGACACGGATCTGCTGGAAAAGGGCTCTTTGGGAGGCCTGGGAGCAGCCAGGCTGGGGTGGCAGGAGTTACATCAATTTCTGGAAGGTTTTCCATTCTCCCGTGTCTCCATCTCTCCAGGGGTGTTACCCATCCTCTGGAGCTGCCTCTCAGCCCCTGGGGGGCACAAGGACACGGCCAAGGACATTTCAGCAGGGGGAGGTGCTGACCCAGGGCTGGGGCACCCCAGGACACCCCCAAACCCTCCTTCAGCCCTGCCCAGCGGGCACACAGGGAAAGGCCTGGCTGGGAACAGCCCTGGAGTATCTCCAGAGCCACAGCAGCTCTTCCAACACATCCTGAGTCTGGTTTTATTCTCCTGGCTGCCCAAATTAACCTCCTGAAGAACATCCCAGCCTCTGCCTGAACTGAGGGGTCACCTGGGACAGGGAAAAGGTACAAAAGGGACCAGGGGTTGACACCTCTGTATCTCATCCAAGATTTGCTGGCCAGGGGAGGAATTCAGCCCAGACAAAAGAGCTGCAGCTTGTTCCTGGCATTTCCATCAGTGGAATTAATCAGGATTAAATTCCTGCTCTCCTTCCAGGGACAGAGCCAAGAGGACAGGACAAGTGGGAAGGACTTTAAACTGACAGAGATCAGGGAGAGATGGGATATTGGGAAGGAATTCCTGGCTGGGAGGTTGAGGAGGGGCTGGGATGGAATTCCCAGAGGAGCTGTGGCTGCCCCTGGATCCCTGGCAGTGCCCAAGGCCAGGCTGGGATAATCTGGGACAGTGGAGGTGTCCCTGCCCAGGAGATGGGACTGGAGGGGATTTAAGTTCCCTCCCAGTCAAACCCTTCTGGGATTTTATGGCACTGATTAGAGTGGATCCACCCCATTTCTGCTGGCCCAGGAACAGGTTCCCACTGAAACCCAGCCCAGTGGCCCTGAGGGGATGCTCCTTGCTTGGCACCAGCTGAGGATTTTCCCCAAAGAGCCACCAGGGATGGAAGCAGCTGGCGAATTCCTGGGCCTATTACAGTGCTGGAAATCAGGGTTTAAAATATTCCTGATCAATACCAGCGAGTTTGCTTTGACTCAGACTCTTCCTTATCAGTGTTTAAACACAAAGAGTGAATAAACCCCAGAGTTCTGTGTCAGTAAAATCTCCTTTCAGCACTGACAGAAAGAACAGTTTTCCTCCTAAGATTCCCTCCCTCCCCACTCTTGAGAAAATTCCGTGCTTTGGTCACTTCCTCAAACCACACAACTTCTCCAATCCTGTTTTATTGTCTCTCCCAGGATTTCTGCCTGCTCAGAGCACTCCAGCAGGGCACGGGTGCAGCTGAGAATCTGATTTAGGAATTACACATCCTAGCTGATTTCATCAGCCTCCCTCCCCAGCACCAATTTGTTCTGGCCACATCCTCCCAGAAGTATTAAAGAACCAAATCTAGTTGAGAAAGTCCTTCCAGCTCCTTCAGGGAAAACTTCTGTGAGTCCCAGCGTGAGCTGGGCTGTGCAAAACCCAGCTCTGAGGAGAATAACAATGAAACCTCTCTGCTTTTCCTTCCCGTGCCCAGTGAGAGCCCCCTGTGCCTGCCACGCTGCTCCTCTGCTGCTCCCCTCTGGCCACACACCTGCCCAGGGCTCTGCACCGGCAGAATCAGTTATTCCTGCTTTTACACACCTGCCCAGGGCTCTGCACCGGCAGAATCAGCTCATTCCTGCTTTTACACACCTGCCCAGGGCTCTGCACCTGCAGAATCAGCTCATTCCTGCTTTTACACACCTGAGAGGTCCCTGAGGGCCACAACCTCCTGACAGGATGTCTCAAACCCTGTCCCAGGCTGAGCTGGAGCAGGAGAAGTAAATAAACTCCAGACAGGAGTGGATGGTTCCTGGTCTCCAAAAATGTCACTTCTGCAGCTCTGGCAGGCAGGAGAGGAGCAGGCAGTGCCTGTTCCTGCTGCAGGCAGGCACTTGGAGCTGGGTTTTCCCCATTTCACCTCCTGCAGCTGCTCTGCTCTCGAGTCAGAACTTTCCAGAGCAGCTCTGAAAATCCCAGGGAACAAAAGCAAACCCAGGGATGTTGCTGGGCCCCCGAGGTCGTTTTTCAGCCTCCAGGCAAGCAGGGATGCAATCAAGGTAATGCCATCTCCGGCAGGGCTGCCTTTGCCTCTGAGCCTTTGCCAGCCACACAATGAGGAAAAGCCAGGGAAAAAGTTGGTTTTCCAAAGCTCATCCAGGTTAGGACTAAAATGAGACAGATCAGAGCAATTAGGGCAGGAGCTGCCCCCTCCCTTATTTCCTAATATGGGAATTAACCCTTAATTAAAGTCTTAACCAGCATTTATTAATTGTAGGGGTGTGGGAGGAGCTCTTTGGGCCCCAGAGCAGCTGAGATCCCAAACCTCTCCAAGGTGATAAAACTGCAACTTGTCCTGCAAACTGCAGCCCCACTGTCCCTGCAAAACGAGGTGAATCCAGGGAGATCCATCAGCAGAGTGCTCTCTGTCCATCACTGACTCCTCCTGATGGAGTTCAGCTGGCTGAATACATTACCAGGGCAATGTTTGCCTTTCTGGCCGTTTCATTAAAGGTTATTGTGTGTTTTGTGAGCTTCTCACGGCAGCCTTGGCAGCTCCAGGCAGGAATTCCTTCCAGAGGGAGGCAGGGAGTACTGGGGGACAGGGCAGCCTCGCCAGGGTGGGCAGTGCTGGGGAAGAAAGTGGGAAAAACCCTTGGGAACAGTGAGGAGAGAGGAGGGAGTGCTCCAGATTCTCATTTGGGAGCCTTCAGCTCCTGGAAAAGGGCAGGGAAGGAGTGAGGAGGGAGGGGAGCAGAGAAGGGCTGCCAGGAATGGCTGTGAGCCTTTCCCTGCTTCCTGCAGCCCTTGCATGGGGAGAAGGTGGGAAAGGGACTGAAATCCAGAGCCAAGGAGGAAGGGAAGGTATTTCAGTGTTCCCTCTGCTTCCCACCATCCAGAGCTATAAAATCCATCTATTTCCCCAGGCTGTTTGCCCCCTCACTGCTGCCTCAAGGACCTTCCTTGCCTTCCTCTCCATCTCCCAGGTTTTTCCATCCTCTTTTTGCCCCTGTCCCCTTCATCCCACTCCTTCCCCAGGTCCTGCCTGGCTCCAGTTCCCACCTCTACAGAAACCTTCCTTGTGATGATTTGGTTTCAAATCCCTTTGGGCAAGACCCTCCCAGCTGAGCTGATCCATTTAAGGTACAAGTCATCTTCCAAACAAGTTAAAAAGCAAATTCATGTCCTTGTACATGGATTTTTTTTTTCAAGCTGCCAACTCCACCACCTTGTTTATATGAGGCCTTTGCTAATTTATCCCTGTATAAACAAACCCATCGAGTTTAGGAGCTGGTGGAATGCACAGCAATCTGCTTTGCTTCTGTTATTAACACAAAAAACCCATTAGGCACTGCAGGATCACAGGAATTGGATAAATGATCTCTTTATTCCCTCATATTTTTAGAATCAACACTGAGCATACAAATGAAGGATGCTTTAGGATATTTATTTCTTACAAGGGTTTTATTTAATGGCCTTAAGAACAATTACAAAACCAAGAGCAGCAGCTGCCCCAGATTTTTTGGATGGCTCATCCTATCTCACCCCCAGATCTCAAATCCTGCTGTGGTTCTGTGATCCTCAATTAAATATTGAAATAACCCCTGAAATATGAGTTTTACTATTCATTTGTCAAACCTCTCCAGAGCAGTCTGGACATTAATTTTATTTTCCTGAGTGCAGCACATTAATCTGGATTTCCATTTGATTTTCCTGAGTGCAGCACATCCCTTGTTGGAATCTCTGGGATTCCAATCCCCTCTCCAGCTCCCAGCAAGGCTTTTTGGATACTTTTCTATTCTGACAGTAACTTCTGAGGCAAATAAATTGCTTTTGGAATAACCCAACTGTATGCACCTCTCAAGCATCTGTTCCAGGTGGATCCTGGAGTCCTAACAGGGAGTTTAATCCTCTTCCACCACTTCCTGGAATTATTAACTGGAATTTTGAAAGGCTCTTGGAGAAATTAGATCCTGAGGATTCTTTTGCTTCTTTTCTCAGCCAATGTTGGGATTCAATCATGGGACAGTGTTACTTATTCAGACTCAGATGTTTATCAGTTCTTATCTCTGTCACAGTCTCACAAACCCTGAGCTCTGCAGCACTTCTCTCTAACAAACTAAAAATGGAGCCCCATCTCTCTCTGCAAGGCCTTTTAATGATAAAATATCCAATTAAGAAATGACACCTCAATTATTTTTACATTTAACCCAATAACCAACCACCTGTGCCCGCAATGGGGACTTTTTTATACAATCACACAAAACCACCCAAAACCATGGAGAAGAGAAGGAGAAGGAGAAGTAAGAAGGAGAAGGAGAAGGAGGAGAAGAAGGTGAAAAAGAATGAGAAGGAGGAGAAGAAGAAGGGCAAGAAGAAGGAGAAGGGAAAGAAGAAGGTGAAGAAGAATGAGAAGGAGGAGAAGAAGGTGAAGAAGAAGAAGGGGAAGAAGGAGGAGGAGAAGAATGTGAAGAAGAAGAAGGTGAAGAAGGAGGAGGAGAAGAATGTGAAGAAGAAGAAGGTGAAGAAGGAGGAGGAGAAGAAGGTGAAGAAGAAGGAGCAGCCTCCCCCCTAAAACCTCTATCTTGCTTTATATATATTACTATATTCTAAAACCTTAAACTCTACGTTTTCCACCAGGTGATATCACACACTTCTATCCAAACTACCCTACTAGTTCACTACTAAAAAAGTAGTGAATTTCACTAATAATTCACTACTAAAAGAGTGTGATGTCACACACTTCTGTCCAAACTCCACACCCACAGTCCCAGTGCTGTCACTCAATTTTGGAAGCCTTCCCCACGGCCTCAGGTCAGTGCAGAGTTCTCTTGGGGGTCAGTGTCTTCCAGCACAGAAAATCTAAAATTCTCAGTAACCAGGGTTCCAACAAATCCCATTTTGGTGTCTGATACGGCTCAAATATTTTGAAAATTCTGCATTGGTGAAGGAGGTTTGAGCCTGGTCTGTGGTGGATCCACAGATCCCACGTGGATAACGGGATCTGTCCAGTAAGATCAAGGTGTTCTCATCTTCATGGTGGTTTTTTGCTGTATTTTTCCTTAGGTTTTATATTTAGTCTCAGTGCTTCACGCCTGAGTTGCTCTGGAATTTATAGATGCTCTTACACAGATAATTTGTGAGAGAAAAAAGCAAATGGAGACATTGAAAAAAAAATGGGTTTTTTTAAACATTGTTCTTCAAATCCTTGAATTCCACACAGAAGGGAAAAAAAACCAAACAAATAAACAAACAAACAAAAAAAAAAAAAGCAGGGAGAAACAAAGAGAACAGGTTTTATTTAAAAGTGCTCCTCAAATCCTTCCATTCCACACAGAATAAAACCAGGGAGAAACAAAACAGGTTTAAGTGTTCTTCAAATCCTTGAATTGTACACAGAATAAAAATAAAAGAAGGTACAAATAAGAGAAATGCAATGCTGGGGAGGAATATCACCCAGGAATAAAACATAATAAAATATAAAATATAGAGGAAAAGTTTGGAGTTGATGGCTCAAATGAGAAAAGTTTATTTTCATTGACTTTTTATAAAAGATATAAAAATTGTAAAAATCTTTGCATCAAATTCTACATAGGAGGAAGAAAAAGCCATTAAATGAGTAGGGTTAGGTGGGATATTGGAAATAAATTCCTCCCTGGGAGCGTGGGGAGAGGCTGGGATGGAATTCCCAGAGAAGCTGTGGCTGCCCCTGGATCCCTGCCCAAGGCCAGGCTGAACAGGATGGGACAGGATCAATTTATGAGAAAACTGTGGACAATTTGAAATTCCAGTATTTTCCAGAACAATCCAACTGCAGCACAAACCAGGCTTTCAAGAGTTAAATAATTCTGGTTTTTAATCTGACTTTTCTGGCTCTGCAGTCCCTGCAAGCAAAAGGAGCCAAAATGCACATTTTTGCCTCAGAAGGACTTTGCCAACTTCTCATTTTCAATCATTTCAGCAGCAATTCTGTGTCCAGCCCCAGTAAAAATTATTTGGCAGAAATTTGGCATCTGAGCACCATTAAACATTTTGTGTTTGTGCCCCAATTCTCCGTTAAAAAGAGAAAAAAGTTATGGGATTTGTAGCACTAAATCTTCCAGATTCCCAGAACTCAAAGTCTTCAGGATGGATCCTATAAAGTAAAAGAAAATAAAAACAATTTCTGTCATAAATTTCAAGTTTTGCATCTTTTAGGATTTAGGTTCAGCACAGTTGCTCATATTAGAATTAAACTGACTTTTAAATATGAAAATCACTGTACTAAACCCAAGCTTTATGTTGATATTTTCATTTTTCTAACAAATATTTGGCCTTTTGTGTGCATTTAGAAGTTACATCATTTGCTGAAAATAAAAAATAAATAAAGCAAGATTTATTCCTCTCAGCCTCTTTCAAACATCTCCAAATCAAATTTTGCTGTCCTAATCACAGCCATTTTTAGCAGCAGACTCAGGTTTTTTATTTCATCTCAAGGTTCCAAAGGTTTCTCTTTCCTTCCTGGAAACTTGTCCTGGAGATTTCTCAGGCCGAGCCCCCAGAGCCCCCTCCTCACATCCCTGTGCTCAGGGGGATCTGCTACACCCATGCTCAGTTTTGACGAGAAATCCTCAAAACCCAGAATATTCCATTGGAAAACAGCTGCAAAATTACTCCTGGCTTGAAAAAAAAATAAAATCTTTCTCTGAAATTACAAATTCAACACCATTTTTTGTTGTTTTCAGCCATTAATCTGATATATTTGTGTGCTCATGTCTGGTTTAAGGCAAGAAAAACTCCTGGATTTAGGAGCATCCTCTGTCCTTCTTTCTGAGCAGCTCCCAGAGGCACCATTTGCCTCTCTCATTATTTACATTTTTTTTTCCTTCTCTCTGTTCCATTACAGGGCTTTTTCTTGGCCTGATCAGACACAGCAATCCAGGGGCAGCTGGGGTGGGTTTGTAGGAAAATCTGAGATTTGAGATTGGCCGAAATTGAAGATTTGATCCTGGTCAGAATCTGGGATTTGATCCTGGTCAGAATCTGAGATTTGATACTGGCCAAAATCTGGGATTTGAGATTGGCTAAAATCTGGCATTTGATACTGGCCAAAATCTGAGATTTGATCCTGGTCAGAATCTGAGATTTGAGATTGGACAAAATGTGGGATTTGAGATTGGCCGAAATCTGAGATTTTATATTGGCCAAATATGTGATTTTTACACACACAACCCCACCCAGAGGTTTAAAGCTTGGTCACACCAGGTGCACTCCATCTTTTGCCAGATCATTTTGGGGAAGAACAATTATAATTTTAGTCCACAAATGCAGGATTTTTACCCCTAATTGCTTTCCTCTCTGACGTTTGCCCCACTGACCTCCCCAGCTCAGATGCTGAGCTCAGAACCCCCTAAGCTGCCCCAACACCTGAGAAAGGTCCCAACTCTTCACCCACACGAGTGAAATTCCACGTTTTATGGAAATGTCCCGCTGTCACCCGGCTGACAGGGATATCAGCTCCCTTCCCCAGCTCGTGCCTGACATTCCTGCTGGATTTGCTAATTAGTCAATTATTTGCCACGCAGGGTTTGCCTGTGCTGTGTCATTATTGACCTGCCAGGGCAGAGCAGCTTCCAGGGCTGCAACTCAAACCCTGAGTTGACTTTGTGAGAAACAATCCTCACTTTCAGAAAATGTAAAAGGTTTATTAAAACCTTATCAAAAATACAACAAAAGACTGAATAGAGAAAATATTATGGGAGCAGAAGATCTTTCCCACCACGTGCTCACCCACACATGGAGTTTTGCCTTTTAACCCTTTGGCCCCTCCCAAAGTTCTGTCCATTGACTCCTCCTTCCCTGCCCAGTGTGGCATTCACGTTCTCTGAACAGACAGAGACATCATTCTCTCTCCCAGGATTTTTCCTGGGGAAGGCAGTGAGAAGCTCAGAGAAGAAGAAAAAACAATTCTTATCTCTATTCACTGCTCCTGTTGTTTGGTTGTTTGGCACATGTGGAATGTGTTATGGAGATTCTTCAGTAGAGATTTATCAGTGTAATATAATTTAGCTTAATAAAGCAATTGTTCAGCCTTCTGAATCATGGAGTCAGAGCACCTTATTCACTGCATTGGGGTTGCCCTGAATCCATAGTCCAGTTGTGGAGTTCACTTCCTGAGACCTTGATTGGAGGCCAGCTGTTGCCATGGTAACGAGCCGACCCTCCCAAACGTAGTCCAGTTGTGGAGATCACTTCCTGAGACCTTGATTGGAGGCCAGCTGTTGCCATGGTAACGAGCCGACCCTCCCAAATTGTCCCAAACACAGGCCACCCCATAATAACCACGCAAGGGGGATAAAACAGTTTATAAGTTTTACTTATAAGTTTATAGACATTAATTTATGAGTTTATAATTTTTCTATAAGTTTATAAGTCTACAAAACTTCTTTTAACATATGTACATAATTACAGTAAAATCCCAACGTGAGGAAATGATTGGCATCTGACTCCATTGATTCAGAAGGCTGAACAATTGCTTTATTAAAACTATATTATATTACATTTTACAGTACTAATATTAAAGAGATGGTGTACTACACTATACAAAGACACATCCTAAAGAAAACTCGTGACTGTCTGAGACAGCCAGGACACAGCTTTTTCCAACTGGCCAAGGAGACAAAGCAATCCTCAGCAGAATCCAACTGACAAATCACTTCAGGTAAACAATCTCCACACATTCCACGTGTGCAAGAACAACAGGAGCAGCAAGTAGAGATGAGAATTGTTTTTCTCTTCTTCTCTCTGGGCTTCTCCAGGAAAAAACCCTGAGAGAGAGAAGGATGTCTCTCTCATTTCAGAGAATGCGAATGCCACATATAATATTTACTTATATAAATAAAGTGTAATAATAAAGTATAAATAAAGTATAATAATTGTTATACTTTTAATTGTGAGAGCCAGCCATGGCATCACTCATCTATCATAATTCTAGGATTTTTCCCTCTCTGGTTGGATTTTCCTGCTGCTCATAGCTCCTGCAGGAGGGAGGGGCTGATCCAGGCAGGAGCCAACCAAGCCCAGATTGTGTCCTGGCAGCAGGGATGGTTCCATCAAATCCCCATTCCCACATCAACACCCCAGCCCACGCGAGGCCCTGAGCGTGCAGGGGCTGCTGGCCAGACTGCAGAGGGTTTGATGGACAAGGGGAAGGTTTTCCCAGGAGATCTGAGCTTGGAAATGTGCAGGGAAGTGGGGAGCAGGCGGTGCTGGGGTACACAGCCTGGGACGTGGAGGACACCTCAGCACAGGTGGAGGGCTGCAGGTTTTAGCTGCACTTTGGGATTAGAAATGCACTCAAGTATTGCAGTTACTGGGGTGAAATACAGAAATGCACTCAAATATTGCAGTTACTGGGGTGAAATACAGAAATGCACTCAAATATTGCAATTATTGGGATGAAATACAGAAATGCACTCAAATATTGCAATTATTGAGATGAAATACAGAAATGCACTCAAATATTGCAATTATTGGGATGAAATACAGAAATTCACTCAAATATTGCAGTTACTGAGGTGAAATACAGAAATTCACTCAAATATTGCAGTTACTGGGGTGGGCTGTGTCCCTTTCCCTGTCCTGGCTTTGGCGGGAGCAGCTTTTCCCAGAAGGGACCAAGGACTGTGATGTCCCAGAGTTATTCCTGGGGAAATGCCATCCCCTGAGAACACTCAGGGCAGGGGGTGCTCCCTGTTTGAGCACAGGAAAGAGCTGCAGGCGCACAAATCACCTTTGGAAAATGTCCCAGTAATGGCTTAGCCATGCAGTGACCTCAGCTTGCTGTGGAGGACAGGAGATAACCAAATCCCTTATCAGCAGCCAGATACAGGGCACTGCTTGAGATAAACATCACAACACGACATTTCCTGCCTGCCTCAATCTAATTAATTAATTCCTTGCTTAGGAACCGGCCCTGTCTGCAGCCTCACCCTTGGAGTGCTGACTGGAGACTTTCTGTAACTCCACATATCATTAACCTGAGAGTATAAAGCCCTTTCCTGGGGGAAGGAGCATTTGTTTGCTGAGAAGCAGCAGAAACAGGCAGAAAAATCAATTTTACACTGCAAGATTTAGAACTGAATTAAGGAAATCCTTCCTGAAGGCCATGGCAAATAAAGACATCAGCTGTGAGGCAGCTGAGGGAAGTCACGGAGTGAAAGTGTTCTGCTTTAGGGCTTGGTTTTGTTCTCTGAGCACTCGAGTGGTACTACAGGTGCCAAACATGACACACACTGTCCTGGGGGGAAAAAAATTCCCACCGAGGCTGCAGTTCCACCCACTGTTCAGAGCAGTGTCTGTTTCATGTATTATATGGATTTTATTGGCTAAAGAAAGCTGTCAAATCCAAAATGAGAAAAATATTATCAGGGTTTAGGTTTTGGACAGTTTGTGGCCCAAGCCAAGTGCCCAATTGTATCCCAAGGTCTTCAGACATTCAAAATGCCAGCCCTGACCTCAGGTGAGTTCCTTACACACCCATGAAGGTGCCAAAAATAGAATAATTTATTAATATTAATTTACATTTTTTAGGCTTGTTTGAGACCCAAGACCAGCCTCCACACATTGATATTTTGTGTATAACGAGTCAAATAAACTGAGAAAAAACACCTCATCCATCCTGCACATCAGTGTGATCAGAAAACAGACTGATGGATGAGCCACAAACAAAAACCTTCATTTATCAGCCTGTCTCAAACCTGAATTTCTTAATTTTTTTCTCTCCAGCTACAAATCTTTGCTGAAAAGAAGCTTTTGATCATCTGCCTCAGAAAGGCCCAACTGGCAGTGCCAGCAGCGAAACTGCTCCGGAGGGGCAGCACTTCCAGCCCTGCTGCTGAGCTCCCGCTGGCACAGGGAGAAGGGAAGGGCTGGGATGTGAAACCCCCCTGGCAAAGAGCCCCATCCGCCAGCTGGGGTCACCTGGGGGTTCTTATCAGAACCAGAGAGCTAAAAGTGTGTGAATGTCCTGGTTTGAAAGGACAGGTGTCTGCTAAGGAGGGCAGGAGCCTCCCCTGGAATGGAAAATGGAAACCTCCTCTCTACGAATTATTATAGATTTGAAATTAAGGGGCTCTCAGGCAAAGATATGGGAGCAGGAAGAACATTAACATGAGATAACTGCCCCAGCTCTGACAGATGGCAATAGAATGCACACCCCAGCTAAAGCTTTCAACCTAGGACAGTAAAGGTTGAAGCTCTTGGAGTCCAAAACCAAAACCACCTTTCACCCCTCCAAAAGAGGACTCAGAATATGAAAAAGCTCCAGGAGATCTTCGAAATTTAAGAACCAGAATAAGTTCCTGGGCAGACAGGTTGCCTGCATGTGCCAAGCACCTGTTTAGGGATCATTTATTCTTGGATAAGAGCTCATTTTGGGCAGGCCCAGCTTTAGATCACACTGTAAGCCCTCTCCTTATCTCCCACTGCTGCTTTTCCATCTCTCTCCAGGATATTGAGCAGGGAACTGCCAATTGCTCCCACAAGTCACTGTGGGATGATTCAGAACAGGTAAAAAGAAAGCATTTGTGTGAATCAAAGCAATTTTATTCAACCTCCAGGTGAGCAGGAGGGGCTGAGAGCCATCTTCACACAGGGCTCAGCTCTGTGGCTGCTCTGTCAGGGCAGTAGCAAGGCCAGCTTTGGGTAAGTTTGGATTCAGGCTCAAATCCAGTGACTTTACACTTGCTCAGCCTTGTTTAATTAATTACCTGCCACTCACTGAAGCTTGAGTTAAAGCCAAGCGCCTTCTCTGCTCTGTGCACACATGGAAATCACCAGCTCTCAGCCAAAAGCTCATTAAAAATCTGCCAAGAAAGGTCTTTTTCCCTCATGTCTCATCCAGGAAAGAAGTTGCTTTTGTTTTCTGAGCTTCCCTTGGAGTCACTCGCCCCAGTCTGGGAAAGTCTTTGATTGATATTGCATCTCTCCTCCACCGTCTTTTAATTTATTAATGTTTGATTTCTGTCTTGGTAAAGAGAGAAAAAGCCAAGTTAAAGCAGGCAGCAAGAGCGTCCCCAGTGACCCGTGAAGAAAACCTTAATTAACCCCTGGAAACCCCTCCCATCTCAGAAAAGCTCAGGCTGCTGCTCCAGCCCTCAGCCCCAGGCTGCAAGCTGAGAGGCAGGGCTGAGATCAGAATTAATGTGGCTCTTCACAGAGATCCCAACATCCCTTGTGCTGGAGGCTTTTAGGGGGAATGTGGACAGAGCAGGAGTCTTGGGGCAGCAATGCAAACCAGAGAAGTCTCTGGGTCCTGCTGGAAATGCTGAATTTTGGGTGTTGAAGAAGGCAGCGTTGGGAAGGGTGAGTTGCTCCTGGAGGTGATGGGTCCATAAATCCCTTATCCTCCTTTCTCCTGCCCCAGAATCCAGGGCTGACCCTCAGCCACCCCTGGGCACTGCTGGAGCAGGGGCTGCCCTTGTCCCCAGGGCTCCCCCTCTGTGACAGCCCTCGAGCTTCTGGAGTCACCAAGCTGCAGATCAGGGTTAACATTTTATCCAGACTCCAAAATTTACATTATCAAAATTATCCACGGATTACCCAAGACACTGAAAACACCCCAGGCGCTCAGGGATGCTGCCCTGCACCCAAAATTGCACAGCACTGCCCCAAATCCAGGCTGACTGAAGGTGCTGTAGCTGCTCCCAGGCCATGAACCGTGGAAATCACCTTGGAGAAGCCCAGCCACACTAGGTTTTTGTGCAGCATCTCAAAAACCCCAGAGCTCCCAGGATTACTGAAATAAATGAGCTCCCACCCCTGCAGAGGGTTTAAATACCCTGGAGCAAGGAGGGGCAGGGATAAATGCAGGTGGGAAGGTTGGATGGGCCAGAATTACCTGTCCTGGCACTGGGTCAGAGCCAGAAATTGTGAAGTTTGGTTGGAGATGGGATTGCAATGACGAGATTTTGAAAAATAAACCCCAAGGAATATCAAGCACTTTATATGGACACCTTCGAATTGCTGTAAAATACCAACATCCTTCAGATAGCTTGGAGTCAAAAGTTACATTTTAATCCCAGAGCAGCTCTTTTTTTCCCAAGGTCAGGAGTCCATGGATGCTCCGAGCCTCCTTTGTTCTCTTCTCCATCTCTAATCACCTTTTTTTTTAAGCTTTCACGGCTCCCTCAGATCACTTTGGGTGTTAAGCCAGCCCAGACAAGAGAGGGGATTAAAAAAAGACACACTAAAGTGACATTCACACAAATAAACAAACAAAGAGGGGAGGCTGCAACTGCCTCTCTGCTTTATTCCTTTTAGATTGGTTCAGAAATCCAAATGAACTCAATCTGGGCACAGCAATTGGGCTCAGCCTCCTTTCATTCCAGCTGAAGGGTGTCACATCTCCCTTTGTTGTGCTGCTTCCTCCTGGATTCAGACTTGGAATTGATAAACAAATCCACTCCGAGCTGAAGGCCGGGAGTTTGGCAGATCAATTTGATAGCAAAATGAAGGGTTTTGGCTCTCTGAATAAAGAGCAGGGCAGACAGAGCAGGGAGAAATGGGGTTTTTAGGCTGATTTGCATTTCCACAGCCCTGAAATGAAATGTTTGCAGAGGTGCATTTTCCTGGTGGGGGATTAGAGTTGCACATTGTGGGATATCTGAGGCTTCTCCATAGAATTAGGAAGGATCTGAGTGTTTAAAGACGCTGAAATTCTGCTGAAAGTCACCTGGAATAACAAATTAAGTGCAAGGAACACTCAGGGCTTTCTGGCAAACCCCACGTTATGATCATGAGGGGGCTGATCTGGTTTTACACTGACCCAAAGCACATTAAATCTCACTTGGGACAGAATTTGGGTTGTTTTTTTTTTTTTTCAAGCACCCAAAGTGCTCTGCACACAGAGCCCCCACCTCTCCCCTCTCCCCTGCTTTTCATCTTCTCCTCTATCACCCCAGAAAAAGGTTCTGAGTCTCACCCCCCTCACCAGGGACGATTTTCCTCTGGCCCCAAATTTCCAGGGATAAATTCACCTCACAGAGATCCCTGGGCTCTCATTCCAGCTGGGTTTGAGAGGTTGAAGCCAGGCTCCTCAGGTTATCCTAATTCCTCATCTTCCTCCATCTGTGACTGCAGATTTGTCCCTGCTGAAGTGGCAGTGAGGCAGTGAGGGGTATTAATAGAAACAAATGATGTTACAAGCTTCAAAAAGAGCCATAAATCAGCCCCTTGGAGCTGAATGTTCCCAGCAGTCGGGGGCAGCTCCAGCTGAAAATGAACCTTTTTCCTCAATGGATTTGCTCACAGAGGGTGAAATAACAACTCCAGAGCAGAGTCTCTCCAGAGAGAGCTTCAGTGAGGTTTTCTGGCACTTAAATTACACTCAGCTCCTGGCAAACCACTCTTTGGTGGCTCCTGTTCTTCCTGGGCTCAGGCTGACCAAGCTCTGGCTGAATTTGTCACCTGCCAATCCATGGTGACACCCGCCTGTGCGCCAGTGCCAGACCACGAGGGGTTTCTCCCCTTCCAGTGCTAAAAGAAAAGTAATTTCCTTCTTTTTTATGGTATAACTCCCGAATTCCCAGCAGGAAAAGGGAGTCTGCAGTCCCTGGCCGTGATCTGGCTCAGGGGAAGGGCCCCATTTCCCATTTCAGGGGAGGTCCCTGCCCTCCTTGGCAGACACCTTCCTTTCCAACCAGGCTGGAACGTCCTGGCAGCTCGGCAGCTCGGGGTTCTTCCCTTCAGCTCCACTTCTGAGGACAGCAAACACATCCCTGCTCCCATCAGGGCCCTGCTGATGCCCCATTAGTACCAGGGGGGTGGGCAAGGCACCAGGAGAGCTGCTCCTGCTGTCCCTGCTGCTGTCACAGGACATCAGGGGACAAGGGGCTGGCTGGGAGCTTTTCCTGAATATTAGAGCCCTGTCCTGGCTGGCTGTCAATTAGAGCTCTAATTCCATCTGAAGGGGACGTGGGTAACGAAGCTGAGCCTGAGCAGCAGAGCAAATTAAGAAATTGGAGTTCAGGCTGACAGGGGGAGGATGGCTCTGAATCCCAATTTCCATAGCCTGGCTGCAGCTCCCAGCAGTTAAAATCTGCTCACAGAGGGGGTCAGAGCTGCTGGTCCCAAAATGTTGCTCAGGGGAGATGGAATGTTGGCAAATGGAGCACCTGGAGCACCTGGAGGGGCTCTGCCCTCCCCGAAGTCAGGTCATAAACAGAGGATGCCCAGCACCAGGGGCTGCCAGGCCATTTCAGGAGAGGCATGGAGGGATTCCAGCTATTTGTGTGGAATTCCTGATGCCTTTAATGGCTTTGAGCTGACAGGAGGTTTGGGTGGGTTATGGGGAAGAAATTCTTCCCTGTGGGGCTGGAGAGGCCCTGGCACAGGCATGAAAACCCTTGGCAGGGGGTGGTGGGATGGGCTGGGCTTTAAGGTCCTTTTCAACCTAAACCACCCCAGAATTCCATTCAAATAATAATTAAAAATTTAAATAAATCTGTACACTAAGAGGAGAATCCAGATGTTTCTTGGGTTTGTCATTCCTCCATAACATCTGATGTGATCCCAGGTTCACTTTGCTTCAGAAGAGCCCAAACTCCAGTGGCACTAAAGGGCTTGGAAGCTTTGTGACCAGAAACCAGCCCAGAATCACAGAATTAAGGAATATCCTGAGCTGGAAGGCACCCAAAAGAACCCTCAGCCCCAACACAGCAACAGGGGACAGTGGGAAAACTGGGTTTCCTGATGGCCCAGCTGCAGCTCCACTGGGAGCTCCTGATTTTCTGACAGCTCCTGGTTTCCCAGCAGCTCCTGGTTTTGTGGCTTTATTTACCTAAAGCCCCCAAATCCAGCAGAATGAGCTGTGTTTGCCCTCAAGCTGTCCCTGGGTCAGGGCTGGGGTGAGCAGTCCCTGGGACTGAGCCCCAGCCCTTCCCATCAGATTTTCCAGGCAATCCCTTTCTCTGGGCTGCCCTGCCCAGCCCTTCCCCTCCTCGGGAAATCAGGGATAATTCTGCACACAAAGGAAACTCAAGGAGCACAAAGCCTGCCTCAAACCCTCTCCAGTGGCTTTATTTTAGAGCAGCTGGAATCCATTGCCTGTGGAAAACAGGCAGCCAAGAAGCTCCTTCCTATTATTTCCATTATTTCTATTACTTCCATTATTTCTATAATTTCTGTTATTTCTATTATTCCTCCTCTATTTCAGAAGCCTGAAACACAAAGCTGGAGATGAAAAAGTTCCTCCATTCTCTAATTTTATGGGAAAAAACCCCAAACAGATGCAGGTTCAAAGCTCAGCTCCTGTTTTTCATTGCAGGGTGAACTCACAGCAGCCCCTGCACTTTCCACCACCTGAGCCCAAATTAGCCGGGATATTTTGCAAACACATTTATTTTTCCATGCTTTATATGTTCCCCATGCTGAGGATAGAAACTTAAATTAATATTTATGAAAAAGCTCTTATTGATGTCGGATGTACCTGGACCAAGCACAGAATTTCTTGACAAAAGAGGTTTTTTTCTGTATTACCATTTTCAAATATGTGGCATAAATAATATAAAGTGTATTAAAGTGTTTACAGCCCCTCAGATAAATTCAGATTCCTGTGTGCAGGAGCCTGGATAATGAAAAGGAATATTAAAATACAAGCAGCAATTCTGGTGATTAACATTTAGTACCAGATAAAAATTGAGATCACTGAAGGATGTGGAGTCTAATGGGCAAAGCTGACTGTTAATTTAACCTGCAGGAGAACTGCAAATATGCTTTTACCTCCAATTTATATTATTTTTTTCCATTTTTAACAGGCATGAGTCCAAGCAGCAAAAATTTAAACCAGAAAAGCATCGTCAATG
The DNA here is from genome assembly GCA_017590115.1 of Montifringilla adamsi. Lineage (NCBI taxonomy): Eukaryota > Metazoa > Chordata > Aves > Passeriformes > Passeridae > Montifringilla > Montifringilla adamsi. The sequence continues at coordinate 791,895 of JAGGNK010002669.1, forward strand.
CCTTGTTTTAAATGGGTTTTATGATAATAAAATGAAAACACATTTTGAACAGAAAATCTGGAATGTTTCACCTGGAATGATTTACACTTATTAATTTATTTTGATCTTTGTAGGCTTTCAGAGAGGTTGCTGGGAGTGAGAATAACTGGGAAATATGGAGATGATGCTTGAGAAGAAAACATCCCATGAAAACCCCTGTGGATTTTAAAAAAAACTTGTTTAAAGCAGGAAACACGAGATTTAAGGCAAAGTAGGGCATTTTAAAAGGATGAAAGCAGAGCCAGGGAATGGGTCTGGCTGCGGTGCCACATCCACAGGGAACAGCAGGAGAATCTTCCCCAAGGAAATGTCCTTTGGAAGGGAGGGAGCAAGGGCCTGATCAATATTCTTAGTCATAGCTGGCTTATTTAATTACGTGGGGATGAGCTCGGGTTTAACCAGATTTTTTTTCCAAGTCAGGCTATTAAAAAGCTTTTCCTATAAATATCCCTGAGCCCCAGGGCAGGGACCCTGCACTCCCACCCTCCAGTTCCACCCAAATCCTTCCCCACAGGAAGTTCTGGAAGCCCCCCCGGCCCCACCCTGCAGGGCAGGGGGTCCTTGCTGAGCTCCCGGGATCGCAGGGATCCGTCTCCCCCGGGAATGTGCCTGGAACTCTGTCAGGAGCCACTTTGGATAATTGAAATCCTGCCTTAAAAGCATCCAGGGTGCGGAGCAGGAGCTGGAGCCTAATGCAGGGCCAGGGGTTAATGCAGGGCTGCAGGAGAACATTTCATCTTCACGGAGGGACGGGGGCAGAAATTGATTTATTTGTTTGTTTATTTGCTCGCGTCTGGCCCCTTAAAAGGAGGGAAAAAGCTGTTCCACAACCAGCAGCAGAATAAAAAGGAAAATCCCTCTCTCTGCACAGTTCTGCTCTCCCCGTGCTCCTCCTGCGTGTCCTGGTGGCATTCCCAAGGCAGGGGACAGTGGCACAGAGCGGAGCTCGGGGGTCTCTGGGGTAACACACCCCAAAAATCACCAGAAATCGGGCACGGGGGCTGGGCTGCTGTGGACAGCCCGAGCTGAGCCCAGCCCTCTCCCCTCTGCAGAGAGAATTCCTGGCAAGGACGGTCGGGGAGGGGGCAGGAGAGGGAGGGGAGGGATGGATCCTGATCCATGGAGCAGCAGAGACCTTCAGCAACGGGAATCTCCTCTGGGCAGGACGGGGGGAGCTGAGGGGAGCCAGGTGAGGTGTGATGGATGAGCTCTGCCTGCAGCCAGTTTTGGGGACCTGCCACCAGCCCTGGCAGGGAGAGCTGAGCAGCAGCTCCCGAGGCTTTCACCCCCTGCCTTCTAAAATGCTCTACTTTGATTTAAATGTCACGTTCCCGCTTTAAAAACATGTTTTTTAAAAAAATCCGTAGGGGTTTTTATGGGCTGTTTTCTTCTCCAGCATCATCTCCCTATTTCCCAGTTATTCTCACTCCCAGCAACCACTCTGAAAGCCCACAAAGATCAAAATAGTAAGTATAAAACATTCCAGGTTAAACGTTCCACATTTCCTGTTTAAAACATGTTTTCTTTTTTATTATAAAGGAGGGGGCAGGAGAGGGAGGGATGGATCCTGATCCATGGAGCAGCAGAGACCTTCAGCAACGGGAATCTCCTCTGGGCAGGACGGGGGGAGCTGAGGGGAGCCGGGTGAGGTGTGATGGATGAGCTCTGCCTGCAGCCAGTTTTGGGGACCTGCCACCAGCCCTGGCAGGGAGAGCTGAGCAGCAGCTCCCGAGGCTTTCACCCCCTGCCTTCTAAAATGCTCTACTTTGATTTAAATGTCACGTTCCCGCTTTAAAAACATGTTTTTTAAAAAAATCCGTAGGGGTTTTTATGGGCTGTTTTCTTCTCCAGCATCATCTCCCTATTTCCCAGTTATTCTCACTCCCAGCAACCACTCTGAAAGCCCACAAAGATCAAAATAGTAAGTATAAAACATTCCAGGTTAAACGTTCCACATTTCCTGTTTAAAACATGTTTTCTTTTTTATTATAAATAAAAAGATATTTAAACCAAGGCATTGAAGTTGTTCCTAAATGACTTTTCTGCTTTGAATTCTCACTTCATGCACCAGCCGAGCACCTGCTCCCTCCAGGCAATAAAGAAACCTACAGATTTCTGCTTTCCGGGAATCTGCCCCTGAGCAGGTGGGGATGCCGAGGTGACAGCCTCTCCCTGGGGCCAGGCCCTGCTCTGTCCCCTGCATCCATCCAGGGCTTTACCTGCTGTGCCCATCTGCTCCCAGCGCTGCTCCACGCGCAGGGAATTGCTCTGAGACCTGCACACAAAGCCCTGCAGTCAATCAGAAAGTTCCTGGAATTGGCTTTTCCCCACCCCTGGGCTGTGGCAGAGCCCAGAGGAAGGCCGGAGACGCTGGCCTGTCCCTCCTGCACAGCTGCTGGGACACTGCAGCAGCCTTGGTCCCCTCCCGGGGACACAGAGCCTGTTCATCCCAGGAGCGCCGGCAAGCGGGACCCAGGAGTCAGGGCTGGAAGAGCAGCTCTCAGAGCCCCTCTGCCCACGGTCTTCTTTTTTATTTTTTGTATTCCTCTAATCTATAAATCCTCACACATGAGGAGCACCATTTATTGCCGGCCGTGTACAAATCAGCAGCGGGACGGGACTGCTAGGAACGCCTCTCGAGATGTTCATTTTCCAGCACCAGCCTCATTACATGGTTATGACAGTGAGAAGATGCCAGCAGCTCGTGTCCCCGGCAGCAGACAAAGAACTCAATGTTACAACTCACTTTAAAAGCTTTTTGACCAATCACACAAAGCAAAAGCATATTGACAGTAGTTCCATCCAATCTCTATAAGCACACGTACCTTTGGTTAAAACAATGCTTGCTTATTTCGAATACAATACCTGTTTGTAAGCCTTAAAACACAATGCACAGAGCTCCATTATTAAGCTTAGAACTTCCTAACATCTCGCTAGATAGACTTTTCTGTAGCTTAGGGAGTTATTCTAGCCAAGCCTTAATACACAGACCACTGTTCTATTTGTCCTTACTTTTCTACTTACATTATTTTTCTGCTGACAAATCTTGTGGCTGACACCTAGCTCTAATTGCAGCTCTGCTGTTTCTGAGGCCTGTCTTTTGCAGCTTTCCCAAAACCCTCTGTTTTTAAGGATTCCCACAGCCTGTCCCTCCTGCACAGCTGCTGGGACGCTGCAGCAGCCTTGGTCCCCTCCAGGGGACACAGAGCCTGTTCATCCCGGGAGCACTGGCAAGGGGGACCCAGGAGTCAGGGCTGGAAGAGCAGACCCTCTGGTCACCAATTCCTCTGGGAAAGATGAGCCCCCAGCAGCACAGCCAGGAGGAATTTTGTCTGATGAAAAACCACCATGAGTTTTGGAGAAAGGAAAAATCTCCTCAGCAGCTGGGGGAAAAGAGGGTGCAGCTGGTCCAAGATGGAAAAGGGAGCCAGGAGTGCTCTGCTGGCTGGGATTCCATCTGGTCCCTGTTCTACCCTCGCCTCAGACTGGGCATTGTTCTGCCCCTGGGCACTGCCAGCTCTGCCTGGGGCCTGGGGTGTCCCCACAGCTCCTCGTGGGCAGCGGCCAAGGGTGACCCCAACATCTCTGATTTAGGGCAGGGAAAAGCTGCTCAGGAAAGGGAGGGAGCTGTGAGCAACCTTCACATCCTCCCCTGCACCTCCTGGGACCCTTCTCACCCAGATCATGAGCCCAAAGCATGGGCTGGTGGGAAGATGCTCTCCCAGAGGTGTCCCAGAGGTCTGGGACATCAGCAGCATCCTGGGGGCAGCAGAGCCACCAAAACCTGGAGGAAAAACAGAGCCACCAGATCCTGCAGGATGAGAAGAGCCACTGGATCCTGCAGGATGAGCAATGTCATCAGATCTTATAGGATGTGCAGTGTCACCAGACCCTGCAGGATTGAGCCGAGCCACCAGACCCTGAGATCTGAGCAGTGCCACCAGATCCTGTAGCATGAGCAGGGACTGACAGCAAGGATTCCACACAACATCCCCAATTCCCATGTCCTGACTGGTGTAAGCACCCCAGAGCTGCCTCCAGGCAGGGCAGCAGCACCGAGTGCCTCCGAGCCCCCCTGCCCTGCTCCTCTCCTTCATTAATTAATGGCATTTTACACATTATTGGCATTTTACACATTAGTGGCGTTTTACACCCGCCCCTGTGTCTGACCGCTGGAAGGATCCTGCCACAAACGAGACCAATCCAATCCCACAACTCATCCTGAAGGGAGCATTTCCCCTCCAAAGCCGGGCTCGCATCCCCCGCAGCTCCGGCGGCTCCGTCCCGGCCATTAGCGAGAGGCGGCTCCCGCAGATGGATCCCGCTCAGGATGCTCCCACATCGACCCCGCAGGGGCCCGGGGGCAGCTGCGCGCCGGAGCCTCTGCGGGATGGGTGCGGGACTGCTCCAGGAACCCCTGCGGGATGGGTGCGGGACTGCTCCAGGAGCCTCTGCGGGATGGGTGCGGGACTGCTCCAGGAGCCTCTGCGGGATGGGTGCGGGACTGCTCCAGGAACCCCTGCGGGATGGGTGCGGGGCTGTGGGAGCCCTGCGGGATGGGTGCAGGGATATGGGAGCCCTGCGGGATGGGTGCGGGGATATGGGAGCCCTGCGGGATGGGTGCGGGGCTGGCCCGAGCGGGGATGCTCCAGGAGCCGATCAAAGCTGTCCAGCTGCCGCCGCTGCCCCGCACGGCCCCCGGGGAGGGAAAGGGGAGCGGCGGCGCTCTGAGCCCGCAGCGATCCCTTCTGCGGCCCGGGGCAGCATTCCCAAAGGAGGCGCCCGCACTTTGAGGGAGAGAAAGCGGCGGAGACAGTTCGCGTTAATAAAAGAAAGAGAGGAACAAACAAACAACAACAACAACAAAACACACACCAGAAAACCCTCAAGAAACAACCAACCAAAACCCAGAACAACCAAGCCAAACAAAACCCAAAAAAACCCCAAAGGAGCCAACAGCAACAATAAAAAGACAAAAAAAAAACCTCCCAGAAAACACCGAAACACAGAGAACAAAAGAAAAAAACCAAACCAAACCAACAAAAAACCCCAACCACACTTTTGAGGATAGTTTGGTTCTAGAAGTGCAAAAGATAACAGAGGCTCACACAGACAGGCCCTGTCCGCTCCAGAACAAGTGGGAATTCATTTATTTCTTACATATGTGTGTGTGTATATATAAATATATATATATATGTATGATTGTTACTATTGCTATTGTGGCTATTATTATTATTACTGCTGTTACTATTGTTTAATTATTTTATTATTTATTGTTTACTGTTATTTGCTGTTTATATATTATTAAGTATAATATAATAGATATTATATGTATTATCTATAATAATATATGTAATATAATATAATATAATATAAATGTATGTTATATTTTAATAAATATTTTTCTATTATATCCTATATATTATATATAGAGCATATTACTATATATTATTATATATTATATACTTATAATATATAATAATATATAATATTACTATGTATTATATTATATATAGAGCAATATACTATATATTATCTATTATATATGATATTTATTAATATATACAATTTTATTGTTTGTTCATTTATTTGTATACTAAATTTGGAGAAGCTCAGAGGGAAACATCTGTGGAAGAAGAGAATTTGGGGGTTAAGACACAGCCCTCGACCAGCCCCTAAGGGCACCCGGCCATCCCGCAGCCCCCTCAGCCCCACAGGGCTCCGCTCCAGCCCCGGTAAAGCCCCAGGGCAGGCAGGAGGGCCCGGGCAGTGCGGGCACTGTGACCGTGAGCCCGCCCGGCACCGCCCGAGCGAGCGGGGCTGGGGAGGAGCGGGATAAACCGAGAGCCGGGCTAAACCCGAGCCGGGCTAAACCCGAGAGCTTGGCTAAACCCGAGCCGGGCTAAACCCCAGGGCCGGGCTGCCCCCGAGCCGGGCTAAACCCCAGAGCCCGGCTAAACCCGAGCCGGGCTAAACCCCAGAGCCGGGCTAAACCCGAGAGCCGGCTAAACCCCAGAGCCGGGCTAAACCCCAGAGCCGGGCTAAACCTGAGCCGGGCTAAACCCCAGAGCCGGGCTAAACCCCAGAGCCGGGCTAAACCCCAGAGCCGGGCTAAACCCGAGCTGGGCTGCAGCCGAGCCGGGCTAAACCCCAGAGCCGGGCTGCAGCCGAGCCGGGCTAAACCCCAGAGCCGGGCTGCAGCCGAGCCGGGCTAAACCCCAGAGCCGGGCTGCAGCCGAGCCGGGCTGTGTCGCAGCCCCATCCGCAGAGGCGGCCCCGGGAGCCGCTCCCGCCGTGCCCGGAGGCTCTGCCGAGGTTCCCGAGCCGGCACCGCGAACCCCCAGCGCTGACAGAGGAACCCGAGCGGCTTCTCTGCTCGGTAAATCCCTGGTTCCCCGCGGAACAGACGGGAATGATTCCTGGTGGGCAGGGCACGAGACTCTTTCTTTCCAAATGCTCATTTTTTGTGCGTGTTTATGGAAGGGGTTTTGTTGCAGTGTGATGTCATGGTTCGCCTCAGTTACCCTGGCTTTCTCCCTGAAGTTTCCTTCCCCAGGTGTGTCAACCACCTCTGTCTTCCACACCCTGACTCCTGCTGAGTACTGCCTGTCAGTCCTGGAATTCCAGGAGAGCGTGGAGTGATTGGGCAGATTCAAAAGATGCGCTCTACCCCGGGGCCATTGGTTCATCCAGGTGTCCTTTTTGCCCTTGACATCTCCTCTCCCGTACCTGGCTGGTATTCCTTGGATTCCTCCCCTCCCCCGGGTAAAAGGGCGAGCAGACCACGCAGTGGGGAGTTCTGTCGGAGCTGTTGCTACGTTCAGAAGCCAGAATAAAAACTCCAGATTAAAACCCTCCATCAGAGCTGACTTCTTCCTTCACCATCGCCTTACAGCTTCTCCGGCACAGGGAAACCTGGAGAGCGACCTCTACAAGAGCAGGCTCCATCCCAAAACCACCGGAGCTCCAGCATGCCTGGAGTGGCCTCTACAGCCAGCCAAAGGTGTCTCTGGGGTGGAACACCACCGGTGCTGCTGCTTGGTTCGGCAGCAGGGCCAGACAAGCCAAGGCACGTCCCGTTCACAATATCGGTAAATACCAATAGGTTTAAAGATACTGACCCCTCACTGAAATCTCTTTGAGGCTGAGTGATGGAACATGAATAGGGGGAGCTCAGCACCAGCAGCAGGGTCAGTGGGCACTAAGGAAAATCCAGGAATTCGGTGTAATTTGGTATTTTAGTTAAATCTATCCCACTGCAGAGGAGCAGCATCCCCCAGGGCCCTGGGGCAGGGGATGCACGGAGGGGTCTGAGCTCCCCCAGGTGTTTATGGCCCATCTGCAAATGAGCTGGGCCTGGGGCTGGCAGCCCCGGGCTTGGGGCTTTTTTAATAGGCAAGGTCTGGAAAAAACAAACAAATAAACCAATAAATAAATGTGTATTTTCTCCCCACTCCTCTCAGTGTGATTGGGTTTCACAGCTGGCAATAGCACAGAACCCCCTGAGCTCTCAGCATGGAAAAGTGGAAAGAAAAAGGAAAAGAAGGGAAGGGAAGGCACAGGGTGAGTGAAAACAGTCTAAAATAATGGTGATAAACAGGGCAGAGCATCCTCCAGGGAGAGGTTTCTGTGCTCCTGCACCAGAGTGTAGGAGGAGAAGGAAAAGGCCACTGCATGAGCAAAATTGGCTCTAGCCACAGCATCTCTGAGTATTCGGAGGTAAAGCAGGAATTCTGCAGGAAAACACACACAAAATAAATAATAAACACTGCAGTTAAATAATAAACACAGGAAATAACCCCAGAGATGAGAACTGGGGCACAAGCTGCTCCTCCAGAGACACCTCAGAGAAGGGCAGAGCTCGCCCAGAGCTCCACCCCTGAATTTTGGGATTGTCTGCTGCCAGAGTCTCCCCAGTGCAGAAATCCAGAGATGTGCCTGGAGGAAGGAAGGAGAAGGGAAAAGAGAGGAAAAGGGAGCACTTTGGGCTCACCCCCTCTGGAAGGGAGGAGTAGCTCCGAGTTTGATGTCACAGCCCTGACTCAGCAGCTCCTGGAGGCACTGAAAGAAGATTTTTGTTGCTCTTAGAGGCCCTGAAAGATTTCCTCACCTTCGTGGACTCCAAGATGTGGGACTGCTGCAAACATTGTGGGTTTGGGCATTTCCCTTGACACCTTTCCATGATTCCTTTGGGACCAATCCCACGGGAAGGTTTAAGGTACTTCAATTCCAGTTTACCCCAAGGACCTTGTGCCATCAATGCTGCCAGGCCCAAGCCTTTAATTAACATTTGCTCTGCAAAACTGAGCTCAGCTAATGCTAAATCTGAGCTGTTGTTAATCCCAGCTCAAGCTTTTCTCGTTAGGGTCAGTGCAGGGGGAATTTGTAAATGTTAATAGTCAGAAACCATCCATGGAAAGGGGAAAGGTCCAAGGAATTGGATTCAGCCACCACCAAAAAAAATCTTTATTGTTATTTGCATCACCTGCTTTTTCTGGGCCATTTAATCCCTTCATTATTTACCTTTAATTAATATCTCATTAATTTCTCTGTGTGTTAATAGCAGCTCCCCAATCCAGCAGGATTCTCCTCTGTGTTTGGAGGATTTGCACCCTATAATGTCCTTTCCCCAGTGGGGTTGACTGGGAAAAGGAGGAAGAAATGGAATTTTGTGGTCTCCAATGCCCAGCACAGCAGTAAAAGCTCTTTTGGGATCACTGTGTCCATGAGGGACCAGCACTCAGCACCTGGGTTTCAATTTAAACCCAAAAAATCTCTTCAGCTCTTCTCCCAAAGTCCTTCCAGAAATAAACAGGAACTCTTGCTCAAGCACACAGTCCCTGAGGAAGGGGACAAATCATTAATGCGTGAATTTGTTCTTCTCTAAAATAATATGAAATTAAAATTCTGAAGGGTTCAATACAACAAAAAACCCCATTTCTCATAATATTCTCATAAAGCTCTACACCCATTTTTCCTTTGGAGAAATCCCTAACCCTGCACATTGTGCTGCAAAATTCAGGGTAATGGAATCTTTGCCACAGGAGGGAAATAGCCTGGAATACAGGTGGGAAATATTCCTGACGAGCTGCAGGCCACGGCACATTTGGTGAAGGATCAACATTAATAAATTGATGCCCAAGGAATGCAAACCAGGGCAGGAAATCAGGACTTTTGCAGTGGGGCTGGGATTACTTCAGGATCCAGGCATAAGGATCTTTGTGTCTTGGGGAAAGGAGGGACTGTGGGTGCTCCTCAGCCCTTTATTTGTAATTTTATTATTCTGGCTCAGTTTATTTCTAGTGCTGCATTTCAATGCAAAAAAAAAAAAAAAAAAAAAAAAAAAAAAAAAAAAAAAAAAAAAAAAAAAAAATTTTTCCCTTTATTTGTAATTTTATTATTCTGGCTCAGATTATTTCTAGTGCTGCATTTCAATGCATAAAAAAAAAAAAAAAAAAAAAAAAAAAAAAAAAAAAAAAAAAAAAAAAAAGAGAAGCAATATTTTCTCCACATCAGCCACGTGGAGGGAGCATCCCTTGTTTGTCAGGATGTGAAAAAAACGAGGCCGTGCTTTTCCCACAAGCTCCTCGAGAACCAGGTTTTCCTACAGCGAAAATGGGTAAAATAACTGCAGCGTAACCGTGGCGTCTGGCCCTCGGGGTTTAAACTGCACATCTTGAGGAAAAAAAAAAAAAAAAAAAAAAAAAAAAGGATCTATTTTTGTATCAGCCTCTCAGAACGTGTTCCTTGCATTCCATGGAAGCGCTGTCATTACCGTTAATTAGAATTCCAGCCCATCATCACTCAGACACTCATTAGCACCCGGAGCAGCCCCCACCTCTCTCTGGCACCGCTCAGCCCGGGGCTGCTCCGCATTTCCCCAGGAAAAAACGCAGAAATTCCATTTAGAAAGAGCAGAATTTCAGAATATCCCCCTCGCCCCCAGCGCGGCTCTGCCTCTCCTCTGAAATCAGCGTTTCCCTGGAACTCCATGGAGGATTTCCCGGGATTTCCGAAGGTGGAACACGGGAAAAGCCTGGAAAGCAGCGGGGGGGAGGCAGGGCTAGGCAGGTTTAATTCAGCAGGGCTGGAAATGTTTAATTCAGCAGGGCTGGAAATGTTTAATTCAGCAGCGGAGTTTGGAAGGAGCAGAGCCGGTGCTGCTGACTCATGAGAGCATTTCAGGCAGAGGTGGCAGGGAGAGGGAGGAAAAAGATCCTTTTATCCACCCAGAGGGAGGAAAAGGATCCTTTTATCCACCCAGAGGGAGGGGAAAAGGATCCTTTTATCCATCCAGAAGGAGAGGAAAAGGGGTGGTCCCATATCCATCCATAACAAAAGGAACAACCCCAAAAATGAGAGGGAAAGGAATGACCCCATATCCCCACAGTGACAGCAGCACCCAACAATCTGGAAAGGAACCAAATGAAATTATTGCTGTTTGGGTTCTCCTTTAACCTGGGGGAAATCCTTTTTGTTTCCTTCCCAGCTCCCCCTCTACAGAGAAAACCAGGGTGTTTTTGATATAATGGATTGTTTTTGATAAACACAAACCAGGTTATTTTTGATGTTAAACACAGATTGCTTTAAAATATCCTGATAGAAAGAGGTGGGAGGTCGGGAAGTCAAACCCTCATGGAAAGGGAGCTCCTCTAATGCCTCACAGGTGGGGAAATACAAATTCTCTGTCCAGCAGAAGCTGCTGGGCAAAGCCTCGGGTCAGGGCTGAGGGTTGAACCCATCCCAGGACGCATTTTTCCTTCATGGACCTCTCTGTTCTTGGATTTATGCAGAAGAACCCTTTTGCCAGCACATTTAATCTACATTTTCAACCTTAAACACCCAATTTGCTCCAAAACCCCCCAAGCTGAAGCAAAGGCAATAAAACCTCCCAGAGCTGCTCCAGAATTATCTGTGTCAAACAGGAATTGGATTTTGAGAGGGAAAATTGCCCTGGAAAGGGACAGGGAACATTCTTGGGAGGGGCTCATAAAGGGTGGGAAATAGGAATGGGCCCCAAACAAAGCCCAGGGAAGAGCAACAGCATCCCTGTCCTGGATTTTGTACTTGGATTTGGTCAAGTCTTTAATTCTCTGAGATTTCCATGGATTGCAGGAGCTTTTGGGTGTGCAAAGGGAAATATTTCACCTAAGAAATGCATCTCTGAGCTCCTTGGGTTGGGAGGGGCTTTAACAGCACAGGGCCTGATTATCCTGAAAATACAGATATCCTGAAAATACAGATATCCTGAAAATACAGATCTATTGAAATTCAGATATACTGAAAATACAGGTGTCCTGAAAATGCAGATATACTGAAAATACAGACATCTTGAAAATATAGCTATCCTGAAAATACAGGATCCTGAAAATACAGATATCCTGGAAAGGATGATATCCTGAAAATTCAGATATACTGAAATCCAGATATACTGAAAATACAGGTGTCCTGGAAAGGAAGATATCCTGGGATGCAGATATCCTGAAAATACAGGATCCTGAAAATGCAGATGTCCTGAAAATACAGGTATACTGAAAATATAGATACACTGAAAATGCAGGTGTTCTGAAAATACAGATATACTACAAATACAAATATCTTGAAAAGGAAGATATCTTGAAAATACAGGTATCCCGAAAATACAGGATCCTGAGAATGCAGCTATCCTGAAAAGACAGATATCTTATACTGAAAATACAAATATACTCAAAATGCAGGCGTCCTGAAAAGGAAGATATCCTGAAAATACAGGATCCTGAGAATGCAGATATCCTAAAAATACAGATATCCTGAAAAGGAAGATATCCTGAAAATAAAGATGTATTGAAATTCAGATATACTGAAAATACAGGTGTCCTGAAAATACAGATATACTGAAAATACAGACATCTTGAAAATATAGGTATCCTGAAAATACAGGATCCTGAAAATACAGATATCCTGGAAAGGATGATATCCTGAAAATTCAGATATACTGAAATCCAGATATACTGAAAATACAGGTGTCCTGAAAATGCAGATATACTGAAAATACAGACATCTTGAAAATATAGCTATCCTGAAAATACAGGATCCTGAAAATACAGATATCCTGGAAAGGATGATATCCTGAAAATTCAGATATACTGAAATCCAGATATACTGAAAATACAGGTGTCCTGAAAATGCAGATATACTGAAAATACAGACATCTTGAAAATATAGCTATCCTGAAAATACAGGATCCTGAAAATACAGATATCCTGGAAAGGATGATATCCTGAAAATTCAGATATACTGAAATCCAGATATACTGAAAATACAGGTGTCCTGGAAAGGAAGATATTCTGAGAATGCAGATGTCCTGAAAATACAGGTATCTTAAGGGAAGGGAAGGGAAGGGAAGGGAAGGGAAGGGAAGGGAAGGGAAGGGAAGGGAAGGGAAGCCTCTGCCAGCCCTCCCCAGGCAGGGGTTCTGCAGCACCCCCAGGGCAGCCCTGGCTGGCACAGAGGCAGCAGCAGCTCTCCCCAGCCCCTCTGAGCTCACCCTGGGGTTATTTAGACAGAAGCATTTCAAAAGCACAGCCAGCTTGGTTTTGTTTTTTCCTCCTTGACCTCTGGGACCTATTGATTGGTGCTCTGAAAAGGAAATCAGGCACGGTTTGTGCTCACAGATATCACAGCTGGAGTTACACCCAGCCCTCCAGAGTTCTCTCAGGTGCCTGCCCCAGTCCTGCCTCAGCTCCCTGCACCTTCCACTCCCAACATCTCCATCCCACTTAAAAGATATTTTTCTTTCTCAGGGTAGTTAAAATCTGTGAGTGAAGATCAGCTCTGGCACGTAGAACTTTTCTTTTCCCTGCTTGAAGGAGGTAACTCAGTTCCTGTGAGGGGAAAAAAATCACAATCTGAAAGGATTCCTGCCCTTTCTGCACATGGGAATTAAAAGAAAAGCTGTTCTTGGCATTGGATCTTAATGCTAAAAGTGGATTTTCTTGGGCTTGGTGTCTGTGTCAGTAAATTTGGGCTGTGTCAGCACAATTCCAGGTTGGAAGCAGCAGTGGAGGTACCTGGGGGACAATCCCAGTGGCAGCAGGGACAAAGCAAATGTTAAAATGGGACAAAGGAAATGTTAAAATGATCCCACCCATCTCCTCTTTCTGAATGGAAAAAGGGTTGGGATAAAGGGAAGCACCAAGGAAAGAGGATGGGGATTCCCCCAGAAAATAAATCAACAGTGGTAGAGAAGTTTCTTTAAATATTCCTGTAATTAAGGCAGCAAAGAGGTGGAGAACATTAAAATCTAATAAATGCATCACACAATGAACAAATTATTTTGTTGGGTGTTGAGCAGTGGAATTATTTCCTGAGCAGCCATGGGGGCAGCTGCTGGACTGGGAATGCAGGAAAATGGAGCAAGAATTCCTTGGGACAAACTTAAAGCTTTCCCAAAGCAGGACTTTAAATATAAATTTCATATTTCAAACATAAATTTTGTATTTAAAGTGTAAATTTTATACTGTATTATAAGTATAAATTAAGTATAAATTTCAAGTATAAATGCTGTATTTTCTGCTGTGAAGTACCAAGATGTTCACCCCTGCTTCTGATGGGAGCAGTGGGGACGGGGGGACGGTGTGATAAAGTTACCAAATATTCAGGAGAAGGGAGTTTTGTTTTTTTTTAAACACAGATTTATTTTTATTTGATTTCTTTTATACACAGATTTATTCTAGGGAGCCAGTGGACCCTCAGGAATCCTTTCTGCTGTGAGCTGTGGCTGTGCTCAGGTGGCTCCACGTGCAAATATTGCCAAGGGCAGCACCTCTGCTCTGGAAGCCAGGCAGGGGCACAGGGTGGTGCTGCAGGGGGGAGACAGAAGGGGAATTTCTTCCAAAGAAAAATCACAAGGATTGTGGATTCACCTGATCAATCCAAAAATAATTGGCTGGCAGTGGCCAAGGCTGGGCTGGATGGGGCTTGGAGCAGCCTGGGATAGTGGGAGGTGGTGGGGCTGGCACTGGGAGAGTTTTAAGGTCCCTTTTTAAGATCCTTCCAATCCAACCCATGCCAGGATTCTGTGGCTTTGCTGTGGGGGATGAAGGTGAGCCCAAGGCAGCCCAGAGCTGAGTGTTTCACATCCCACTTTTCTTCTTCTGAGGGATGAGAAACAGATCCCTGATCGAGCAGCTCCAAGACACCGCAGATCCCAGCAGGGTCAGTGTGCTGGGGTGAGGTTGTGATGCTTGTAACCCCAGTCGTGTGTTCTGTTAATGCTGGGTATTGTGTTCTGTGCCTTCAAGACTGGCTCTGAAGAGGGAAGGTTTGTTTTGGTGTTTGTTACCAGCCTGCTCCCCCACAGCTGGGGGACACAGACGGGGCAGTGCATAGTGCGGCTTTTGCTTTTCGCTTTGCTCTTGCTTCTGCTGTGCCCCTGCTTTGCTTTTTGCTTCTGCTCGTTAGTCAGTTTAGCTAAGCAGTCCGAGTTTTCCCCTGGACTGTTTTTCCTATCCCTTTTTGGAACCACTGGAACCTGCTCCGGACTGGGACCTGGGAAACACCGAGAGTTTGCACCTTGTGGCTGCAGCAGCCATCCCCAGTGCCTGAGGGAGCAACAACAGAGCGACCACTGCCAGGAGAGACTTTCTGAATTTGTCATCCTTTTCAGAGCGGTGAAAGTCTTGTCATCTGGGACTGTTCATTTTGTGTGCTGGGGGTGCTTTGCCTGTTAAATAAACAGGTTCTTTCCACTTCTCTCCGAGGAATCCTTCCCGAGCCCATTGTGGGGAGGGGCTGTGTGGGTTTGTTTTCTGGAGGGGCCCCCTTTGGAGGGTTTCTGCCAAATTTGCCCTAAACCAGGACAGTCAGCATCTCCACCTTCCCCAGCAGGAGCAGCAGCTCAGCCTCGGGAGTGCTGAGGAACAGACATTTCTGCTCTGGGCACCCCAGGGAATGTGTGCAGGGGGAAGAGGGGCCAGGGTCCAGCTCTGGGACCCCATGGCTGCTGTAAAGGTTTTGATAACAAGAGTTGAACTTTTGAGACAAGAGCTGCCAAGAGAAGAGCTCCTAAGTGCCACAGGGCTGGGTCAGCCCTGAGCAAGTCCTGAATGTGAGGGATCTGGGAGAGACAATGTCAGTCTCCTCTGAGCAGGGCAAAGACTGGAGCAAGTTCAGCATTGACACATCGAAAAGAGAATCCCAAATCCAGACTGGTTTGGATTTCAAGGGACTTTAAATCCCACCCAGTGCCAGCCCTGCCGTGGCAGGGACACCTCCCACTGTCCCAGGGCGCTCCAGCCTGGCCTTGGGCACTGCCAGGGATCCAGGGGCAGCCCCAGCTCCTCTGGGAATTCCATCCCAGCCCTCCCCACCCTCCCAGGGAAGCATTCCTTCCCAAAATCCAATCCAAAATCTCCCTGAAATAAGTGAAGTACCACTAATTTTAAGCTTTTTTTTTTTTTTTTTTTTTTTTTTTTTTAACATTTAGTTTAATTAGTGAAATGAGGAAGGAAGCTGGGAAAGGTAAAGTGTGGTGTGTCCTGGCCAGGTTCCTTCCTCTCCCTTTGCTCAGGAGGCCGAGGAAGCCGTTCCTTCCCTGCTCTCCCGTGGTGCCTTGGAGTGGCTGCCTGGAACAGAGGGGAGTCAGGGCTAGAGAATAAGGTGGGCATTTATTAACGGCCTTCAGTAGATGCACCCTGGGCAGTCAGAAGCCTCCAAGGTGCACAGTGCTCACGAGTTTTTCAGACAAGTCTGTCACATTCACATTTTCTGAAAAATCCCTTCACCCAGGATTTTTCTCCCGGGAAGCTGAGAAGCCTCAGAGAAAAGGGAAAACAATTTTATCTCATTTGCTTCTCCTGTGTTTTGCTGCTTTGGAATGTGGTTGGAGATTGTTTACCCACAGGTGATTGTTTCATTGGTTTCATGTGAATTGTTTTCACTCTTTGGCCAGTCAGGGCCAGGCTGTGTCAGACTCTGGAGAGAGTCACGAGTTTCATTATTATCTTTTAGCCTTCTGTCTGTATCCTTTCTGTATTCTTTAGTATAGTTTAGTTTAGTATTCTTTAATATAATATAGATCATAAAATATTAAATTAGCCTTCTGAGAACATGGAGTCAGATTCCTCATTCCCTCCAAGAGCAGGGCACCCTGCAAATACAATACAGGTATGAGTTTGGTCCATTTACATATCAGGGGTTAATTGTCCACTTACAGCTTCAGGTCATGAAGTCATTTACCCCCAGTTTGCTCCCCCCTGTTCACTTCTGTTGATGCTTTTTGGGGCCTGAGGCAGTAGAGTGTCCTTGGATCTCAGGCCTGGAGGGATTGTTCTGTGTGTCCAAAATGTGAAGACAGTAACTGGCACTCTCTCTGGAGCTCAGAGTTACGCACTAAGGCAGTACAGGATCTGGAAGATATAAAAGCTAAACTGAAGGCATCACCCAACTCTCCTGTCCTGTGCCAGGCTGTTCCCATTTGCTGACGGGATCAGCCCCCCCTGGCACCTCCTTCCCTTTGCTCTGTGTCTCTGCAGAGCCTCACTCCTGGCAAGGGCATCCAGCTGCTCCTGCCCTCCTTGGGGTGAGCAGGGAGAGGGTCCCAATCCCCAGAGCCCCATCATCATCATCATCATCATCACCCGGAGTGATGTCCTGAAGGGATTTTGCTTGGGATTTGAGATTCCTGCTGATGCCTCACCTCCTCCTTGAAGGGAATTTTCTGTGGGAGTTGATATCCCTGCTGATGCCTCACCCCCTCCTTGAAGGGGGTTTTCTGTGGGATTTGAGATTCCTGCGTTTCCAAGCTGTCTGTGTGGGGTGTATTCCACACCTGCCAGCGGGAGCAGATGAGGGAATTTCATTTGGAAAAGCTTCAGGGTGGAGGGAAAGCTCATTAAGGAGCCTGATTTATGGGCAGATCTGGTTTAGTGCCAGTACTGTCCCACCAGCAGGGAGCTCTGTGGGAAAGGAGCAGGAAAATCCGAGGGAAATCTGCTCCAGTCTGGCTTTGGGGACTCATCCATGGAATTCCATCCCAGAGGAGCTGGACAAGGCTGTGCCTGCTCTCTTCTTGTCAAACCCAGGACATTGCTCTGGCTGCCCTGGAGGACTCGAGACCCTGGCAGTGAGACCCTGGCACAGAGTCAAAGACACCTGTGCCTTTGATTTTAGCCCATAGAAAAAATTACTAGCGTTGTGTGGAGATTTACAAGCCATGAGAGTTTGACTAGAATGATAGTTAATTTGTCACAGGGTGAAAAGTAGAATTTTGGGGTTTTAGAATGGGGGTTCAGGAGGCAAGTGGAGGAATCTGGGCATGTCCTGTCCTTCTTCTTCTCCTTCTTCTTGTCCTCCATCTTCTGCTGGGATGGTGACACTTTTGGATCAGCAGATTTGGTTTAGAGTAGAGACGGACTGTCTAACATAGGTGATAGGTATTGGAAAATTATTATAAATAAAGTACAGGTAGTTCTTAGTGTAAAGAGTTAGCACCACCCCAAGGGCAGGTGCTGTGCCACAGCCAGACCTGCAGGACAGAGAAAGAATTTAATAGAAAAGGAAAAATAAACAGCCTTGAAAAGCAGAGCTGAAGCATCTCGCCTTCTTCTGTGGTTGTGGGGCTGGGAAAAAAAGAGATTTTTTAATACCTCAGGAGCCATTTCAGCAACACAAAACCTGAGATCTGCTGAGCTGGGTAATGCCCACCCTGCAAGGGGAGCTGGGCACCCAGGGAAAAGCAGGGTCCAGGGAGGGCAGGGATGTGACAGGGTGGGGTGGGCTGTAAATGGGGCTGGCTCCGTGTCCTTCATGGAATTCCAGCCACAGGAGTCAGTTAAATCTGGGAGAAATGGTTCAATCCATGGGGCACTGCGAGGGAAAAGCAGCATCTGGGGCATGGGGGTGCCATTGATGCCATCTGCCACTGGGATCACACTGAAACAGGGAAAACCAGCGGGAAAAGCAGTGAGAGCCACGGGAAGGGGTTTGTTTCCACCTTGGCCCGGTGTGAGGGTGGAAGCACTGCCAGGCAGGGCCCTGGGAGAAGGGGATGCAGTGAGGAGCAGGTATCAGGAGAAATTAAATTATTGGCCGAAGCTTTCCCTCATCCTCCACAAACATCCAGAAATTCCACTGGACATTTGAGAAGGTGAAGGGATCAGCTGG
This sequence comes from Montifringilla adamsi, assembly GCA_017590115.1. Taxonomy (NCBI): domain Eukaryota; kingdom Metazoa; phylum Chordata; class Aves; order Passeriformes; family Passeridae; genus Montifringilla; species Montifringilla adamsi. Next base: position 810,078 of record JAGGNK010002669.1, read on the forward strand.
GAGGGTTTTGTTTGCTTCACTGTTTAGTTCTAAATCCCACAGCTGAGGGAATCCCAGGCCCAGGCAGCCCTGCCAAGGCCAGGAGCATCTCCAGTGACAGTGCGGAACGTGCTGACCTTGAAATTCGCTGGGATAATTTTAAAATTCATTTCTCAAAGCCTTTTCTGGATGCAATTAGTTGTCATGGAGCTTCGTTTTCACGGGAGACAAGGTGGGTCTGAGGCTTGGAATTAAAGAGGAAGGAAGGCAGGAAACTGCACCCAGCTGGCATCTCCTGGCCTTGTGGCACTGCTGCCACCACAGCACCACCGTGGATCACCTGGAATTCAGAATTTTGGGGTGTTTTCTTCCTCTGGATGTCCTTCCCACACTCTCTTTCTGTGGGGATTTTAAGGAATTTTGTGTGGTGAAGGTGCTGGTAGAGGATCCAGCAAGCCAAGAGAAGGCTCCAGTGAATATCAGGGAATATCATTTCAGGGAATGTATAATTGTATTTGATGCTGCTGAATTCCAAAAATCACATTTTGGTGGCATTTCCCTACATCCCAAATGGCAAACAAGCTCCTGGTTTATGACAAACGTGGAGTCTCTGAGCTAATCCAATGTGCAGCTGCCCAGAACAGGCATTGATTTAAAAAATAAAAGAATGAGCACTAAAATTACCTTTCATTTTGCCATTTTAAAATCAGATTATGGAATATTTTCAGGATTGCCACAGGCAGGTCCCTGGAATCATCCCTCTCCCTCAGGAGGGATGGCTCTCCCAAGCTGTCCTTGGTTTGCCCTGTGTGTTCCAGCTTTGCCTTGGTGTAAATTCACACCATTTCTTTTAAATTGAAATTCAAAATTCTGGGTTTTACCCCATTTGAGGACCCTGAGACAAAAAGGAAAACTCCCAGCTCTGGCTTAATCAAGACTTGAAGAAGCTGCATGTGTTTTTTTCTAATAACATGACTTTAAAAATACATCACTGAAATTATTGATTTTCTTGCTGGGAGTCTCTGCATGATTCGATTTGATTTTTATTTATTGCTTCCCGCCTAATCAGCTTACAGTTACTTCTGCTAAGAATATTTTTTAGATGTTGAGAGAACCAGACTGGAGAAATTAAAGTGAAATTCCAGCCAAAACCAGCTCAGATTTTTAAACAAAGCTTGCCCAGGCTCCTCTGAGCTCTTGGGCCAAAGTGATAATTAATATTATTAAATTCTCCTCTTTTTTTTCTACAATAAAGCACGAAGTGAACCCTCCAAGCAGCACTGCTTGAATGGACCCTTCTTTCTTAATTTTGTTGTGAAACTTTCTCACCTGGAAAAACCTCTCTAGCTCTGCTCAAGAGGAGCATCAGGAAAATAAATGATATTTATGTACAGCATCTCCATCAGAGCTGCTCCTCAGAGGGCTCAGCAGCAAGGTGGACTCTTCCTCAGTGCTAATTAAAAAGAAAAATCAGGAGCCACTGTGGTTGTGTGGGGCTGTCACCGAGCTGCAGCCTCTCATCGCTTCCTCCTCTCAGATCAATTAAAGCTCCAGCAGGAGAGCAATTAACCCAGGTCCTAATGAGACTGGCAGGAGAAATGTTTCCTTTGTTTCAGACGCAGGCACCATCCCTATTGAAGTGCTTTTCTTCTGCCCCTGGCAGAAGCAAGGCAACAAAAGGAAGGAGAGGGCAATGTCCCCGAGCTGCTGCTGCTGTAGGGGGACAGGGAAGGGGACAAGGACAGACCCCCCTGCAGGGGCCGAGCCCCAGAGCCCCGGGGAGCTCTCCTCCGGACCGGGAGCTGCTGCAGGGCCGGGCTGGGCACGCCACAAATCCCGGGAATGCTGCAATGTTTGGGTGGGAGGGACACTGAAGAGCGTTTTATCCCAGCCCTGCCATGGCAGGGACACCTCCCTGACCCAGGTGCTCCAGCCTGGGACGCTGCTGGAATTCCAGCTCCTCTGGGAATTCCATCCCAGCCCCTCCCAGGGAACGATTTCATCCCAAATCCCATCCAAATCTACAGCTCCAGGCTCTAGTCCCAAATAAAGCATTTGTAGGCGCCTCCCTGAAATTAGGGGAGTGCCACTTATTTTAAATTTTCTTTTAAATTTGACTTTTATGCTGGTTTTAAATTTTATTTAAATTTTAGTTTTAAATTTTATTTAAATTTTGGGTTTAAATTTGATTTTCATTTTGGTTTTAAACTCAATTTGCCCAAGAGCTCCCCGACCTCCAAGGCTGGACATGACCCAAAGCTCTGAGCTCCTTTTACCCCACCAGCACTTTTGCTGTGTTAAAATCCACCAGGTCCAGAGTCTTCAGGATATTGAGAATTTTCTGAGCAAACCAGTCTGTAGAGGAGGTAATCTGGACAAAGTGATCCCAGATCTCAGGGCTGTTACACACCAGCCCAGGCTGCAGGATTTCCCCATCCATGTGCTGCCACTGGACTGAAAAATCAGATTTTTCCCCCAATAACTCCCATAATTATTGCTGGCATGACCCAAGTGTGTTACAATAAATGTCACAGTTAGCTGCTGTTGTGGCTAACTGCCTCTCATTTCCAACCTGTGTAATTTATCTCCTTTATTTCCTGGGAAGCAACACCCTAAAAATAGCTTTGCCCTATGGCAGAGCCGTCATGGGGGACACAGAGCTCCAGGAAAAATGGTCAGAAAAAGCACAATTGTGGCACTTCTCAAAGTGATATTTTTAGAAAGGGAAGGCTACAAAAAAACCAGCCCTTTCCAAACGAGGTAGGAAGAGCTATTTTTGGTCACTTTCTCACCAGAAGATTGCTGCCCTGACCTGGATTTGTACTTTTCTGGTGGAGGTTTTCAGCTGGAGACATCAAACACCACACGTGGGAGAGGGAGCAGGGAGCAAACCCTGGCAGAGCGTGGGGACAGCGAGGGCCAAACCCACGGGGCTTCCTCTGCCTCTCATCCAGAGCAGCTCAACCCCAGCTTGTGGGGCTCAGAGCTGGTCCAGGCAGGGGTTTGTGCCTGGATCTGCAGTGGGTGGTGCAGAAAAAGGGAAACTAAGGCTCAGTGGATTCCTTGGAGTTTGTTCTTTTCCTTGAATAAATGGGAATTCTGCCTCTGCACCCTTACCCTTCACATCCAAACTCTTCCTGCCTGGAAAAAGCTGTTCCAGGCACTCTCGCTTCTGCCCCTGTCAGGTTTTGGCTTCTCTGACACCAGGATCTACAAAGGAATTCCCTGGTAAGGGGCAGCTTCTCCAATATCTGTCCAGGGAACGTGGCCATCGCCTCAGAAATGTCACTAAGAAGGGTCACAGGTCATTTGTGTGCTGAATTTGCTCTTTAAACTGAAGGAAGGCAGTTTATATGGGATATTGGGAAGAAATCCTTCCCTGGGAGGGTGGGGAGGGGCTGGGATGGAATTCCCAGAGGAGCTGGGGCTGCCCCTCGATCCCTTGCAGTGCCCAAGGCCGGGCTGGAGCACCCTGGAATTGGGGAAGGTGTCCCTGCCATGGCAGGGCTGGGATTAGAGGATCTTTAAAGTCCCTTCCCACCCAAACCATTCCAGGACTCAGTGATTCCATGATTCACATGACAAGTTCATCACAGTTCTATAATTAACTGGTTAAAGGACAGTTAAAAGAAGCTGTGGGAAGGAGTTCAACCCCCAGTTAAGGAGCATGGACAGAGCTTTTTCCGGCCAAGGATTCCAAAAGTTGCTGGAATTTATTGGTGGAAAATCAAAGGCATGAATATCAGGGAGCTGGAAGGACAAGATCTCCCTGTTCCTGTCACCCCCTCCCTGTTATCCCAAAGAACACCGCACAAAGCTGCAGGAATCTGCTTGGATATATTTCTATTATTAATCAGCAGACTCCAGGCTAAGCCCTTCATGGAATAATTGAGCATCCTGCTCCTCTGTGAATTCCTGCAGATTAAAGAAGTGGCCCATGGAAGCAGAACAGGAGGTGGCCAGGAAAGAGAACATCCCACTCCAGGAGTTATAAAATCAATGTGCAACGCAGGGCTTTCAAAATGCAGGGAAAACACCCCAGAAAAGTGTGGGTGGTCTGGTAAAAGTTTCATTTTCTGAAGTGAGTAAATGACTGAAGTGTGTCTGGAGCTGTGAAATGATTCTTGGTGCTGACACTGCAGGAAGTTTTGGGGTGAATGTTTCACAAGGCTGGATGGGGTTTGGAGCCACCTGGGCCAGTGGAAGGTGTCCCTGCCCTGGCAGGGGATGGAATGGGGTGGGATTTAAGGTCTCTTCCAACCTAAACCATTCCATCATTCCATGAAGGGCCCTTGCAGCAGATAAATCAAGGAAGGTGAAAGTAGCAATGAGCTCAGCGATGATTTGTTGGAATTTCCAAGAAATTTTCCTTCACTGGTCAGTGGAATGAAAATTCTGCCTCAGGGCTGGGCTCTCAGGAATATTTCACCCTCAAATGCAACACATAACATTTCTGCATAAAGAAAATAACCCAAGTGTCTGGCAGTGCTTGATTTGAGGTCCTGAGGTGCCCCAGGTGGCTCAGAGGGAATGAGAAATGTGCATTAGGAAAACGCTGCTGTGTTATAGCTCTGCTGTGAGAGTCCAGTTTCCAGCAGAAACAAAATGAACACATCAATTTTTCAGAGCACAGGCATTGCCCAGCAGGACCTTTGTGTTTGTGCTGTGATACCAAAACATGACATCCCCCACTCAGCCCAGGACAGAGAGGAAATGGAATCCCGGAATGGTTTGAGTTGGAAAGAACCTTAAAGATCATCCATTCCAACCCCAAAATGCTCACAGCTTATTCTCTCCTCTCCATCCCCTTCCCTCTTTGCTTCAAGTCCCTGAGGATGCTGAAGATCTTTTGTGAACAGGATCATCCATTATCAACCAGCTCACCCCAGACCTGATCCTTCAAATCTCAAGATCCTGAACAAATGACAAGGGGAAAATGAATCCTGTTAAAAATCTGCTTCCCAGGGAGCAGGACACCAGCCCTGCTGGGCCCTGGGCTGTCCTGCCCTGTGCTGGGCACTCCTGGCCCTCCTTAGGGATGAAATCCCCTTTCAAGGAGCATCCAGCAGTCCAGGACGAGGCCCTTGGTCCATAAATCCCATTTTTTCCTCCCTGGCTGTGGCTATTTAAATATCTCAGGACACATCCTCAGCTGGGCTCAAATGTCTGTCCTTGCTCTCCTGGCTCAGCTGGAACAAGACCAATTTCCGCCACTGGTGTCCTGGATGTCCTTTCTGGTGAGTTTGGGGTGACCCCACAGCACCCCAGGGGCTCCAGGGCCACGAAAATGGGTGTAAATCCTGCAGCTTGGCCAGTCCCACCGAGCTACATCACTGCATGGTGGGGAACATAAAAATGGGCCAGATCCTGATTTCCTGACTCCTTCTCCTCTCTGACAAAATTCCATCTGATGTCGCTGTTTGCCCTCTTTGCATTAAGGTCTGTTTACTCTTGAATTGCTTAAACTTAAACCAGGCTTTATATCAAAAACTTATCAAGACAAACCCCCTTTAAGCTGATAAATAATCTGTAATAGTTCCAACCACGTTGCATTACCTGTCCAGCGCCTTCATTCTGCTGCCTCTCTACAACATAAAAAACCCCACCCAACCCCCTCTTTTATTCTACCCATCTGATTCAATACTTTCTTAATATATTCAAATTAATTCATTATCATTGGATATATTTTGATCTTTCCCTGGCAGCAGCCAGGCTGTTGTGCTACTCCACCTTCTGTATTTTCTTTCCTTTTCTCTCATTTTTGAAGGAAGCTGCAGGACTCAGTCTCACCCTCCCATCACTGCAGGTTTGTCAATAGTGGACAATCAAGATTCAAATCGATGCTGCTGCTTTCCCTTTCCATAGGAGTGCCCCTTCCTTCCCTCCTCCTGCCTCAATCCTCAGACATCAGCTTTGTTCTGAAGTAGAAGCTCTTGTTTGGTCAACTTTGAGGCAAAAACAATCTTCCTTCAGCAGAAATATCAGCCTGCATTTCAAAATCTCCAGACAGAAAGGGAAAATGGATTAATTACTCATCAGAAAAGAGGGAACATCTCAGACTGATTTCCCTGACTCACTTTAACCTTCAAACCACCTTCAGGATAATGTAGCAGGAGCCCTGTCCCCCTGCATCTGATTAAAGAGCAGAAATTCACATTGCAAGGCTCTGTTTTCAATTAAAACAATGAATTTTATTTCCGAATTTCTGCACTAAACACCTCCGTGAATGCCAACTTTTTCCCTTCTAAATATCCTGATTTTTAAAGCAATCCATATATACATGAGATGTATTGTGTTCCATAAAAGTTTGCATTGCTTGGTATCACTATTAAATAAATAAATCAAACCTAGCCCTGCCTGATTATAAAGCAACAATTTATTTTGCATACAGGGTAAATGGATTTCAAACACCGAGGTATTTAATGAGAGGGAGTTTTATTACAAAGTTCCATCTGCCAGTCCTTGTTTTCAGGAGATTAAAAGGATAATAAAATCTTCCAAGCACCTCTGTTAACTGTGTGTTTCCTTACACAGTGAGTTTTCCTTATGGGTAAAACCATGATCTGTTCCCCCCTCCCAGTCTCTATTATCAGGGGGAAAAAAAACCCATTAATAAACCAGATCATAACATATCTTTCACCCCAAAAAGAAACAAAATGCAATGCCCTGATAGGCAGCAATTTTATTTTGACTCCCAATGAAATCCAAAGGGGTTTGTGCCTATGGCAGAAACTTTCAGTGAAATTAATGAAGCAGGTTTCGAATCCGTGATTGCTTCATTAGCACAAAGCCCTGGTCCTGTGTGGATAACCTGGGAGCCGGAGGGGAAGCAGCGCTGGAGCTGCCCGTGTTTGGAGCGGGATAAAGGCAGCCCTGCCTGACTGCAGTGCTGCAGTCCTATGACAGCGTCATGTTAATGAGCCGCCAGGGGTGCGAGGCTCCATGTGCTCGGCAAAGTTTAACCCTGTCCCTCAGAGCTGCCCAGCTCTCCCCAGCCACACGCATCCCGCCAGGAACTGTCAGGCAGCCGGGCGGTTTGCGAGGAGGGTTTTGCCTTTCACGAGATCATCTGCTCGAAAATTCCGGCTGTGAACACAGACACAGCCTTTTCTGCACCTTCTGAGTGAGGAGTTAACTCTTCCCTCTCAGCGTCCCTCAGCTTTGCCATGCGAGCTGTGGCAGGGGTTTTTCTAGCACCAGCAGTTTTGGGGTTTTTGGGGGGGTTTTGGTTGTTTTATGTTTTTTTCTCTTTGCAGTTTACTAATCCGTTTCCCCCGTAGCTGTAATCCCTCCGAGGAGTTCGGAGCCTGGATGGCAGCCAGGCACTGTCATGCAGCCCATACAAAGTCTATTTTCCCCCAGAAACGTAATTTCTAACAAGGTTTCAAACAATTTATTATTCATTCTGAGCAATGCACCAAGCGTTAGATCAGAGCGGATGGGTGGGAGGAAAAGAGAAGGGAAGAGAGGAAGGAAGAAAGAGACGAAGAGAAGAACCCAGAGCAAGGATTTGGCATTCCGGGGGGTCTCCCAAACTCTTGCTGACTGCTCCAGGGCTTACCCCGCTGCTCCCGCAGAGCCCCGGAGCCGGTGCGGGGAGCGCTCGGTGCCGCAGAGCCCCGGCGAGCGCCGCCTCCCCCGCCCGCTGCGACCTTCACCCGCCAGACCCCGCCTGGGGACAGGGGGATGGGGGACAGGGTGGGGAAGGACCCTCCCCACCCATCCGCGGGTCCCTCTGCCCGCTGAGGTCCCCCGAGCCCCGCTGCAGGCCGGTCCCGACCCCCAGCCCGCTGGGCGGGAGCTGTCCGTGGTGATGGAGGCGCTGATCCCAATTCCCGCACCCCGCTCCCGGTTCCCCGCTCCCGGTTCCCCGCTCCCGGTTCCCCGCTCCCAGCCCCAGCCCCCGGCCCTACCCCGCTCTGCAGCCCCCGGCAGCGGCCCGGGGCCGGCACCGCGCTCTGCTCTGCCGTGGGCGCTGCGGGAACAGCGGCTGCGGAGAGAAAAGAGAGGAAAAGAGGGAGAAGAGTCACAAGGAATGGAAGAAATAGGGGAAAGAAATGAAAGGAAAGCAAGAGTATAGGGGGGAAAATCAAACAAAAAACAAACAAACAAACAAACAAAAAAACACCCAAAGGAAGGGAAGGGAGAAAATAAAGGGAAGAATAGAAAGTAAGGAAGGAAAAAAGAAAGGAAGGAAATAATGTAAAGAAAGAAAGAAAGGCCTAGGGAGGGGTGAGAAGGAAGCAGGGCAAGAGGGAAGGAATACGGGAAAAGGAAGGGGGCAGCAGGAGAAGAAAGGAGGGAGTGGGGGCAGCGGAGACAAGGGGGGAGTGGG